>OX454266.1:41871625-42471625 GCA_949715065.1 Periphyllus acericola
TTAGCTTATGACCGATTTTTTTCCGATTACCGGTGGGAAACACTGGTCGTTCAAATAGCAGTTACATACGTGCGTCGTGCATAGATGAACCAAAATTACACGGATAGATATCTTAAAATATAGTTTTGTCATAGGATAAATATGATTGCACATTATTTCAAGAGATAGATAATGATTTGTTAACTTGTAAAAGTATTTGGACACAAATAAAATTGGGCCTAGTTATAATAATTTAGTCTATACAGTTCAAGTACTTATGAAATATGATTTGTCAGAGAAGTCTCTTATCATACATGTATATTTATATTATTTATTATTCTTATTGGTATGGTTGATCTTTAAGTTTTATACTACCTAACTTTAAAATGTTGATAAGGTTGAATGTATTCATTTTTATTATTCGATGGGAACTGTAGCTAAATTTTGGATACTCTCCAAAAAGCCTTTACATGTGTTTCAGGCGTCGCTGTGGGCTATGCGAGTTCTTAATTATTTCGAATCTGGCTCGTCTGCATGCGAATGAGAAATTATCCTTTTATACTTATTTTCTTTTTGTACTTTCACCTCTCGAAAATCTTTCATGTAATACAAAAACCATGATTAAGTCGAGTGAAAAGTTTTTTTTGTATGTGCAAAAGCAACAAATCGTAGAAAATGTTGAAGTGCTAAAAATGCGGGAACAACGGAGAGAAAAAGTACAATATCGAAAGAGTTATTAATTATAAACGTACATTTCTTTTTAGTTTTTGGTTGTTAGGAAAGGATGGGGTGGAGAAAAAGCAGAAAATGAAGCAGTTTGGTAAAATTCATTAATCATACTCGTTGTGGTAGGGCTGGATTACCGGTTCAAAAGAAGGAAACAAAGCATTCTTCCTTGTGTTTTTTCTTTTCATATATTTTAGTTTACAATTTCGTCGTATTTAGTTGAGTTATAGAAAACAGTTTTAAGTTTATATAAAAATACGATTTTTCTTCTTACTAAAAAATATTGGCTGGGTTAATTAAATTAAGATGTTTTGTATTGAAAAAATCAAAAAATATTCTAGTACTCGACCAAAGTCATAGTTCAAAAAGTTGCTGCGCTAAACTTTTGGTGCAGACCTACTACCAGTAAATTCTGATACAGAAATAACAAACACGCCTGCAAACAATTAATATATTTCTCACTTCACTTAAATCTAAATAATAATTTTAAATTATAATCATTGATATATTCTAGAGTATTATATAAATGATTATAGTTATCTTATAAGTTACCTTATATGGCAATTTTTTTATTTTTTTTTATTTTTATTTAATTTGAAATCAAAAAAGATTACCAAGCCTCACTGAGTTTAAACTCGTATGGATGCCTAGGAGTTATCTTATTATAATTATTACACATTATACATTACTATACATTTAACATTATATATATAACACTATACATTTTGACATTTCAAACATTTTAAACATTATACAATTTTTTTTTTCAGACTAAAAAAATTCAATATTATAAATTAAGAACAGCAAAAATATGCAAACAGATTGAATAAAAAATATGAATGAACATAGTAACATTTTTATCATGATATTTACATTTTTGTAGCATCGTATTCATGTTGAAGCCAATGAGTGATGTATTTTTTAAATATTGGAAAGGACATATTAGCCACTTAAGTTATGCATTAAGTTATGTATCTGTGTCCCAATGAATTCATACATTTTACGACATCCTGTTTTATTAGGAAGTTTTAGTGAGTAATTATTTGCTGCATATCTAGTGTTAACATTATGATTTAAAGGAGATAGTAAATCATGTTTTTTTAGGTAAATGGTACAGGTTTTTATATATAGATTATTTATATTGAGTACCTACATTGAATTCTTCGTATAATTTTTTTGTTGGATATCTCCACTTTTTATTACAAGCAATTCTAATAATGGTATTTTGGCATATTTGTAGCTGTAATAGCAGATTATTATAAGCACTACCCTAACCAATGATGCCATATGTGATTAGTGATTCGAAGAGAGTTAAGTAGATAGTTTTTATGTCCTTACAATCTAGTACCCCACGTACAGATTTCATGATATAGATCATCTTTCTCAATTTATTGGTAGTAGAATTAATTTGGTTTTTTCATTTCATATCATGACACATTTTAATACCTAAGTATTTGTGATTTTTGACAATAGTAACCGATTTACACTGACACTCCAGTAATAGTAAATTTTTACAGTTATGGTTATGAATTTTTAGTTCACCTATGGTAGGTAGGGTATATTTGGATAGGGAGTGAAGTAATATGGCCGATTTATCAACATTTCTCTAATAAGCTCTAAATAAGAATCGAATAGTGATAGAGATGAACCAGTAATACCTATATCGTGTATTTTTTTTAGAAGCTTAACATGATCCACAGTATCGAATGCTTTCGCGAGATCAAGGTAAATAGTTGCGCATTTTTTTCCTTCTTCCAGTGTATTATAGACAATTTTAATTACATTAGCTATGGCTTGGTCAGTGCTTTTATTGGGTCTAAAACCATATTGATGTTTAAAGAGTAAGTTATTCGATTCTAAATAGTATACTAACCTTGTTTTTATTATTTTTTCAAATATTTTTGATACATTTGAGATAACAGATATTGGCCGAAAAGATGAGTTAAAGGTTTAATGAAAAAAGTAATAAAGAAGATTAGAGGATATAATGTCGATACCGGGTAATGATACATTTTTTAATTTAGAGGTTGCTTCAAGAATGTCCTTATATGTTATGATCTAAAATTTATTTAAGGGGGTGTTGTTTGTTATAATTGTATTGTTAGATGGACGAGAATTAGACGATTTATTCACAACAGCATCGTTTTTTAGTTGTGTAACTAAATCAGATGCCACATTTATAAAGAAGTCATTAAAATTATCGGCTAAGATAGAAGCTGGTTTTCTGTCATTAAGTTCAGTACTACTTTTTATTTAATTTAGCATTTCATTAAGATTATTTTTTTTACTGTTTCTGGATATGATATCATTGATTAATTGTCATTTGAGTTTAGTGTTATTCCCGGATTTATGTATTTCTTTTTTATAGTTATTAATTTTGGTTTCTTGTATTAAATGTGTTAATTTGTTCCTGAATTTAAGATAAAAATCTTTTAGTTTTAGATTTAAAGGATGTTTCCTAACTTGAGTGTGAAGATGGTCTCTATGCCTTATGGAATTGATAAGAGTGGTGGTGGCCCATGGTTTTATTTTTTTGGTTTTAGAGTTAAAAGATTTTTCAGAAGAGGCCTGTTATTTAAGACTAGATATTGCCTCAGTAAAATAGCGTGCAGCTGGTTAACATCGGTTATTTCGAACATATCTGACCACTTGCAATTTTGGATTTGGTCAGTTAATTTACCTTCATCAATTATTAATATTTTTAAAGTATTAGGTTTATTATGTCGGTTTTCTATTATGTTCCTTATACTAATTATGTATGGATAGTGATCTGTTATGTTGGAATTAACAATTAATAGTTACCTTATCATAAATAATAAGTTTCAAAACTGATTGGACACTGAAACTCTTAATCATTTACGACTCTAAATGTTGTTATTAGTTTATTCATCGATAATTCTTGAAAAAAATTTTCCTTCTATTTATCCTTTTCAGCGTCACAAAGAACTATCGTAATTTGGGAAGTATAAATAATGGGTCAAAACAATGGTTTGATGCTGGGAAAACGAAAAGAAATTCATTAAATGACCACATGAGTAGTCATAAATAATTTGAAAAGCCTTTTAAGGGAAGGAGGGTTTTGTATGTGTACTGATAAATACGATATATATCTTGGCCAAAATCGTTTCCTCTTCTTTCTCTAAGCACATTTTATTTTGACAACATACCCAGTTTGTTATAAGTAACATTTTCGTACTCATATAAAAACTTTTGGCATGGATATAATTTATTAGACGTCGAAGGGTGGGAGTATAACAATGAGGATACGACATAATTCCCTCCATTTAGGTCTTGATTGAATTTGTCCCTTATATATTATTATTATTATTATTATTATAAATATTATTATTATACTATACTATACTATATTATATTATATTATATTATATTATATTATATTATATTATATTATATTATATTATATTATATTATATTATATTATATTATATTATGTTATATTATATTATATTATATTATATTATATTATATTATATTATATTATATTATATTATATTATATTATATTATATTATATTATATTATATTATATTATATTATATTATATTATATTATATTGTATTATAATAAGAAGTTAAAATGTTCAACTATTATGTTTATTGCTCTGTATATTGTACTTCACTTAATGGGTCTAGCCATACACTGTTGAAAGCCAATATAAATTGATGTAATGTTTAGGTAGTTGTTAATATGTGGTTTAATTTATTTAGTTAATTATATTTTATATTTTCGAGATTTCATGTATGATTAATATAATTTGGTTGTTTTTGATACTGATTTAGTGATTTATAACGATTATTTTAAATTAAAAATAAATAATGACTTATGTAACGGCTCAATGGGTTTTCTTTGTAAGTCTTATTATCTTGTTGAAATTAAAATAATTTATTACAATAGAATTACAATAATTTAATAAAATATATTATTTTGGATTTTCTCATGGCAAATATATTATTCAATTTATTCACTTCAGTTTAATATTTTCCTTCAGTTTTTTGTAATTCATTATAAACAGTTATTACTATACCGTCTTACCATATTTGTTTGATATTTCTTTTATTATTATTGTTCAAGAATTCTTTATCTATATGAAACTTGTAACAACTGAACTGGTGTGAAATAAATAAAACAAATATTTTGGAGAGCGTACTATATTTTTTTTACTATAGCTGATTTTTTAATTGTAATTAATTCTAGTTAACTGTGCTATAGTTGGTTGATTGTAAACCCTCCAGAGTCTGTAATAATTTCGTCCTAATAATTAAACTTCATAATTGCCGAGCTACAATAGTCTATAAGTACTAAACAAATCAAAAAAAATCCATAGTTTATCTGAAAATCCATCACAATTTAATGTTTATATGGTAAATAATAAAAAAATAATAAAATAAATAATAGGGTTGATTGTTAAAATCAACACTTATTTGTTCCGTTGACTAGAACAAAACTTAAAGTCTGTTTGTACCATTTTAATCGATAACTTTTAAAAATGTTAATTATTTAAATTATAAATATAAGTTAAAATATGATAATAAATGCTTATAATTATAATCATGTTCTTAGTGTAGCCAATTCACATTGTAGTAATAAAATTTATTGCTTATTTGATTGTTTGGTAAACTTTTACATATTTTCTTTAGGTAAATATAATGTTGACCCGGAAGAGTTATCCATCGGGGGAGTTTACTAGTCTAAGAAATCGGGAGAATTTTACCATATGATTGGTTAAGTTTACCATTACCCCATAGTTCAACGTCTTATTTACGTTATTTTTTTGTTTTGAGAGTAAAAATATTCAACGTTTGTTTTTTAAACGAGTTTTCAGTTTCAAACATTTGTAATTTATATCCAATATGGTTGTTTTTCGTAACATTATAATAATCGTTGTTATTTTCTTATGTATACAAAGTATTTTTTATTTTACCTCTTATCGCGTGGTAAAGTCTTCATAGGACCTCGGGAATATGTTTATAAATCTACAACCTACACATTTTGCACGCAAACTTTCCATCACGAACGTATTTTGAATAATATATATATATATTTATCAAGTTTTCTCTAATTCTACTTGTGTTGTGAACATAGAAGTTTTATCTTTTTACGTATGATTCCATTGACCTAATTCATTGTATATCCATTCCCTTCCATTTCTCATTTCGACCCTTTTATTTCTTTTTCTAATTTGAATAAAACACATTTTAAACTTTTTATTTTTATATTATTTTCCAATAGTAAAATATATGCAATTTATGCATTCTGATTTGACAACGTTATGGACTTCATAGAATTATTATAAACAAGGGAAGGAAAAAGTACACTTTTTAATTTTGTAAATGTAATTTAAATTGTATTTTTTTTTAGAATTATTTATTTTAGTCTGTTAACTAGAATGAAAGTTAAATCTATAAAAAATAGTATAGCAAAACATATTTAATACATTCAGATATAAATAAGAAATAACTAAGAAATTAAAGGTTTTTTTAATTGTTAATGAATCATGCAGAATACAAGACTAGAAAAAATATAATTTCTAAAATAGAATCAGGAATTTTCTTTAACAGTTACACAAAAATACATCGTTAAGATATTTAATTTTACTATTTATTTTTAAAATTTAAGTGTGGGTAGACACTGCCTTATTGTCTCCCTTGACGCCTAGTCCCGTAAAGTAGTTTTATTTTTATTATTCGTTAAGTTGTTTCAAATACTCTTCAAATGTTGCTAAGTCACCCTTTTTTAACTTTTCCCTGGAGGAGATACGATTAAAAGAAACTTTATTTTTTTTTAAAAAACACTGAAGTATCAAAAAGTTTCTTTGCGATTGCATGACAACTTTCAGCCCTATCCATAATGCTCACAATCATATTTCGACTGCGACGATTCATCATCGCTGTTAAATTTAAACAAATATCGTATGACTATAATTTCCAAAATACCAGTAATATATGACACTAATCTTTTACCCTTCTTCTATATGTTAAAGAACAGTTTATTTGACTTTAACTTTATTTTTATTAACCCTACAGAAAAAAAAAATTACTTATTGTAAATAAGTTGTTTTTTAAATATTGATCTAGATTATAGATGAAAACATGTTTGGTTTTTTTATGTCAACATTAGTTGTTTAAAAATAATAAAAATTTGAACTGTATAAATATTTTATACATTTTTTTATGTATTAGTGTACGATAATATCACTTATGCTACGGATTGTTCGTTTTTAACTTGCTGTATTCACATAAAGTATTTTTTAAGTGTTTATTTTGAATATTCTGACCGCGTTTGGACATTAAACTATTCAACACATGTGTGCAGCTGTAAAAGGATTTGAATTACATCAACATATGAGTGGAGGTTGTGGGAAATCTGGTATCATCCGGTTTTAGGACTCGCATTATAATTTATTTTATCCTAATATGTAAACGCTTAATCTCTTTTGTCAGGCTACACTCACGTTCAAATTGTCACAAAGGTCCATATTTTCTATTTTTGCAATATTGCTACGTGAGTGGTATTCGCATTAGTATAAACCTGGTGGGAATTGTTAAGAAAAAATTGTTAAAATTACTTAGAGGTTAGAGTTTGAAGAGGTTATGAATTTATGTAAAATTAAATTAACGTGTTATTAATTTTGATGTGTTGTATGAAATATATAAATATCAAATATATTTAAGTTTTTTAAATTTTACTAACTGAAATTTAATAAAAAAAAATGTATGAATGATTCTTTGTCTAAAGGGGTTTTAAAAATGGTCGCAAACAAAATTATGTAAACATTTCAAGAATAATACTATTATTATCATAGTTAACATTTTATAAATACTTCTAGTAGACAAAAAACTTATAGCTATGTAACATGTAAGTTGTAAATTTACCAAACTGCGCAACAACAAATCTCCAGGGTACGATCTAATTAATAACAAAACACTCAAAAAACTAACAAACAAAACCATTTCAATTAACTCATATATACAACACAATGCTCAGGTTATCATACATTCCCCCAATATGGAAATTCTCAACAATAATATTAATTCCCAAACCAGAAAAACCAAAGCATTTAGTTACTTCATACCGTCTGATAAGTTTATTACCGACGTTAGGGAAACTTTTCGAAAAATTGCTCCTCAAAAGAATAACCCCTATTATCAGAGAAAAAAATATCATTCCAAATAATCAATTTGGATTCCGATCATATCACTCTACAATCCACCAAATTCATAGAATCACCGACAAAATATCATCATCATTCGAGAAAAAAGAACATTGTCCAGGTGTATTCCTCGATATCGCGCAAGCCTTCGACCGTGTTTGGCATGACGGACTTTTGTTCAAATTAAAATCGTTTCTACCTGCTCCATATTTTCTCATTTTAAAATCCTATCTCGAAGACCGATATTTCACTGTTAAACATAACAATTCCTACTCGTCTTACTACAAAATCAATGCGGATGTACCCCAAGGAAGCGACCTATCACCTATACTCTATAACATTTACACATCAGATATCCCCAAAACAAACCATACAACTCTAGCGACATATGCAGACGATACTGCTATATTAGCATCAAACAAAGACCCAAACATAGCCATTCACGATATACAATACCATTTAAATCAAATTTCTAACTGGACTAAAAAATGGAAAATCAAGATAAACGAAAATAAATCTGTTCAAATAAATTTTTCTCTTAGTAAAAACGAATGTCCACAACTATCACTCAATAATGTTCCAATTCCTATCCAAAATGTAACTAAATACCTAGGAGTTCATCTGGACAAAAGACTTACTTGGGCCCAACATACCAAACACAAAAGAAAACAATCAAACACACGCTTACATCTCCTTCGTCCATTACTGTCTCCTTCAATGAGTCTAAAAAACAAAATATTAATATATAAGACGATTATTACCCCTCTTTGGTCATATGGTATCCAAATCTGGGGCCAAGCCAAACCATCTAATATAAGACCTATACAAGCCTTCCAGTCTATATGTCTTAGACAAATAACTGGAGCCCCCTGGTATATGACCAACGATGCACTACACAAGGACCTACAAATCTCAACAGTTAACGAAATAGCAACTCGACACTACAAAAAGTTTCACTCAAAACTCCATTCAAACCAAAACCCTTTAATCTCTCGTATGTCCTCTTTAACCATCCCCAACAACCCTCCAAGGAGATTAAAAAGAAAATGGCCAAGAGATGCCCTTGTCTAACACATAAAAAAAAAAACGGCTCTCCATACGAACCCACCAAGTTAAACAGGAGGTACTGTTGATGGACGGTTTTCCTCCCTCAAGCCAATCAAGTCATTTTATTACTATTATTATTTTATACTATCCAATTTACTTATTGTGCTTTTATGTATAGATTGTAAATATAGCTTTTATTAAATAAAAAAAAAAAAAAGCTGTAAATTGAAAAATCATCGATTATAATTCGATAACTTATGGTAAAAAATATTTCATACATTGCAATTTTTTATGGAAGAAAAAATATTTTAAAGTTCTTAAATGTTTGTTATAAATTATTATTATATATATATATTTATATACAATCAACTAATATTTAGTTTATATAATTTATTTTATACTAAATAAATCCTTTGTTTTAAATAAGAAGGTTCAAAGTTGAATTATAGGTAACTGTTATTTAATATTTATCAGTCCTATCCATTATACTTTCTTATCAGTTACCAAACGAACAATATAAATTAACTTCTATTTATTGTAAATTACAATGTAAACGTTATATGTTTGTTGATTTGTGATTATTATGGGTACTTTGCACAAAATATAAAATAACATGGAGACTTGTGCAAGACATACATTGTGACCTGTAGATATTTTAATATAATTAGTAATTCATTTTTATGAGGATTAATGGAGTGATTCTCAACCACTATGAAATAAGACCATGGTTGATATGTAGAGAAGAATGTTAAAAAAAATGAAAATTATTTTTATGAGTATCAAATTTAAAAGTAAATACCTACTTATAAAAAAATAAATAAGTTATTTTAAATTTGATTTTTGTTTTTTTGCAACACGCATAACAATTATTTTTTATAATATTAATTGGTTCCTTATAAAAGTCTTTAATTTACTCATTACAGTCATGAATCATAATTATGATTTGAGTGGGATTTTATTTCAAATGATGCGTGAAAATATTATAAACTTATAGGTGGTTCTAAGGTAAATAAAAATGTTGATAACACTCGATTGAAGCCATAAAGTGCACTCACTATATATTGATGATTTCAAAAACATTATTTTTGTATTAAAGTTAAATAGTATGTAACTATGTAAATACTTAGGAGCTAATCATAATTTTTAATGTAAGTGCGGATTTCATATTTTCACCTCGGGAACTTCAATTTGTAGTTATTGAGCAGTATACAATAGAGTTTTCGTTATCAAAGAAAACAATTTAAATTAATTTTTTCTCTTTAATTTTGGATAAATATTTTTTAAGTTTTTTTCTTAAGTTTTTAATTTTTTTAAAAATAATGTTTACCTTCTTACATCTTGCGGTTACTCATCCTTTCACTACGATTTTATACTTGTTCGGTTAGTTTTACATAATTATAACATTTATATTTTGTGAGTAAATAGTCCCCAAAACTTATTAGTTTTAAGATATGATAACCACTGTTACCAATCATACTGTCATAAGGTAATCATATAATATACTGACATAATCATATAAGTATTATAGTTATGTAAGAATTTAGTTTTATTAATTATGCACCCACAAATACTAATATTTTGTTATTTTTTTTTTGTTTTAGGTAAGTTTATAACCTGTCAAACAAGATTGTGTGCCATGATGATTTTTATTGATTTCAATTATTCATTTACGGAATAACTAGGAAAGTATAACTATTAAAATAAACTGTTACTATTTGGGCTTTTGGTATTGAAGAATATTGAATAATAGCTTTTTGTAATTAATTATCAGAAAATCGTTTGAAAATTGTTTTAATTTGACATTTAATTTGAAATTTCATTATAATTTGCTATTATGCGTTATTATCTAGAACGATTTGTGTTGGATCCTCGAATACTGAATGTCCTAAAATTTGTAGGTTAGGCAACTTAACGTACAATTCCCGAATTTGATGGGGGTAGGTTACCTGTTTTATACTACTGCGTCCTGATATTTACATATTGCATCCTACACACGAGATCTGTTTATTTCCCCACAAACGGGTGTGTTTAAATTTAGAATAACGATCAAGTCAAGGATAGGAAACAACTTATAAATACACAATGAACGGAAGTGGTGGAGTTTATTTGACTAAATTCGATGTTTACGTTAGTTGGTTCAGGAGAGGTCTTGTGGTTGATTCGGTCTGTTGCAATGACCAACAGGGTTAACACAGATTGTACATAGTTTATCCGTAACTATCGGGACACTTAAAAATTACGGCAGGTAACGAGGGTTTTCAAACGTTTTACTTAGGTGACTTTCCTTACTGGATTCAATGGTGACTATTTGCACACTGCTCGCAGTCAGTAGCGTAATTAGGACTTAATTTTTGTATTATTAATTCGATTTCTAGTACCTAATATTCTTTTCTCGACATTTACATACAATGGCGACATTATATCTATATATATATATTTATTTTTCTGTAATTTTACTCTAGTTTAATTTTTTGTAGTTGTCTTTTTTTCGACATCACAAACATTGTTTGTATGGGAATAATTTGATTTCATTCGTCCGTTGGTCTTTATATCGTTACCATCTCATGTATATTAGGAAAAATCAATCGTTTTTCCTTCACCTAAGTTTTCGTACTACTCATGAAAGTCCGAAGTCTGATCACGTACTTGGCGCAGAGCACGGCCTTTAGGCTTTTTCTGTTTCCGACCAATAGAAGGTTTTTTTCTGTTCATCTTGAAAACCACTAGTTTTTACTGACATCAGAAGAAAAAAAATTGTATTCTTTCAAGACTTCTTTTTGATGTATTATAATGCTGATGTTAGAAAAAAATGTTTTTTTGTTTAGTTTCCATGATAATAAATAACATATTTTTTAGGTATACTTGTAATTAATGTTTAGTGTTTCTTTGAAATTAATTATGTAAAATAGATAACATTATAAAAATGGAAATTTAGTATGATGTACTTAGATGAATTGAAAAATGTAATTGATTTATATTGTCCGCTGTTAAGTAAATTTTCTTGTTACTCATAATATAGTTAAGGTTAAGTTAGGTTAGTTATATATAGATCCGTACTTAAAGCCAATGTTTTAATAGTCATTTTTATTTAGTTTGCTATTCAAAATTTAACAATTTAAGTTGTTAGTGATGTAAAAATATTGGTGTTTAAAACTTTTACCTTGTAATAACTTATAAAAACATTAAAAAACTCTTATTTTAAATAATAGCTAGTGATTTTTTTTGTTTCTGGAAGTATAATATTATTTTTATCATTATGTTTTTCATTTTTTCAATCGTCAAACATTGTTGAATGTATGACAAATTAATAAGAAATTTATCACTTATTTTAAATTTTTTTATAAATCAAAATTTAAAGAATAATATCTTACCGTTTGAAATAAAAGAAAAACTTGGTTCTTTTCAAAAAAAAAAAAAAATCCAGTGATATTTACAAAAATAATTCTCAGTTACGACTTTACTATAACAAATGAAATAAAATGTACAACCAAGTACTATGGAAAAGTTTTTTTTTTTTAAATTTTTTATAAAATAGGACTTTCAAAGCCTATATAGGCTATCTACATCCATGGTTATTTACAGAATCGTTTTTTTTCCGGCTATTTTAACATAGTATAATATATAATAGTTATATAATAATAAATAATAAACAATATAGATAGTATTTAAGGTTGGGTAGACATTATAAAAAAAGTACTAGATGAAGGGTGTCATATATAATATAACTTTGGGAAAGTATATATTATATGTAGGATAATTTAGTTTTAAAAATTTTCATTTTAGATTTTTTTCATAGCTTAAATTATTTACTACGGGTCTTAAATATATTTTTACAATTCTCTTAAACAATTAGAATCCTGTTGCTGACTGCTTATAACATTTTTTAACCCTAGTTCAGTCTTTGACAAGTTTGGCTTACAATTTAATGTTTATGAATTTGACTGCGATTCACCATTCACCATTCGATTATTTCGCGGTTGTAACATTTTCGATTAAATAAATGTGTAATTGTAATGCACTATAATGTATATTTTATGTCTGCGTTTTATAAATACTTTTGTATTTATAAGTACTTTTGATAAGACGGATATTTGGAGTTTGAATGTTGTTCATACAATTTATATTTTTATGATATTTTAAATTTTCAGATAGGTATAATAATAATTAAATTTATAATTATTCTATTGTAGATTCTTTTTCAGTTTGCATTTCATAAATTTTTTTTATATTTGTGGAAAATTGGGTTTTTACTTGTTTAATAGTTAACGCAAGTAAAGAATGTTAATGGTATTTAAATAACAATGGTTCTTTACCTAATAATCACAACATTTTCACTTCACAAATGTAGGCACGTTTCTTAATTCGCGGCAGAAAACAATTTCGCTTTGTAGAAATGAGTAATCATTATTCTACGTTGAACTACTAGTGTTCTAATAGGTGTATAAGACTATGCCCGTTTATGTATATACTATATTTGCTTTTGTCTCATACATACACGTATATGGTACCAAATAAAACTTTAATAATACCGTCCGTGAAAACTTTTGGTAGAAATCACCGTACTGCACTGAACCATCTCTTCTTCCCGCAATTGTTATTTGTCTGGGAGGCTTTAATAATAATGCGCTAGAAAGGGCGGGAGCGTGCATGTTTATCCACATATACGGAACAAATTTGACTTTTAAATGAGAATGAAAACACAACGAGATACTTTTATGTTCTGCTTTTGGTTTTTCCTGTTACATTTTTATTTTCCCTCTTTTTATGTAACATGTTGACTGCAAGTGTCACCCGATCATGAGCGAATTCTTATTTTAATCGTCAATTGCACATTTAAAAAAGTGATTAAAATTGAACTTATTGATGTACTTTGTCACTCTCGTGTTAGTTTTCATAGTTTGACGCGCATTTATCTTTACTATTTTAATGGTTAAGTATTTAAATATTAATTTCGATATTCCAAACCCGTCAAAATACTCTTTGGCTATTTGTCATCTCGTTTACATAATAATCTGGATTTGGGAGTACTCTATTTGTTAATTCTAAAAATTCTACGGAGTCTGCTATGAGTGAAAAGTGATTATTGAAGCGGTTATCAGTTGCTTGCTCTGGCACTTCGTCGCTATCTCATTTTCTTACCGTCACACATCTGTATTCCGTCTATTTTCTGTAGGTAGTTGAAATTCAAGTAAAGTTATGTAACTTTAATAACAGAAATATTAATAGTTATATAGTTATAAAATAGTGATTAATCAAAAAAAATTATCTCGGAATGAATACGCAACTGAAATTAATAATTTTTTTTTATGAGTTTAAGAACTTAAAATTAGTGATGCATATTAAATATGTGGTCCAACGGAAACGTAATTATAAGAAAAATAATTATAAGCAGAAAAGTTATTGGCAGGCAGTAGAGAAAAACACAGCGAGATATCCTGTATATTTATTTTATTTTTTTCCATTTTTTCTTTCAATTTTGTCATTTTACAAAAATGACGTGCTTGTGTTTCTACACTTGAGAACGCACCCCACTACAGCGACCCTCTTTCGAAAATATAAGAGTGAGTCATGCTGGGTATCTGTGTTATATTGTGCAACGACTGCCCTCCATTCCTCCACTGACGTGAATGTTTATTACTATACCTTAACTTATTGTTTTAAGATTATAAAAACTATGTTGTCGGAAAAAAGGTCTTTGGTTTATATTTTCTATTATTTTAACTGAATTTTATAAGCTGGGTGGTCCGTTTCTCGATAAAAAAGTTCAGTAGCTCAGAATTGGAGTGTTCGTGAAAATAAACACCGTATGTCTTAATTGTTGATTATGTCTATCTTATTATAGTAAGAGGGTGAGTCATTTATATCTTCTGATGCTACAATAACGCATTATATTTACGCACTTAACGCTATTTTACATACTTTTATAACACATTTTAAAATAATAAAAAAACTTTTCTTTATTTTCATTCTATTTTATTTCCTTTTTTATTTTTTTCTCTAAACAAATATCTTATAGTCCATTACTTTTATTTTTCTTAAGTCAAGTGTTACGCTTTTTGAAGTTTTGCCATACAAAAGTTCGTGTACTATCAGTAAGAAATTTGTACCATTGTATAACTTGGTATTGATTTTTTTTATTATAAATAATTTTCATATTAGATAACTTTTTTATTGATTATATGATATAAAATTAGTTTATGATTATAATATTAAAATAAATAAAAAATAAAATTCTAAATCTGAGAATATGGTATTAATATATTACTATCATAAATATGGTCATTTATTCGTATTATGAAAATTATGTAGCGCATTGAGAAATGGAAACTAGGTATTCTCATCAATTACGTATCATTAATTTATGTTAGTTATATGCTGTCAACAAACAATTTCAGCAGAGCTTTACTATACATTTTTAATTTTAGTTTGTTCATAATACATTTTTTTTTTATAAATTATGATAATGCTAATATTAATAAAAAATAAATGAGCAGAAATAGGATAGTGTTCTTACGCTAAAAATATACTGATAATATTTCTCGAAAAAGACATCCGTTATACTTATTTTAAAATCATGATATTGAATTTTTGGAAAGCCATTATTTGTAATCTGGAAGTAATGTTAATGAGATATTTTTTTTATAGGATATATTTGTTTAAGCTCTTTTTTAACAGGCTAAAACTATGTTTTACATTTATCCTTTCCATTTGTGAATCTTGTTCATGGATGATTTCGGTACTCGTTTTGTTTATTCATGTATACACTATACATACATATATAATACATATATAATACATATATATATATATATATATATATATACATAAATAAATACTATATAGTATATACTTGTACAATCTATGTGTATTTTATTTAACGTTCCTGTTTTCAGAAATAAGGATGACAATGGAATTTATGGTTTTCATCAGTGTATGTAAACTTTTGAACGTTGTCGCATATCCGAAATAGGTTTCCCTTTTTTGGTTTTTGATGGTTGCAGAAAGAATCCAAATATGTATATGTATTTTTAGAGGTTTTTATACTATCAGTCGGGCACAATTTATCTTTCTAACCACTAAAAACCTTTAGCTGCCGTTGCGGTTATACCATCATCAATCACTTTATCCGTTGGTAAAGTTTTCCATATGTTTGAGCCTTATAAGTACATTGCTTATCTGGAATCCAAACGTCATGACAAGCGAGAAAGGACAGTATTTTTATACGTGTACTATTTTTATTCGCTTGTAAATTTGTTAGAACCTTTTTCCATAATATTTTAAATGTTTTATTGCTCGTTTAAGTTGCTACCAATGAACCATTTTTAATTATTAATTTTAAATAAATCCGTTTCTTTTTATGTGCATTTTAAATTATGTTATTGAAATATTCATGATTGTTTCTTTGTAAATAAATACTAATGGATTTGTTTGACGCGGCCCCATGTTGATGTGAGACGTTGTCATAGGTATGAACATTTAAGTGAAAAAATTTACGATGGCACGTGTTTTTAGCGGAAAGTCGATGAGTTATCACTGGGCCACCGCTTCTTCCAATGCAATGTAGTGGAGGATATCCGCATTGTACGGCTGAGAAAGATAACGCACCGCGTCATGTTGTTGTGACGAATGAGTTTTGTTTGTTTTGTTTGGTAAAAAGTTTAAAAAACTCCGTATAGTGACTATACAAATTTTATCTCTTTTTTTTCGAAGAAGAATAATGGTAGGTCGGAATGAGGTGAACATTGCTTAGCAAATTGAATTCAGATGCCATTCTTGTACATAACATGATCGTTAGTCCGATAGATAAAATGATCCTCACTTCAAAATTATTATACACTTTATCAATACTTATCTAACTATGTGTTCAATAATGCAGTTGATTTATTTAATTTGTTGTTATTTTGATGAATTGGATTCTAATTAAATAAAATCGCTAAAAAAAATTTAAAAAAATAATTTATTGGTGGTTGAAATTAATTTTTATTGCATGAATAAAAAAATTAATATACATATATACTTTGTAGCTTATACATAATATGTTAAACAAAGTTCATAAATTAATTATTATTTAAAAACATTAATAACATACTTTTTGTAAATATTTGAATTACATTTTTTTATTTGGGGCTCATGAGGTTGTTTATTGTTTAAGTCCTACATTTTTCATTGAAATTATTTGTACCATCATTATAAAATAGCCTTTAGTGGACTTAAAAACTTTTTGGATGTTCATTTCAAGCTATCAGAGAATGTATACCATTCTTGGATTAGAATTATATTAGTTTTAATCCAAGGGCAAATAAATACCTTATGAATTATTCAATCCTTACTATGTCCGGTTACAATATCCGTTCCTTATTTTGGGATGTATGCCAAAATGTCCTACTTGGATGTTTTATTTTTTTTTATTTTTGGTATCGGATTTTAAATTGTATTCAATGATGTTTATTTATGCCAACACAATAAATAAAACATAATAAACTAGTCTTGGATGTTGATTTAACAATTATACATTGCTAATTTATTTTTGAGCATTTATAATGTATGTTGCATCCAATTCTAATGTATTGTAATCTTATTGAAATCATCTGCTATTAAGAAAATTGGGAACTTAAATTATTTTTGTTATACATTTTGGTTGATACAGTTTTGGGGTCTATAAATACTAAATATACACTTTTTTCACGTTATTACCGCTTTTTAGTGAGTTCTGTATCCATGGTGACCAAATACTAATATTATTGTTGGTCTAATAAGACTTTTTTTTAAAATTATATTTATCAGTTTAGTCTTTTTATTCAGGTAAAATTTTCTTTATTTTTAAAATAAATAAATGTAATTGTCTACTCGTATATTTTAGATTTTCAACGTGGAATTAATGAAATGAAAACTACTCGTATATAAGTTTAGTAAATTATTTTATGTAATATAGTTTAGGCATTTACTTTTATACTGTCCTTCATTACCAACCAAACGTATAATTTTGCTTAGTTACCTACTAGAAATCTCTTGACATCCCCTACATCTCTTCTTTATACTCAACATTAAAACTGATGTGGTCATCTAAAAATAATTTACTTTCTATTAGAAGCTGATTTCATTATTGAACCTTTGTGATTGATGTATTTTTTTTTTTTACTGTCATAATATTGTTTTAGTCAAATTATTCTAATATTATCAGTTAATTTCAGTTTCAGAAATTAATATTTTCTGTCAGATAAAGTGGGTTATACGGTCAGTAGTCGGTTTGTAATAAAATTATTCAGCCATAAAAAAAATATTTTTTTTCCAACAAAAGAAAAATTAATGCTCGTTCTAAGTTATTTTCAATGTGTTATCATAATTGATATTAAGCAATTTAGTAGCACCCTTGAGAAGTTATGTATTGCATTTTACATTGATAATATATAATATTTAAGTATGAAAAAAAATGTATAACTTATACAATAATTTAGGTATTTGATAGGTATATACATAAAACACGAAATGAGAAAATATTGATAGAACAATATATTCAATATACGAGTATAAACATTAAGGGGTAATATTATTTTGTTATTTGTAGTTTATTAACAATCTCGTAAAAAAATAATTTATTATATTTAATCTCGTTTTTTTTAACACTGCTGCTATTAATTATAATATTTTATAATTATAGTTATAGGTATAGTATAAAGTTATAAATAATAATAATAACTTATATGTTATTCCAAGTTAAATTTGTATGAAGTGTATTAAAAAATCTACAAAAATGTTAATAATTAAATTTTCTGAATTGTATTTTTACATCCGTATTTGAAAGAAATGCAAATATCTTTCCGTAAATTAAGCTACCGTAGCTTACCGTCCTACTGCATACTAACGCGTCTTATTGGCTGATGATAATGTAATTTCTTGTTTACGGCTCCGTGCTTTTACTCTACTGTATAGCACTCTGTTGGATGCCTCTCTATTTGTTTTGTTAATCCTCACACGTTCCCTCTATAGATTTCAGTTGTGACGTGGGGGCTTCACGTGACTCATTCGGTTTGTCGTTAATGACTGCGACGATGAAAACTCTTCCTTCGGCTTTCACCCTCCACGAAATTTAATATTATACAATACAACCGCGCCCTTGTTTCTGAGCTGTTGATGACCCGACATTATAATCATTTTAGGTTATAGGTTGTCATACGATAATATTGTATATAATTAGTTTTTATAACACAGTAAAAATAATCGGTAGTAGGTATCGTTCTGTAAATTGTAATATAAATATTTTTGGCAAATGTTTTTTGAAATTTTCATAGGGCATGTACTCGTACTAGGAACGTTTTTGTAAATAGAATGTGGATGATTATTGACAATTATAAAGATGTGGGCATGTGGCAATTATGGGATTGCATGTTACTATGGAATATTCGGTCCTGTCAATAATACTATTAATACATTTTTTATTTATTCTCTATATATTCTACTAATTTTCTAAAAATATTTTTTATCTATTATTTACACATGTATATATTATTTGCACCGCGCATAATCGTTTATATAATATTTACAAAATATGTATTGATTTACAAAGAATTATCCCGGTAAAATGCGTATAATTAAATGTTCTAAAAAGTATAAATGCGTTTTATTATCAAGCCTTACAGGATTTATACGTTTGTAAGTTATACATAATATACTTTGAGTGCATATTTGACATGTATTATGCCATTGATATATAGAGTTATGCGAATACATTTATTTTTTATTAAAAATTTCACGTTTCCTAGTTATGTTAGTACGTATATCCATTATATATATTTTTATTGCAATATTTGTTTTTACTATTTATGGCTTTTATTTTATGTTGAGCTATATTTTGGGATACTTTTTATGATGCCAAACTAAATGGTATAAGATATAGTTTAAAAATGAAAAGTATTATTATAGTAAATATATCGTACATGATTATTGAAGTGCATGTAAACGAAAAAAATATTCAGTAGTGAGCTTATGTTTCGGTTATATAATAAAGGATAAAATGTAATAATTTTTGTGTTAAGAAGGGTAAAAAAAAATTAGTTAAAAGGGATTACGTATAGATAAATAGATAAAACATAACTATTGGTAATTATATATAATAAGTCAAACTTAAATATTTGAATAATTGAAGACAGTAGTATGCACAGTTTTCAGAGAAATATTCTTAAAACGGTCAGTCTGAATTTCAAATGACATAATTTTATTTATCACTGATGAATTGTTAACAATATTTCATTAAGTTAACCATTTAAAAAAGATAGTGTTTTTGACTTTTTTTTTCCCAATAAATACTTAATACTATCTTATTTAGTTATTGCATACATTTTAATAGGAGGATAATTGAATGTTTATACAGATTGTCCTGCCGCGAGGATTTATCTATTGCAATATTTCTTGAAGATATTCAAATTCTATTTTATCAAAGACTCTCAGGGACAAGAATTACAAATTTCTATATTTTAATTGTATTTAATTGTTTTTGTAAAAAAGTTTTTAAAACATTTTTCAGGAAAATTTAGAAAATAATTCAGAAATAAAAAAATAAAAAATTATTATTTGATACTATTTTACTAAAATATTAAATTAAATTAAAATATGAAATATTTTTAGTTTTTGTCTTTATGAGTCTTATTAAAAACAGAATTTGAATTAATTAATTTATTTGAATTATCTCGGGAGATATTGTAATGGGTAAAATCCTCGGCGTATACTTTTTTATAAGTAAATAAGATTTATATTTTAATAATGCGTTTAGGATATAATATAACGATTAATAAATTAATATATTTTAAGGTATAATATGAAAGGAATATCATAAATCATGTACCAAATAATATGTGACCTATTGTCATACTCATATGCCAATTTTTTTTTGTATTCGTATACAAAGTATACGTACTTAATATCAAATCAACATTTTCCAAACGGTAGTTAATTATTGTTCTAATATATTAAATTGAATACGTATTTTTTATATATTTTATATATCAAGTTGTGTCTATTGGATAAGACTTAGAATTTTTATATTATATGTAAATTATAATTGACAGTAATTTAAATGATTAAATTAAAAAATTATCTATTTTTAAAATGAAATGGAAATTACTATTTTCATCAGCCTTCGGTCTCCGAACATTTTTTTATGTGGTAATATGAAGATTACAGACGATCAATACGATTCAATACTATTGGGTTAAATACTTAAATGCAACTCTTAAATGATATAGTATCTTGTTTTACTAGGTAGTTTAATACTTAAATCAGACACGTGCATATAGAGTAAAAATAAAAATATAATTTTTTAAAGATTTCCAACGAAGAAGTTGGGTACTAACTTAACACCGTATTTTTTCATTGGTCCCTGTTTAACCCATTTGTTAATCTAAAAAATACCGGAGAAATCGCTTTTTAACAGCCATGGAACTGCCTTTGGCTATTGATTGGAAGGTTTTACCTATGCCTGGTGGTCGTGGGGTACCTTTGTGCTCTAGTGTTAGTTAATGTGAACGATACCCGAAACTGTTCACTATCCTCTGGGACTTGAAAAATTACTCGTCACTGACGTTCGCAACCCGACACCGAGCCAACCCTATCTAGTTACCACGGTAGGTCAGTTCCGATGCACGTGCGGTAACAAACGCGAGGATAATCACCGAGGCTATTTTCTCTTATTAGTATGCTACTAACGTTACCTTGCAGGTGTGTGTATACTGTATACTGTGTATGTATGTTCGCTAATTAGTCCGCAAGCATAATACACGAGGGTAGGTACACACATGTGATTACATGTCAGATGATGACCCGTGTGACCGCTATACTAACTTTTAACCCTTTTCATGTTTCCGAGTACAATATGAACTAAACTGTGGCCAAATAATGAATAACATTTTCTTTTTCGTGTTTTTATATTTTACTTTGAAACTTTTTCAGAAGTTTTTTTTTTTTGTATCTCCTATAAGTTAGTTCTGTATACTAATTAATTAATTGAACAAAAATTACAAAAATTATGTTATTTCAAACACATAAAACGAGATTATTTTAACGTTAAGTACTCATTTGTTTGGTTTATTTATGTGTTTTTGAAAAAATTGATTTTTATTTTATTTTAAGTTATAATTACCCAAACATTTTACATTATTTTAAATTGTTTTTAATTCGTTATAACTAAATGGTTGTTCTTAGAACCACACGTTATACATCATATAAATTATATTTACAATATTATAGTTCTATAGAAATAAGCAACGATGATACCGGTTTTTAAACCAAAGTTTGAATTATTTTGGGTCCCTATTATATTTTATATTTATTCTATTTCACCAACATGGTCGTGCAAAATAATCTTGCCCCATCGTTGGCATATTTTTGAGAGGCCCATAAATTATGTTTCAAATCTCCTACCACCAACTGGCACATGAGCTAAGAAATTACAAGATTTAAATACGATCTTGGCCGGAACAATTCGCATCATCATGCGCATAATTTAACGTCTGGCGCATATCGTACAAGACAAAATTATACTTACCTCCTCTCTTTCCCCAGAAACCGTTTTCTTGTTGAACATTATCACACCCGATCATCATTCAAACCTCTGCGATTCAAAACGCGTAAAGTCCAACAATTTATTTATTTTTCACAATTATTGTTCTATATTCCTTTATTTTTCTTATTACATTTGTGCATTTTTTTTTATTAGAAAAGTTCAAAAGTTGAAGTGTATATATAAACATAGAGTCGAATACTCGATATAGTCCTAAAAGTATATTTCTGCAACGTCGTTTGTTAATTAGGTACATATTTTTTAGATTACGAACGATCCGGAAGATTACAATTTCCTAGTATTGCAATTATTTTTAGTTTTTAAACTTCGTTCAAGTGCGTAACAGTTATTTATTCGAAATTAACAAGTTAAATCTAGGAATCTTGAGTATTTCAAAATTTAAGTTCTAATTTAATGTGTTTCGTGAGCACTTTTTTAAAATTTTTTTCAATTTTTAATTTTATTTAGGAATTATTATAAAATTTAAAATTATATAATTTAAAATTGTTGTATAGTTCATAAGGTAGTTTTTAGTTATGTTTCAAAATTAATTTTTATTACATAATTGTTATAAAAATTTATCGGGATCGTTCTAAAAAATTGAATGTACAATAATTGTTTGAATATTTTATATAAGTATCAAGGTATCCGCGATTTAAGAAGTAAGTGAACTTACAATAAATATTCAATTATTTTTTCTTTTTATTGTTATTATGTTTTAAAGCTATTATCAATACAAAATTGTGAAAGACTTGTATTCATATACCGTATATAATTTGGTTCCTGTCATTCGATTTTGATGGATTATTTTGGCATGAAAAGGGTGTTTGCAAAATTGGTGCCAAAACATTTATGAGATGACTAAATGGAACATCGTATAAATGTATGTTTGGATTGTTTGGATCTTAAAAATCGAGCTGTTGATTACTCAAATTCTATTAAATCAACATTATTATGTGGGGATAAGACGTGGTTTTCATATATGATTCACAATAACCGTTAAAGACCAGAGACACAAGGATGTTTATGAGCTATATTTGCAATGAAACTGAAGAGCTTAAAATTATATAACTTAGGAGAAAATGTTAGTGTTTCGTATATAGTTAGACTGTTGGGGAGTATTGTATTTAGGCTAAATGAAAATACTTTGAAGGTGAATTAAAATAGTCTATTACTTTTATACACATCTTCTATATTATGATGTAGTTTAAAAAATAACAAATTAATAATTTAATAGTAGCCCTAAAGTAAATTAAATATGTATTCAATTTTAAATCTTGATATCATGCAGTTTTTTTTCTAATTATATTGATTTATTAAAATTTAAATGAATTTTTTTTTTCTATAATTTTAACAGTGTAATTTTATATGAACGGATTTACGTTTTTGATTAAATCTCTAACAATTAACATTGAATGGTTGATTAGTTCTATTAATTTATTGAATGGTATTGTTGAATATTTTCAGTTTAGTATTGATGATGTACATATTATTCATTTCGATATAATTGTTTAAAGTTTCTTTTGTAGTATTGACCTTATTAGTATTGTTAGTGATGGTGATCAGTAAAAGGTTAAGTGGGGAAAACATTCAAACGTTGAGTTATCAGCGAAAATTAAAAGAGTTAACTTATGAAAAAAATACGTTTAAAAACCTGAAAGCTCTATGAAGTGTGAATGGACGTGGGTAAACGTGGACGTGTAAAATAATGACAAGAATGGTAGAGGTCACGCCACTTCTGAATGATATGTGGCTATCGTTTCGTGGAATTCGCACATATTTATTACATGCATAAAAAGGAAGTATCGAAAAATAGAGTAAAATTAACTATACTATTGAGTTAACTGAAGAGTATTCTAATTTCTAGTTGTATTTTTTCCTGCTATTAATACTCCGTTCCTCCACGGTTTTCCGTTATTCAAATTTAAATAATATTTATATCAAATATTTGATAATATTTATACGTTTGTGTATAGATTTTATGCACATATAGGACATAGGTCCTCAATTTATGTCAGATTTAAGAGCTTATTATTTATGTTATAATTTTATTATAATAATTAATTAAATTAAATAGAACACTTTCACATAATTATTTCATATAATACGGCAACTGGTGCAGGGGAAAAACTGCATTTACAAGCTACTCTCTATTTACGAGTACTTAGTATCTTTAATTATAATCGCTAGTTACCTACAATTGTTCACACTTACCCATTCAGTATGAATATTATTGATCAGCGCAATTGTCATTTTTCATACTTTTTATTTCTATATAACTCGCTGCAGCCTTCTTTAGTCATTGGGGGTTATTTTTGTGGAGGGTCGGGGGTCTTTTGTCAGTTGAACATATAGAAGTGTCGATAGATAATTGCAGCTCTTCTTTTCGACGTCCTCATATTCTCATATTTTTGACTAAACAATCGATTGTATCTATTTTTTTAAGACTTTTATTGTATATTTTATATAATATACAACGTTATAATGCTTGGTGTATGCTAGAAAACATTTGTAAAATATTTAAACCGTAATATGATAAAGTAAAAGATAAAAAATATAACGAATAGAACAGTGAACTTTTTCGTTAAAGGTCAATCTAAATCTACGATGTAATTTATTGGTGTTTTTATGGGTTGTAGATTCTGGAAATTCTGGATACTGATTCTAAGCTAAATTGTATTTACTAATTTACAGACGTAATTTTATCATAACTAATCAATTATTTATAACAATTTATTATTAAATATATTTATAAGCACAAATGACAGTAACATTAACAGCTATTATAATTATATACGTACTTATAAGTTATAATACTAACTAACATGCACTAATACGAGTATTATATATATCAATTTACTAATGGAAATTAAAATTTTTTAATAAGTGAAGAATATGATGGGTAAATTATGGTTATATCTGTGCTAGGTAGAGTGAATCGGTACATTAAAAAAAGAGTGGTATTTGGAGAGAAATAAAGTGACGAGAAAGCGAGTGTTGTGGAGGAGATTATGTGCGTCTATAGGTTGCTGATGAAAAGAGAAGTAATAAAATGCTCGACAGACTCTCGTCGACGAGGCGATAGTTTTAGTTTTCTTAAAGTTCCTTGTATGATGAAGTTATCTTACCTAAGATAAACTATATTTAAGTTAAGGGTAAGTAAGCGAGGAATCTATTCTGGGAATGTTCAATTTTTAAAATATATTTTGCTAGATAAGGATGCTATATATATACTATCACTGATTATAAATTATTATATATAATATCGTTTGGAAAGATTGATTATAAGTTATAAATTATCAAACAGTTGAACGTCAGCAGTTAAAAATATTTAAAATAAAATTGTTGTTTTGGTTTTGATCGTAGTTATTAATTGTTTGCCTTTTTTTACATATACTTGGTAAAATTATTTAAATCTGGTTTTTCTTTAGGTAAAATCTATATATTATAGATGTAACCCTGGTTTTAACTGATTGCATAAGTCTTATAAAACTTTCAGCTTGTTTACTACTTTAATGCATCAATAATCCTTATGAGTGTAAAAGAACAGGACGTTTTATGTACTAAGTTTCTGAAAACACCATTGAAAATTTTGTTTTTTTGTTTTTTTTTGTAGAAATATTCCAAATACTTTTTCCTGAACACATTGACTTTGCTGTTTATTTATTTGTTGGGTGGGTGAATGGGAGGCGATGCCAAACCTTAAAAAATCCTATATTATATTAATCTATATTTATTAAATTTTTTTCGTATACGATGAATATACGAGTATAATATATATATATATATATATATATATATCATACCTATTATGTTAATGTATATTATCATTGTACTTTTACCACAGCAAATGTATTATTGTAGATTTTACGTTTTAATGTTGAAATTTAAAATAATAAAATGGGTTTTAAATTTATATTTTATAATAATTTAGAAGTGTTTTAGAATCAAATTTCTGTATTAATAAAAAATTAATTTCTTTTTATTCGTATTGTATTTTATTTTGTGCTGCAACATTATAGCCAAACTGATACATTTATGACATTAATATACTCGTACATTTCCTAGATACAATTACATAGGTATTATTTTAATAAAGATAAATTAAATAAGGACGATGTCGATGATTATGATCGGACCAATGAAGAACGGAAATTGAAGAGGAGGAGAAGGATTCTGATTCCGGGGGAAGAATTAACTGGAGCCAATTTGGAAAGTAGTTGAAAGTAATGAGAAACGGAGGTAACATATTTATATTTCGCTGTTCAGTTAGTTGAGTTGAAGTTAGTCATTTCTTTATGGTGTCTATCTTGCTAATTTGTTTTTCGTTGGTGACAAATCACTTAGGCTGATAATTAATGACCCATGCCGTGCGTGAAAATCCCTTACATTCTAAAAGGGTGGTTATGCAGTGATGGAAAAGTTGATCAAAACGGGTGAATAGTAGAATTTTTTGTTTTGTTTTTGTTTTATTTGAAATTTGTGTATCTCCAGTCCATTTCTATTGCCATCCCTACAAGTCCATTGATGTGCGGTTTGTGTTAACATGAAAAAGCAATTACCATATAGTCATCTGTCACTTGATCCGCGACAGTAGGACGTATAGTGTCCTTGTTTGGTTTGATGTGAACTATATTCTAAACCTTAATTTTTAAACTTATTTCGAGTGCTTATAGTTTTATAGCTAACAATTCAAATTTAAATTCAAATTTACTATTTTATTATGTATAATTTAAATTAAATACAACATTTAAATTTTATAAATTAAAATGCTTAAACTTAATACAAAGAATCAATCAGAGTTGTAATTTTTATTCAAAATCATTGTTAGTAGTTTCAATTCATATGCATTTATTGTCTATAAAGTACTCGTATATATTTTAGAGAATAATAATATTTATTTAATTTGATATTTTATCACTTTATAATAACTTGAATATCCTGTGTAACTTGTATCATTGTATGATAAATTATGTGTGCAATGGATATTTTGTGTTTGCTGCTTATATTATAAAACGTTGACCTTAGCTTAAATTATGTATACCTATATAAGTTACGAAAGTTAACAATTTGTTATAGTTAACTCGCCAGTAATTCGTAATTGTTTTTTATAGTTGAGTAATTCTTTATTATTAAGTTATAATAAATATGTGTTTAGTATTTTCAATATAGAACATTGTATTAGTTGTATGAAAGGTTTTAATAAAGGTAACCATTTTGCGAAAACATTCTTTAGGTAGTAAGTATAATTCGAAATATGAAAGCTTTGAAGCACAAAATAATTTAAGCGATTATGTTTTGTTCTATTTCCTCTAGATACAATACTGGCCAAGCGTAAAATGAGACATCCGAAGTGTATACTTAATATCGCCGTATGCTTGACATGTAATCGGCTTTACATTATATAACCCGTGCAGAACTAACAATTGTGTAACTTTAATCCAATGTTCTCTATATTTTTCTTTTCCATTCGATTATTTTTATTTTTATTAACGATCAATGTTTTTTTTTTTTTTATAGTTTTATTAATTATCTTAAACAGTTCTGCAAATTTAGTCCAAGCAATTAATCTTTTATGTTGTTTGTTAAATGCTGATCGAACTACTTACCTACTTTATTTGTGTTATTCACATTATTTTTAAAACATTTTGTTATTTTTTGATTACTCTTTTTTTTACCTATTTATAGTTGATTTAAAGCTATGGCCATTCTTATTATAGATATTTATAATATCACCTAAATAGCAAACAATAATAACAATAATAATTTACGAAAACGATAATAATTTTTTATAATTATTATTTATTACTAATGATGGTAAATTATAAATTATAAAACATTTTGTGTAGCTGAAGGATCTGGAATCAGTACCGTGTATTACTTACTTATTTTATTGATACATTCAGTAAATTCTTTTGTAATATTTTTAATAAACTATTATTTATCGTGGTTTGAAAAAATGTAATTTATTTATGCCTTACAGTAAAAATCAAAATTGGTAAATAAAATAAAACTTATTTTGTTTTGCAATTTAAATAATGTAAATTTCGTGCTGGCAATATATTTTATTATTTTTCAACATATAACATAAAATATACCGAATATAACATAAAATATATTTTGCCATTAGTGTACATTTTTCCTCTGTTTTTTGTTATTTTTCTGTGAATATCAGTATCTATTTATAAAAATATTTATTTGGGTACGATACATACCAACTTGGTTCTGCATAAACAGACTGATTTATATTTACTGAGAATTTTGTAGTAAACGGATGTGTGACAAATGACAAATTCTTTAACATCAGTCAGAATTCACGTTATAATACCACAAGCTGAGAGTTGTGTATTTTCTATTGTATGGAAACATACTGCGATGCGGGTTTGTTCTGTGAATTAAATGTTATTCGCGGTTGTTGCGGGATAAGAAGAGCGGAGACAGAGCAAGACGAACTGGTCGGGATGGGTTAGGAGGAGAAACGAGCGTAACTCATATTATTATAATAAGATTCCTCCGGGGATAAACCAACCGACCGACGGAAATCTCATCCGCCGTTTCCATAAATAATTTATTATTTTGGATATACATGGCGGTGGCCAGAAATATGGCATAACGTTGGCGGTTATAAATCATTTTAAAATGTCGCTGTGAAGCCAAAACGGAAAACCGTTATCAAATATTTGTACAGGAGAGAGATAGGGAAGGAGCAATGGTGCCGCCGTCGCTGTGTATATCGTTACTTGGGTGTGGTTGGGCCGAAGGGTGTTGTGGTGTGGAGCAAAAGGAAAGAAGGGATGTTTGCATTGGAGACCTGCCCACGACGACGGAGAATATTAAGGGAAATTAAATATTTGGTGTGGCCTGTAATCCAATACAATAAGGTAGTCACCGACAAAATTAGAGTTTCATTTTTGTTTACATGTATATAAGTTTGCTGTTACTTAAAATAAATGCTTGTCACAATCTCATAGGTATGAGTATTGTAATATGTAACTATTCGGACTAGGTATATCACTCTTGGACAGATTTTTTTGAGTGATTCCTTAAGAAATTGTTATTAAACACGCATCTATAAAGGCGGATCAAGTTGTTTGGTATTTGTCTGACAGAATCTTGCATAAAAAAAATGAATGTATGATGTATATATTCTTATATTTTTGATATAACCATATATTCTTTACATAACACATTAACAATATACATTATACATGTTATGTATTAATTATACAGCAAAACTTCTATATAATGAACTTCCGGTTAATGAATTATTTTTGAGAACCATGACATTGATAATCATGCCCAAATTTATCTATGTATAACGAATAAACTATTCGATAACAAACCTGTTTATGTAAACGTTGGCACTATCAATTATTTAATTTTGAATTTAAAATTATTGTTCTCAAATACATGTACCTATGATTTTATTGTTCCGATAAAGATAAGACATTGGTAGGCTAGCCGGTTAATAGTGTGTGCTGCAGTTCCAATGCTGACGTAAACTTAATTGTACGTTCAAATTTTTCTATACACAAAATGTCGGAACGTAAATATTTGTCGATTTTCAATAAATTTTAAATTTTAAATGAAGTCCATAATGGAGTTAAAAAAAAGATATTGTCGACAAATATGCTGTTCCGACAAGTTCACTTTCGACCATATTGAAAAATCGCGAAAAAAATGTAAAACAAGTGCAAGAATGGAAGTGTGTGTTTATGAAGAAGTTGACAAAGCTATGTTCCTAATGTTATTACAATGTAAAATATATAACAATATTTTATGTTTTTTTTAATATGTACATAATACATATTATATAGAATATGATAAAAAAAGTGTAATTCTATTTAACGAACTCCTCTATACATATTACGATTTTTTTTGTTCCCCATGAGACTTTGTTATATGGAAGTTTCACTGCAATATAATGCTAAGTGAAGTTAGTAATTTTATTGTAATTCCATTTATAGCATTAATGAATTTTCTATGTAAATAATGTATTAAAAGATACACTTTTAGTGATAGATAATTAACTAAAGTCGGCATGTAACTGGTTGATAATGTAACCGCTATTCATTGTAATAATTGTAGACACTTAAAAACTACGAGTATTATATAATACTATGAATATATAATATTCACACTTGTTTTTGTTATTGTGGCCCAATATTTTATTAGAAGACAAAATAATAGTAATTACTTTTATACATTGATTTTGATTTGAGATATCTTATCTTAAATACATTAAAAAATTAATTAATTGTTTTAACTAGACTTCTTAAGTGTCTCGTGAGGCACTTAAAATGTTTATTATAATCTCAATTTTTTTATTTTTTGTATACATTTATAGGTACATATTAATATAAAATGTTGTAATTGTAAGAAATAATTGAATCCTTGAAAAGTTACTACATTTAAAAAGCCCACAATATTAAGTGAGTAATTTAAAAATGATTAAAATATTAACAAACAATATGTTTTGAAATTCTTTTTTGTAATCCAAAAATAATATATTTTTGGAACGTCACTTAATCAAGTTTGGATATATTTTAAGATAAATTATTTTGCGTTTAATAGTTATATTTATAAGTATATAAGTATATATTAAATGAGATCATACGGAAATCTTTGGCTATAAAATCTGATGATTAAGAATCGAATATTTAATAAATATAGTGTTGTGTATATTGGCACAGTAATTTGGCAGCTATGTTGTTTATTTTCCTCGTTATTATTATTTTTTTTTTATGATATCAATCACTACTTTTTCGCCAACAACACCCATTTAGACCCCCTTATATTATACGCTATGGATTTGAGCCAGACTCTTTTGTTTCTTAATTTCTCTTAAAGAGCGAGAAAAAAAAATGAAAATTAAAAAATTGTTGTGTTCATATATGATGAAATAAGTTAAGTGTAAATCAATTTTTTGTTTGTGTATTTATTGTGGTCTATAAAATTAATGATAAAATGATTTTTATATAATAAAAGATAAAAATAGAGTCCTTCTCTATATTATTATTTGTGTGAAGTTAAATACATTTTGATAATCACATTATAAACTTATATGAGCAAAAATAAAACTATTTGCTGTGTTTGGAAACAGTACTAATCGATTTCATAACAATAAAAAGCCTTTGGGAACAACATCCATAAGAGTTGGTGTATCGACAAATAAATAAAATATAAATAAATCTCAGGGTGACTATAAAGTAATACTGGGGTGAGGATAAGAGATGTTAGTGTATGTGTGTGAGAGGAGTATGAGAGAAATAAAGACAGACAAAAGCGATATCCTTACCCCCGGGAATATCCGGGTGCCATTAACCCTCTACCCCACTGTCCATAAACTGGATTTCTTTAGATTCTTCGTCCTCATTCAAATTGCCCGGTCCATTTTGCGTAGCTCGCCACCTAAAAATGTTTTTTTTTCCTCTACAGTCTACATATACTTTTAAGATGCCATTTACTGCCCTTCAAAGCGCTTATAGTATACTGAAAGTTTTACGAGTTAATGAGTACATTAACTTTGTTGCTTTGACATGAGACTAAAGAAAAAAATAATTCAAGTGAGTGCAAATCTTGTTTGTTTCAAAATGATAAAAAAAATATTTTAAGTTTATCATTTTAGAGTTTTGTTACGCTTATCTTAATTAGTGCGAACAATATTATAAGTTAATATATTCCGTACTTCATTAAAGATTTTTGTTGGATACGATATTATTGTTGTGGGGCGTTTTCATGTTACTTTCTTGTTTACTAATAAACCAGATTCTTAACTTTTTGGACATAGTGTTATTTTTTGTTTGAACTTTAACTTTGTAAACTTAATATTTTAGTTAACATTAATGAAAAATATTTTGCTCGACAAATATTTAGTTACAAAATAAAGAATGTGTTTATTAACCAGTATAAGAATTAAATTATATGTTTTATATATATATACATTTTTAGAACATTAATTGTTAAAATATAGAACCAGAGTGTAGGTATTCAAAGAAATTGAAATTTATAGTTCTTCTAATTTCTTTCATGACAAAATATGTTGAACATTATTTACTTTGCTTACAAATAAAAACAGAATTATTTTTATCGAGGCTTGTGAACATATTTAAATTATTTATAACTTTTGTTATTTTGCTATTCATTACTGACGGTCAAAAGACAAAGACGTGTGAAACATGTACCTTTTAATCGACGGAGTCCATGGGTTTTTTAAAAAATGTATTGAAGTTTTGAAATAAAAGGAAATAAATAATGTATAAATCATTAAACTATAATAATTGTTAGTTAAGGTAATCATGTGTTTGTATTATAAAATTATTTGATTATACTTGTGGTAATTTGTAATAGTATATAAAATCATATTTTAATTGCAGTATTTCATATCTATACATAATAGAATAGTTGTTAAGAAATCATTTGAGAGGATTATCTTAAATGTATATTTGGATTAACTGTTACGCCTTTGCGTATTAATTAATTGTTCACAATTTACTATAGTTGCATCGTCGTTTTGCTTTCGTTTACTGGTAGAATTATTATCGTGGGGAAGCTAGAAAACCGAAAATATATTATAATAAGGAAGTTGCTTTTATTGAATATTTACATCATAACAGCATGCATGTATCATGGACATTTAGTGATTAGTCGGTTACAAGTAGTACAAAAGTGGTTCTGTCAGTATCGTTTATACATTACGGAGTTGTTGATTGTTATTCGGACGTAGCTGGCGAATACGATTGGATTGCTCAAAAACAATTGTAGTGAAACTGTAAGAACTTTGTAATACATAGGCAGAATCATGCACGTTTTATGAGTTTGACTGCAGTTGGAAAAGAGAACAATATGAAGATAACCATGCGTATTTCCGTCCGGTAGACTTCTTGAAGAGAAATAAGCGTCCTCAGTCCTGGTCTGGGGTAAAGCTTTTGAAAGTGTCAAGTATCTTAAAATTTCATCGCACAACCTGACACACGTGTAACGAGTAATGGCAACAACCAATTTGTTTGTGTGATAGTGCATGATAATAATAATTTGACCATATTAATAATCATTCAATCCTATTATCGCTCAACTTTTGTTGTAGTAGTACTTGTATTGATAATAACAATATATATAATTATTATTACAATAATAATGAGTTTTAAATTGTGAAATATTATAAGAAATGTGTCGTTTTGTGTACCTTTTGGTTATTATTTTTATCGTATTGTATTCGGTATTTTCATTTAAAAATAAAAAAATGATACTTTTTAATGTTCTTTTTTTTGTGTATTATCATAAATTCTAATTTTCAATTATAAATTAACTTTTAAAATGTATTTTAAAACCAACTTTTGTAAATAATTCATGGTTTTCCATCACGGGTGCTATGTTGTAAACATGTCGACACAATTAATGCTTAACTCCACTTGGATTTGGGACTAATATTTTCCGAGTACTATGATTATTCATTAATTTTTCCCCTTCTTTTTGTTTGTTCTGTCTCGTTATTTTTGGGTTTAAACCTGGTATATTGTTTAAAAGTCTCTTCTTCGTACAAGCAAAACACTGCAACCACTGATAAGCAGTTTTGCATTAGAGACTTACTGTTTTATCATGGATTATGAATCTCCCTCTTCCATCAGTTCTTTGCCACGCTGTTTACCAGAAATGACCTTGTAAACTTTCATGGCATTTGGTCCTTTTGCATTTACCCCTCTGAAATCATGGTTATACAAATTTTGTTTTAGGTTAGCATTGTGAAATCTGTATAAGTTCAAAATGAATCGGTGTAAAAAGTTATAAAACAAGATTCTAAATCAATGTCGCTAACGTATTTTCTGATTATTTTCAAATATACAGAAAAAAAATTCTCTTTTTCATTAAACTTTATACAAAGACATATATACCTAAATATTTAAAGTTATTTGGGACAATGTAGTAATATTTTGATACCATAATTAATTGTGTAAGTATCTATATAATTATCAAGTAAAGAACTTATATTTTTTAACAGTTTTTGTGTAAAATAAAATATAATATATTATCTTAAAAATGGTAAAATTTGTTCACATTGATATGAAATCGAAAATTATTTTTGAAAACTGATCAATACGTGCATACTAGAGCATGAAAAATTTAGAAAAAGTCACTTGGTGATTTTTAACAAATTATTTAGAAATGGTATTAACTACGATGTATTATATTCGTTGCACAATATATTACTTACATTTTGTAGTGCGTTCTTACTCATTTTAAATTTTAGTATATTTTTAAGCTTTTAACATTTATTATTTTATTTTTTAGAACCAGTCCAATACTGATATTAATATCGGCCGAAATCGGCATTTTCAATCTAAATAGGCTATAGATTTTTATTAGAACAATAATAAAATCGATTATTTAATAGGTATCGAACCTTCGACAATGGTTATAGTATAGGGATATCGATATTATTATTAGAGGTTGGCCAACGATATTGCAGACACTATAGGTAAATCAAATTTCTACCGATATATTAGTAATATCAGTTCATGATAGATTCGAAGCAATAAAATATCGGATCTGATTCAATATATTGAATATATATAAGACAATTATTGGAATCAGCTGTAATTATTTTATCTGTTAATGTACATTGTCATTGTACATTTTTTTATAAAAATATTCTCTTGGTTTAGAATTAACCATGTTTTAGGCTGTGGCTTCTAGCCCAAGTCGATGGACATGATAAACAATTAACTAGTTTGCTGCTTCGGTTATAGTTTAAACTAGATTACGCCGTTATGTGTCTAAAACTAATTATATTAATTGCATACGGTCATTAACCTAAGTGTGTGTTAGAGTTAGCAGATCGAATTATACAATGAGAAATAGTTGAGCTTAATCTGTTGAGGACAATAAAATTTCATAAAAGGTAACATTAGATGCGTAAATGCTTAATTGCTAAATTGCTGTGGTTATGAGTATTTTTTTTTATTATAACTTATAATGAGCTGAAGGTTTCAATAATATTTATACTTTCTTTATGCTTATAACATTATTAGTTTTTTGTTTCAAATAGTACGTTTACATTCTGTATATTTTTTTTCAAAGTAATTTATGCAAATTATTGTTAAAATATGTTATGTCTTATACTGCTATAAATGTCGACATAATATTAACTTTAAATAAAATGATAATAGAGAAATTATTATATGTGTATTGTTCTCGACCATTGAGCTGGATTGAAAACGATAAATACATGAGTTGTAACTTTGTAAGTTTTAAAGTAATATAGTCGTTGCTAAATATTCAAGGGGAAATATTATTAATATAGAGAAATTATTCATGTTTTCAATATTAAATTGGTGCTGGATTATAACTTTATATGGAATCACGCCAGTGACCGTTCCTACGCTCTTCAAACTGTAGTTAATGGTGAGTTTATCGACCTAAAAAACGTCCAATTTAGGGTAGCAAGTAAATATAAAGAAGGGAAAATGATTTCTATTTCAATGAATACCGTAGTCCGAGGGCGTTTAGAAGCATTTGGAGAGTTACATCGACTGCTCTTGGAGAATGAAATCAACCGAGTGTGAACATATTTTAAAAGAACAGTCGTAATTCACTTAAATGGCCTCGTGTTTACTTTTAACATGACGGGGTGTGTGAATTGTACCACTGCTGAAGCTTCACAGCAGTAGGGTTATTATTGGTGACCCACGACGACGCTGGCTATCGTCGTCAAGGCTAAAGGTTTTTGATAAATACTACCCATGGCTTTCGAATATAACTTATAATGGAATATTGTGTTAAGTGACAATTTTTATTTTGTTATTATTATTATTATTATTATTAATTCTGCTTTCTATCTCCACAATACAATTAATTCCAATTTTATAAATAATTTTTATTTTAAAAAAACTAGTTTCTTTGGCCGTTCTATTATTATTAATTTTGTTTCTTTTATTTTTTAAGTAATAATTATGATATTGTATGAGCACTAAAAATTTTTTTTTTCATTTTAATGTATTTTGACCTTGTTTTTACTTACTAAGTAATTGATTTGTATGAAGATTTACGAATTGATAAATTGAACTAAACGATGCTTAACTACTTGTATGATTCGTTTGAACTATTAATTCAATTAGCCATACTTTTACTTGTTAATATAACCATGTAATAATATTTATATAATATTTCCATTGTAAATAATTTAAGCACTAGATCGCTATATACTTGAATCACCTTAAGTTTTAATGTTCTATCATATTTAATCTAGTCTTGTGCAACTAAATAACGTTTGATTATCATATTCATTTCATGATAATAGAATATTTCATAGATAAGTTGTATGTGTTTTATGTACTAAATTTTTTTTTCATGGACTGCATTTCATTTTTAAAAGTTAAGGAGACAATTTCAAACATTTTTACTTCTACTGAAAAATATCTACTTTAAAGTTGTGTGAAAGTTTTGTCGGATGAAATGGTCTTTTTGAATATGAGTGGTGTTCATGGGATACCTAAGTGAATGGAGTTTACATAAAACTTCCAGAGCGAACACGTTACGTCAACTCTGTAAACTATTCGTTGGGATATGATTGCGGGTCAAGAATATAATAGACTTAAAAACTTTGAATCATTTAATATAAAAAGAAATACGTTATAGTTTCCTGCAGATGATTATGATGGATAGTGACTTTGATCAATATTTTTTTAATATTTTATTTGATTTATTCATAAATATTCATACATTTTTGTATTATACTGTAACATAAAGTCGAGCATTAAAAAATATTAAATTTATGAATTTAAATATGTTAAATATGTAGGGTGTCCCATTGTGTTTGTCTCCATAACTTTCTTTTCCTTAATATCATTCATGGTGAACGATTTTTCTATATTAAAAGACGTTTCTGTTAAACCACATATCTTATGATTTGCATATTTTTTGTACTACTTATTTATAAAAATTGTATTAAAAAATTTTAACTGATTTGTTTTCCTGATTTTTCTAACTAACGCCGTGGTTAAATTATCAGTTTTCATCTAGTGTTATTTTTCAAGTTTTAATAAAATATATTTTTCACTAATAAATATAATGACGACAACAATAATAACAAACGGTGATAAATAACACATATTTATAAATTTTTATAAATTTTTTTATAAAAGCAATTTTACAGTCTTGGAATGATGATAATGAAAAAAATAATGATAATATTTTAGTAAATTACTGTGTATTAAACTAATTTAATTATAGGTTTAATAGACATACAGATGAATTAAGTATTATTTAAAATGTTTTTATTTTTAATGAATATTAAATATCAAATGTTTATTATCCATATAACTATTTAATATTGTTTATAATTTTTTTATAATAATAGTAATAATAGGGATTTCTTGTATCGTAAACATTTATACATTTTAATTCATTATTTGTTTAAGTACTTAATAATACTTTCTTATTATTTTAAGAGTATTAATCGCAAAAATTAATTTTTTCAGTTCTTTAATTGTATACTCGGTGCTTAAACACCTACGAGTATGTTTCTCGATTTAGTAGAAGTGTAAGATTCTGCAAGGAAATATTAAGGAACGTGTTGGGATTTGTGTAGTTATGATTTTTTCTGCGATCAAACTTTTGGGTTGTAAATTTAATACCAAAGTAAATGTAAAGATTAATTAGTTGTAGATTTATAATACCGCGAAAATAGACATTTTTTCGGTATATTCCGACCGTATATTTCTGATAATAAGGGTGATTATGGATTTATAATACTAACGTTTATATGAGACTTTTCGTAAGCAATTTTACCTAATATTTGAAAGTAAAAGTTTTGACTAACAAAATGTTTGTTATTTACATTTGTATTTAAACTATAATAAAAGTGAATTGTAAGGTAAAAATAAATGAATCAATATAGTTAAAAAAGAACTATTAAAAAATTGTAGTTTTAAAATTATTCATTTAATATAGATTTTCAATTTTAATGGTTATTCTATTCCTATTATATTTTGTTTCAATCAAGTATGCCTTCGCCTTACTCGTAAACATACATTTTGTTTTATAATAATTGCACGAACATTGTATTATTTTTTTTCACTTCCTTGCTACTGACATGACGTGGTGTTATATGAACGTTGCGTGGAGAAGCCGACAGATTTTGAATACTTTTCATAAATGCATGAGGCCATCCGTGTATTCATCCCCTAGTGCTCGTTTATAACTGATTTTAATTAATTCACCCTCATCCCCGTCGAGTAGACGGACAGGCACGTCCTCCTGTGCATAGCGTTATGAATGCATATGAATATTTCGGTGTTCAGATGACGAGTCGGCAGTTCTTCGTATGCGCATCGGGAGGGGCTCAACGGTGGAGTGCTGCGGTAAGGCAGTAGTGATGTGCTCTTGACTTTCGGCTGCTCTCTGACCACGCTCCGTCCCTTTTTTGACATTATTAGAACGCCAATAGGGATTATGCTAATCCTCATTTCTCTTGGCCTTGTTCCCCGGAGACTCGTAGACAACGTTATTTCATGCGTGATGATGAATAATGAATATTATTTGCGCGTATGGAAAAATGACGCTTTATGTACGTGCATTGACGTCGGGCGTACTTTGTTTGGTAAGTATTAAGGATAATAGGTGTCTGTGAAGATTTCGTTCCGAAAGCATTCCGGAAATTCTGGAACCGTATGTTACTTTTAACTACGTATTTTCACGTAATTTTAGTTTGGTGTTGTATTAGGAAATTGTTGAGTTATTTTTGACCAACTTAATTTGCTAAAAAACAATTTCTATGGTATAAAAATCTATACAATGATAGTGTTTTAATAAGATTACATATATTATGATTATATTTTATTAGTTGTAAATTATAAACTCAGTGGGCAGTGCATAAAGTATTGACTCGGTTCACCATTTTGGTCTTATCAAATAGTATTTATAACGTTAAAAAATTAAACACAAGAAACAAAATTATTTCAAACAATTGGATTTTAATTATTGTAATATATTTTAAATATCACAACAAACTTAATTTTGAATACAAAGCCTTATCGATTTTATTGTGCACTTATAAAAATATTTTACATGATTATTTATATGAACTTTATTCGAGCGTGTTATTATTTTTAAAATTGGGTTCTCTATTAATCTCCACTTAAACAAATGTTATTTTTAAATTTTTTTTTTATACCACATGTATCTGAGCATTATATCAAACCTTTATTGTTTATACTTACGAAAACAAAGTAACCTTTCCCTGATGTTTAGTTACAAAGAGTGCACTTTTTATACAATGTATTTAATAGAGTTGCACTGTTATTATATTATCATCATATATATTAATGTACATGTATTATGCATAATTGTAATAAAGGAATATTTTTTATAATATACCATTGATATGATGTACCGACAAATATATAATGATATTATTTAATAAGACAACGCGGCGATGGTTTATTTCAACATAAAACTATTGCGAATATTTCTAAATTTAGACCAAGTATTGCAAAGCGATAAAATATTTACATATCTATCTAGTGTTTTAATAAATGTAAATGCAAATGCTGTCAAATTTACGTTTCTTTCGAATAAAGTTCTATAAAATTCCATAAGAAAGTCCACTACTATTTGTATTTTTTTATTCTTACGAAAATTTAATAAATCTAATGTAAATTGTGATTTTAAAGAACTTAAATAAATTGGTTACTTTTATAGAATTTTCGCATTCATGTATTATTTTAGTGCCTTTTATCCATACGTTTCAAATATTTAAAGATTTTTTTTGTGTATTTGATATAAACATAATAACAATAAAATATAAACATAAAAAAGGGATGATAATTTTTTGTTGTAATGACACTTTGTTAGTGGTTTAATTTGTTATATTGTATATTATAATACTGCTATTTATGATTTATTATCAAATCCTCAAACTATAATTGTGCAGCAATTATAGTCAAATTTAATTAGAAATTCGTTTTAAAAAATGTGTTATACCAAATTGTTTTTATTTATAGAAACATTGTTCATTTAATTATTTTCTAATTTTTAATAACTGATTGTAAAATGTATAATTTGTGTATCGAGTATAACATACTCGTATATTATATTATATTGATTTATGAAATTAGTATAATTTTATAACTCTTTTTATTTTCTTTTTTAAATGTAAATAACTACTAAATGACAGTAGGTATTATTATAATCATTTACATAGGTATTGGAAATAACAAAATTGTATTATATGCACCTTTATTGCTATATTTGATATAACATGCGTCTATTGTTCAAGTGGAATATTATATGATTAAAGTAATAATGCATTTAAAAATGTATTGGTCTTACTTTTACAATGCTGTCTTTAATCAAAAGTAATTTTCAATTTTTAGCAATACATTAATATTTATAAAATCATATAAGCAATGGAGTCTTCAATCATGTGAGTTATTGAAAAAAAAAAAAAATAAATATAATTATATCTCTATTAATACAGATGATATCCTGTAAATCCTCTTAAGAGTTAAGACACCATACTTGTATTTGATTTTTTTTTGCAATGGCCAAGTGTTTATTGTAAGTATGTATCAATTAATATGTATCAATTATCATTTTGCGTCGTAGCTGATATAAAACTTGAGTTTAATATATATTATAGTTCCACTTAAAATGTATGGGTCCGATGCCTATATTATTTTATGTTAGGGTTAGTGTTTTTGATCAACCGAACTGGGTATACGATATTTATAGGTATATATGTATAATATTTAATATTATAAGGTTTATGATAGTGCGTAAAGGTTTGTAGTCCTTATTGAAGTTTGTGGTTCTTACTTCGGCAAAGTAAATGGGGATTTCACTAGATGTATACCAACTAAATTTCGTATTCTTCCTTTGTTGTTTACTTATAGTTAGATTTCATATTTCCATTCATATGAAAGTTACGTAAAGGGGAAAAAAATGTTTGGATTGAGTGTGAAAAAAACACCGTCGTCTTTGTTGTGTTTTGGACTTGTGTATGTCCCTCCGTTATCTCGGTCACTTCCGTTGGCTCTCTGGATAATGTGTGTTCGTCTCAAAAACGAACCGACCGTGAAATTAGATGTTTTTAAACTCCTAAAGTTTGATATATTCCGAATTAATTTCGTAAAATTAATTATAGTGATCTATACGATACGTTATTTTGTGTTATAATAATAGTGTTGTTTTTTAAACATTTAATTTTATATTGTTTGCTGTTATTTTATACACATGATATAATCACGAGTGGGAAAAACTTAAATTTTTGTATTTTATTTTATTGTTGGAGAGTCTTCAATTGGGATATTAACTCTAGTTAAAAGTTATATTACTGTTTAATTAGACGCTTACGAATTGTTTCTATATTATCTTTTAAAAAATCTCTGATGTGCTTTGGTGATTATTTTCAAATTAGGGTGACTGAAAAAATATATTTTTTTTTTCAGTAGAAATAATACCATAGCATTATGTAAATTATTCGTATAATGTTAACGAACTGCTTGTATAGATTTAAAACAGATTAAAAGCTTCCGTAGCGTTACACACGAGATTTCATAAAAAAAGGGATAAGCGTGATTTCAAAATATCTCTATTAAATTTAAATATTTATTAATTTTAACCCGTATTTTTATCCTAAAATATTTATTTATTTAACTATGGAACTTGAATAAAAATTTATATTTAGTATTTTACGGAATTTCATCTATCGATCATTCATTCAATTATTGTTTTATTAACCAAAATTGTGATACTTGAAATTTCACCTTGCAAAACATTACTAAAAGTTAAAAAAAAAAAATCATCTTATTTTCTCAGTAGGTGTGTTTTATTACGGAAGTTGCCTGATAAAAATAAATTCTACTTAAGGAGTCAAACCATTAACCAGGGCTTGTATTTAAAGTATTGATGCGTGTTCAATAATCATATAATAATGATGATATACAGAGATTATTGTTGTAGTATTTAACTTAACCTAGTATTAATCTATAGATTTTAAAAATATGTTTTCTTAAATGTTTTAATGCTTAATAGATGTATGACCTATTAAGAGACGTGGTGAATTTATCATCATGTATAAAAAGTTATCGAACCAATTGCTAATCGTGGTTTAAATTTAAATTGAATGTCTAAATGTGTTATATAAGTCGGTATAATGTGACATTGGAATTTAAGAATTCTTGTAAAATTTTTATGCATTACATTTAAAAGTGCACTAGCAAAATCCATTATCCTTGTGCTACCATTTCCGGCAAGTTAGAAACTCTTATTTAAACAAAAGCAGTCGTCGCAGTTTCGGCCCCAATGAATATTCATTCTGGTATCGTGAGAAGGGATGGAATTTCAATAAATATTCAATCCCTTTTTGGGGCCAGCAGTGACACTGTTGTCTACAAAAAGCTCCGGGTGTAATTAATTGAACTCGAAGAAATTAGGTAGTTGCTTTAGTTGTATTATATAACCAAATTTATACGGTTCATTATTGCAGAGCAGTGGGTGATTTTTTTTAGAAAAATGACTATGAGATGCTATGTCATTCACCAAGTTATATTACAAATTATAATCGTTTTGAAATTCATAATTATCTATAACTTTTTCTTGTGACAAATAGGATTGGTTTTTTTTTCTGAATTCATGGTAATTTGTTTACCGATTGAGTATTAAAAAATGTATTTGATCGAGTTTGAATTGGTAGTATTGACAATATGGCTGTTATCGAATATTTTAGTGTACGAGTTTTTTTTACCTCAGGAGCTAATAGCTAATAGAGCATTAAATACATTAAATATTTGAAAATTATAACATTGTTTTAGTATACGTCGAGTTAGTGTTATAATTAGTAGTTATATAACTAATACCTATATAACCTAACCTAACCTAACTATTCGCTTACAAAGTTTTAATATACCTACATAATGTTCTTCGTAATTTCATCTTAAATTTATAGTGGCTACGTTTGCAACGATATGGTATTTACTCACAAACTACAGTTATAGAAGTATTGATGATTTTCAAAGATAACAATGCTTATTTATTTTGTAGCAATATATTTATGGTTTTCGTATTTTATTTGTAATTAGAGACCTGATGTTATTATTATTATTATTAATTACATAGTTTGTAACTAAGTAATAGTTTGCGGTTTCCCGATGAATATCATCAGTGAAAAAGGGTTTGGTCGTTTAACCCGCCGGCGCTAGTCATGATTTTAGTCGTTCATGAGTTAAACCACTGTGATTATAAAACGCGTGCATTTATTACGTATATGTATGATATAAAATACACATATTATATAACTATTGAAGAGTATCTCGTGTGTGGAGAGGACCAAAGGAGGATAGGTTGAAACCGTTTTGCAGCTGACGCAATGCGTTTCTTTTATGTTTAACACCAGAGGATAATCGAAATTAATCAAAAGTCGCCGTCGGTACCGTGTGCGTACCATATACACCGCGCCCCACTACACAACCATCAACCTTCGTTGGAGGGGGCCGTTGGCAAATCCTTATAAATGGTGTCCCGGTCGACTGACGATTTTTCTTCATTTTCCAGAAATCTCTTTCCGTGTATATAGTATATGTATATATTTATAAATTACGACAAAAAAAAAATAAACACAAACTGATTTTAATATTGAAGAAAAGCACGCGTAGATATTAGCTCGCTGTCGGCCTGACTCCATTCCGTTTCAATAATGCCATCGATCCTTCTCAAATTTGTTGAACTCCGACGCTAATATCGAGGGTGTCTCTACTACACCATTAATCACGCACTGCATTAGCTTAACATTGATAATAATTGTTAACAAACTGTATACTAATTAGATTTATTGTATAAGCTATTTATAGTCGGATTGAATTAAAGTTTCAGTTGATGCGATTATACAAGAGTTTACATTTTCCGTCCATAGCTACTAGAAATGGTTAGTTATTAGAAAAGGTTTCTTTAATTTATTACATTTTTTTTCAAACGTTTAACAAAGTTGTTGGTAAAAACCATACACTTTAAAACATGCATCGTGGTAAGTATATTTCCATAAATGGCAAAACATGAATATGGACAGTAGATTGTTTAAAAAATAAACTGTACTTGTGCAGAGAACAAAACCAATTCCGTACACAACAATATTGAAATATATCTAATAATATATTTGTATCTAATGATGGAATAATAACATCAGGGGAGTTGATGTTGTGTATAAACTTAAACGTATGTTTTTTGAAATTCATTTACATTTTAGAGAAGGCAATTTACATTTACATTGGTAATTTTAAGAGTGTTATGATTGGTTATGATGCTTTATTACATATTTATATGAATTCGATTTAAAATCAATGGTTCCGAAAAAATTGTCATAGTACTCTATATAGTTTAAAATACTTTTTTATAGTACTGTATAATTTAGTAGTACTGAATAAACTCTTACTATTTTTAAAGTGTTATCTTTATGACTTAATACAATGTTGAGCGGCTGTAGTGGACGTATCCTAACATTTTTTATATTAATCATATTCATTTTTTTTAGAAATCTTATTCTGATCCATCTGTTCGGTGTTCTCGAAGTAAAACATTTCAGTTATGTGCGTTATGTGTGGTATTAAAATAAAAAATAAAGTTTTTATTTTGGAGATTTAATTGAAATTTTCTTGTCAGTCAAATAATTTAATAAAGTTTGAAGTTTAAAACAATGATGAAATGTAAATATGTATTTTGTATACATTTAACTTCAATTGTGAAAATGATTCTTGTATAAATAACGTGGTATATCATTGGTAAACTACTGAGCATTGATGGTTAAAATGTCGATTAAAATGAACTGAAGAGAACCTTCAGTAAAGATAGATTACTTCTGATATTCGCTGTTCTCATATTTCTCCCTTCAATCATGTCTAGATAAGAACATTTTGTTATCTATTTCATTCCGGTCGGCTGTCACGCAATTGAAGGGTTGGATATTGGTTTCTGTATACTCGATTGTGTGTAATCGCACAATGTTAAATAGTTTTAAAGAGATATTGCTCTATTAAAAAATACGAATATAATGGATGTATTTATTATTATGATCTACTATAAGGTTAGTGTATTTTTTTTTATAAAATATTATATTATCGTATACTATTCTTAAAATATTAAGCTTGAGAGCTAGACGTTTAATGTTATTTTATTTTTTTATTTTAGCAAACTATATCTCATTGCTGATAGATAATTTTTCTGGGATAACAATTTATAAACTTTTATAGTATTCGACATTTTAGTATTATTATGTTGTTAAAATATTTTTATTTTATTACAGACTATGCGAGTGTTATTAAAACAAATTTAAATTGATAAATTTTATTTATAACCAAATTTGTTCAATGACTCATTATTTTCCTATGGATATATGTAATATTTAAATGTCATTTGGGAAATGAGAAACAATAATTATTATGGTAGCTAAATACTGTTGTCTAACGTTTAGATTATTAATTACTACTTATAATGTCACGCGAGTAGTTTCAGAGAGAAAACAAAGACAAAGTTGTGAGTAAGACGACAGTCTCAAGGTAGTTAATCTCATCACTGAAAATGTACGCCTTATTCCATTGCCGTTACTCAAATATCTACCTACTTAACCAGCATATAATATAACGTTAATTACAATGGCTATATCGAATACATGTGTTTTATCCCATCACGTTTTGATTATAAGTTATGAAAATTATTTTTGTTAAATACTTAAAATACTGAATACTAAAATTAGTAGCAGTGTAAGGTGCCAAGACTAATATAATGCCGTAAGTCAATCATTTTTCAATAAACTAGCAGAACTGATTTGATTAAATTTTTTTTATGTTTTTAGCTAGTCGATTAAAGAATTTTTTATCATGAAGTTTTTTATTTTTTATATTCAAATTAGGATGAAAAATCTAAACAAAAATTTTTCATAGTAGCTTACTCAATCAGAAATTAGATATAAAAGGTACATTTAAATAAACGAATTCATTATTGATAAGAAATTCTCCCAAAGTGAAAAAAAATTGAAACATAGAGATAATAGTAACTAGTTCCATAATAATAAATCGCTGTGTTTTTGTTCGACAAATGTGAATACAACAGCTTCTTTCACATGATACATATAATTTTATATTAATTTCTATCACATTGGCTTATTTTCAGATTTAAAATTCTCAGCCTGATGCATTGAGAGAGTATATTTGTGGTTTAATACCGCGTGAGAAAACATAATCCTTCTTTGAAGGAAGCACTAGTATACTAAATACGCCTTGGTAGAATTACTGTGATGGATTCAAATATTTTCCCCTATTAAGCTCTTAGTGGTTAATATTAAATACCAAACATTTTTATTAATCTAGCCAGGCAGGCCCTAATTAATTTTCTGAGACTGATGTTTTTAATGCTTGGTTTGTTAAACTACAGCGTTTTATACTTCAGTGATGATTTTGATAAACAAAATTTATAATTATTTTATCTTTGAATAATCCTTAATAATTTTCTTGTACCTTGTGCGAAACTGTCAAATTTATTTAATATATGTATATTATACAATTATTATTATATTGGATGTATTTACGTAATTACTGTTAGATATGTTTTATGTAACACCATACTATATGACTAATGAAAGAATTTTTAGCTTAAGTTCCAAGGAGTGTTGTGGGACGTAGAAATATTTGAAGAAGTTTTTCGAAATTGTATTTGGAATGATTATTAGCAATTCCTATCACGTAAGAGCGAAATGCAATAAAATTAAGTTTTTAATTTTAAACGTTTTTTTTCGCCCTCGTTTTATAGTTTCTTTTTTATACGGTTCATTTGGTAAATTTCGTATGCAAAGAAGCCGCTTCTAATTGCAAATCGATGGATTTTTGTTCACACATTTTTATGTTTCATAAACGATTGTAATGCCTTTAACTTAAATTCCTAGTAATAAGTATTTTCTTCAACTTACGAATATTATTTAACATTCTATGTATATTTCAATCAACTTATTCTTACTTTAGTTATTCATACGAAAAATATATCTCTTTCTTTTTTCTTTCCCGCACTTTATCTACCCCCCCCTTCTCTCTAACTATCTATATCTATATCTATCTATCTCCTTTTCTGTTTTCTTTTAGGAGGGCTGACATTGTTTTTTAAATGTCTTTTACACCCAGGTTTCCCTTTATTTCTCTCATGCGTTGAATTCATGCTAACTGAAATACGCTCGCGTATATGTACAATAAACGATCAATACGAGCATACGGTTGTGGCAACTATTGAATTTATATAAGCGCGAAAAAAATTCTGTAGAACAACACTGTTATATGAGTATGATTTTGAAAAAAAGTTTTTAAAACCTATTCGAGTATTTTTTTAAACGTATTTATTTATTAATACATCAAAACAATGAGGTTACGCCCTAGCGTTAACCTACTTTTCAAATGCATAGCCGTCGAATAATTGTACTTTTTAATTAAAAAGGACAGGAACCATAGCAAATAAAACAAATGTAGGTATATACGTTTATTAAGTTTTCAGTAAAACATTAAATTAAATATAATTTAAATTATAAATACATACATTTATTTATTTTGACAAAACTGTTTATTTATTGACTCAAGTTAGGAACTAGCACAATTTTATGATTTTTTTTTAAATGTATCTTTGCATTTATAATTTCTTTATTATGATTCCGTGTATTTGGAAATATTAGCAGGATTTCTCAATCCCGTGTAGTATAAAACTGTAACGCCTTCCGGAAATAATTGCGAGATTTTCTTTTTAAATTCACTTACTTCTTACAAAGTACGACCACTATAAGGAAAAGTTTTTCTTCAAAAATAAAGCCAACGAGAAGGGTAGGTGTTTAACTATACTTTTTGCTGCTAAATTTATCATTCAACCAGAGTAGTATTCCGTGACCGGAAATAATTTTTATTAAATAAAAACAAACATTATTCGGTCATTTCCTATGTGGACTGTAGTTTTATGCTTTCTTTAACTTGTTTTTCCCTCTCGAAAAAAGCGACTAAAATGACTAGGTGAAGATAATGGGAAAAGTGTGGTTTTGGACCGTGTATGCTATACACGCTTACGTTGTAAACTATGGCATAAAAATAAACTGTTTGTTACGTCAGTTTGAATTTTTTTTACTGTATTGACAGAATTCTAGTCAAATCTTGTCCGTCGAAGTGGATAACTGTCATTGCAGTCGTAGATACATTGAGATAGTCAAAATTCGACTACAGTGGTGTATTGTGAATTCTGAAAATATTGTCGTTCTTTTATGATAAGTCCAACTGATAATAATATACATATGGTTTGTGTTTTCTAAACAAAAATAGAAAGAAAAAATGAATTACAATTTGTAAAATGTAACGTTAAGTAAACAAAACAAATTCTGTTATTACTAAGTGTATTTCAAATTATTAACAAATAGCTTCAGAGATTCTCTACTATGTTATGGAATTATTAATAGAAGAAGCAAACAGGACTTCTAACTCAAAACAATGGTCGAGGTAATTGCCAAAAAAACTGATAGTTGTACTTAAATGTGAACTTTATTAAGAATATTAAATAAGAAGTAATCGCAAAAACTATGTTAGAATTTCGTATTGAAAATTACTTTCAATTTGAAAACATTTTCACTTTCATTGATTTTGATCAATTCAAAATCGTTGATTAGCGATAGTGCAATATTATGTAATAGGTTTCTTAAAAAAGCTATTTGTTTATGATGCCACCAAACAATGAAATATTTACTTTTATTTTTAAGAAATTCAATGATTATTTTTCTTATAATATTTAATATTTAACTGTTATGTACAAAATGTTTTTAAAATCTTTATAAATTTGTTATATTCAAAAGTATTTGTCTACAGTAAAACATTAAAATAAAACTACATTTTATGTAAGAAAATATAAAATTTTTAAAAAGTTTTTCTTGTACTTGTAACAATAGGATTTCGACATAGTTAATTTTATTCTTTTATTTTTGATGGATTGGAGAATTTAAGAAGATTCAAGTGATCTTTATATGATATTATTAAATTTATTTTTAATGCACTATAAATAATATACTATCCTAATCAAAAGTTATTACGAAAGTTAAACACCTGGAAACTATAAAAATTAGTTATATGTTTGTACTTGTTGATATTTGTTCAGTGTAATCTTAGATACAACTATCGTTTAGATCGAATGCTGCACACGTATATATTGTTATTTCTATTGTCTGTGTTGTCTGTTTTATCCGCTGGCAGAGTTTCTTCTCTGGTGCCAAGTCATTTACATCTGAAATGCTAGTCCTGGTATCTCTTCCTTGGCATCTGTACAAGCTGCACTTTTTCCCTTCTATGTCGCTCTCGTCGTTTTTTATGGTTCCGTATGACTAAGAAATAGGGCTCATAAGAAAGCAAAATACATCGACCGAATTTAATCAAAACTAACCCTGAGGGTTGCAATGTCGCTTAGATATCTTCTTTGCACCATACATAATTCGACATATGCCTAAATGCATAAGGATGTCATTTCTTCGATGTCTGGGCTGAAGTTTTATCGTACTCGTTTTCTAAATGACTTACGTATAAAGAGTTGTATACACTTGTAAATAAACGTTTATACATGTATTTGAATCTGATAGTTTCACTAAGCAGACATATGCTCACTTTTTCATTATATAGCTGTATACATTTTATTTTTTCTGTAAAAATACCGTGCAACATTCGTTTGTCGTCATCACGTGTATTTGTCTTTTAAAATATTAGTGTTTTTGGTCTAATAATGAAGTAATGATATTCTATCAGTTTACAGGTAGTGTATATATTCCATTGCTATCGGTTATTGTGGTTTTGATGATACAATATTTATGGTTTAAATTGGCAGACTTAGAGTTTAGATGGATTGAACACACAACTAAATCTATAGACTATAAAAAGGTTTAAAGTAGACGAAAAATCGTCACCGGATATTCATGTTGTAAAGAAACAAGGAATTGCTACGATTTTATCCCTTTTTTCGGTTGGAAAACTTTGAAATGTATCGAGTACATTCGAATAGGTGTTGAAAATCGTCTTACTTCACACATGACTAATCTGAGCCTTTAGCCGTGATCCAAATTTTCATGAGTGGTTAAGATATTTGTTGAAAAAACGAACATACAAAGTACATGTAATTTAAATAAACCTACTGTTTGTAGGTGGATATTCATGTTGAGATATTAATTCGTAGCAATATTGCATAAGATACTTATGCAATTAATTATCGATGTGGAAAAAATTATTTTTATGATATTCTTTTCTACGATTGTTTTAATGTATTTTCACTATTTTATAGACAGTATTCTTAGGTAGTGTTTTTTTCATTGCCCAGTTCTGACAATTGAATCTCAGGTCACGCTGAAAATAAGTTTATATATTTGTGTTTAAACGAGTTTATAGTTCATTGGTTGTTGAACTATGCCGCCACAGTTATGCTTTACTTATATATATATATTTAAATGTATATACATATTATTTACATTGAATTCTTATCTTTACAATAAGAAATATTTATAAGGGTTAAATGCAAAAGAATAATTGAGCTTCTGTGGTGTATTGTATATGATTTCTTCAATGTCTTATGATAGTTAAGTTTTAACGTGTCTTTGTCTGGTTGTAACAAATATGAATAATTGTATTATTATTATAATGAAGTTGGAGATATAGTTAAGATAATATACTAATATGCTCATTATGTGTAAAGATAAATCATGTGGAAGAGCCTGATGAAAAAAAATAAATGTATTTCCTTACAAAATATGTTTAAATTGCATATAAATAATGTTTTCACGGCTATCACAATATTAGATAGCAAAATATCTAACATGATATTTAATTTTTTTTGTTTCAGTGTCTGAACATAGCAGGATATTTTCTGGCAACAACACACATACGGATTACTTCAAAACTTTGCTTAGGGATGGCAACAACATTTTAATCGGAGCCAGGTAAATTTATGATTTATGTTTTTTTTCAAATTTTTTACTATAAATAAGTATTTATAATCTGTTAAACAAATAATGTAAGTTTAATTCAAGGAATATATGCAACTATTACGCCATGAATAACATGATGAAGGGATTTTTTACTAACAGCATCTCAGTATTGTTTTGTTGTATTTATGTAAAGATATTATTTTTATTCTTTTGATGCATAATACTATAAAAGTTTTGCTGCAAAACTCAGAACAGAACTCAGAAATTTTGTTGGTTCCTTGTTAGTTGTTGAAAACACTCAATAACACTTTTTCCAATACCTACGATATTAAATATGAGTCATGTTTGACCATGACAGTCCGGTAATAATTTCGATTTTTTTTTAGATAAGATTCTTTTACTAAGTAATTGATACAATTTTTATAGTTTTCTCGGAAACCGAACTCGTAAATGATATAAAAATAATCACGGAACACCTGCCTGATGTGTGCAAGTTGTCGGATATTGACTTTTCCGTCCGGATTCCACCAAAGTATTTTCCTATGTTCGTTTCTGCCAGTGAGTCAGACATGTTAGTCAAACCTAGAATATTCTTTGTGTAGTTTTTCTGACCTATACTTTTTTGTTTTTGGATCTGATTTTAGAATTATTCAATTTATTTGGTCTTCACTGGTTTCTATAGTTTGGTACATAGTGTTTGATGTTATCTAAATTTTCTTCTATCACATTTGATGTATTAATGTAGGTACGGGTCACTCTGGTGTTTCACTGTTTAATTGTTTGCGACGTTTCTTGGATTTCATAGTCACCGGGACGTTAGTCACGTGCTGTGTTCTTGGATGGCAGATGACGGACGTGTATGTATATACGCGGGTAGTACACAACAATTTGATAATCATATAGTATGAAACAGGTTATTTAAACTTCACTGTTGGATGTTCAGCGGTATTAATGAAATCTCGGAATCTGCCCTAAAAATGTCTTTCCAATTGTCTTACCCACTCATGTCGAAATCCCAGGAATACATTTCTGAATTCGCCCAGTACCCAAATAATCCAGGCAAATAATCGCTGTCACTACATCAGCGTTAAATTTGACAACGTGTTTTGGTCAATTCTTGATCTCAGCTTATATGTTGCAAGTTATTATTATTATTGCACGTTTTCATCGTCGATGTGGGATCATCGAAATCCTCTACAATCTACAGAATTGGCCGTTCATATGATACATGTCCAAAATTTTGGAATCCTGAACACGTATTCTGGGGGTAACGGGTGCAGAGGAGATCAGTTTCTCCAGTAATTGGCTTTTCCCTTCTTATACCCTATGTCGTATAACTCTCAATATCTGCGGGAACCATTAACTGTCCGGAGAATGCCCCGTGGACGGCGTTGCTAATTGCCTATCCATACGGTCACGTTACACCCAAAAAGGGGCGCTTCTAATGCATTTTGAAAAGTCAAGATCAAAAGATTAAGTGAACAGTCCCTTTCAAAAAAGGTCTTAAGTCGCTTCGAATATAAGTGTGAACTTCGGTAGACGAAGGGAAAAAAGAAAATCACAAAATAATAGTTCTCCCATTTATAAACTATACGATTCTTAAGGTAAAAAAATCTTTAGTTTTTTAATGGTATTACTATATAATTTATTTGTTGCATTTACTCCCGTTTGTGAATTTGGAATATGAATTATAGCTATGATAATTTATAAAATTACTATTCGTATATACTATATACTCTTCGTATATAATATAAAATATAAAATAAAATTTACTCGAAAAAAATTACGTAAAAAAGCAAAGCCTTCTATATTGTTATACAGCTATAGCGTTGATAATTAAGAAAATTAAACAATCTCTTTATTTTTTTTTGATCTAATAATTTTTTTCTCTTAATATATTGATTTGATTAAATAGGTAGTATATAAATATTTTCTATTTTATCCTCATATTATATTTAAGATATTTTATTAAATTTTTTTTAATAATAACTTACATTAGTGTTGGATACTATATTTCTTGCCGTGGTGAAAACACGAGAATGAATCTAGTAACAGTTTACCTTTATACTTAGTAGGTACTAAGTAATATTAATGGATAAATTTATGAAATATATTTTAATGTGATCAGTAGGTGTTCTAGACTTTTATTAAGAACTAAGTACCTATATAATAAATTGTTTCCTACCCGAGGCATAAAAAAACAATTTCGGTAGTGTGGTAATCATCCATAAGTGTATAAACCAGAACCAGGCAGCTCATCGCAGGAGGTTATTATGGTATTAATTTTATTAGTTTTAGATTCTGTATCAACTGAGGAATATATTGGTTTTGATCATGATGTGTGCTCATAATGTTTCTTGTATCTATTTACATGATTTCGACCAGAAGAATGGCTCTGATGTGTAAAAATATGCTGCTTTCTGAATTTTATATATTTGGTACTTTGGTGAGGTCATGTTTTGAACTTACCAACAGTTTTCCGAAAAATTTCTTTTACTGTCAAAAACATAATTACGTGAAAGAAGCAAACAACTTGTATAAGCGTAAGAAAAAGAAATTTTGTCGAAATTGGATACTTTAATGAATTTTAATTACACCATGTTAGTTACTTAAAGTTAATTTTACCTTAATAAAAAATTTGGTTTTATTGATCATCTTTAGAAGTATAAACTGATCCACCTGACACCAAACTCGGATTCATTTTTTTAACAGCAATGGTACATTGGTTTTAATTTTGAAGTATTTAATCAGACCGCGGAATCTTACCCGACCTAGGAATTCCATCCATTTTTTATTATTGCAATACATTTGTTTTTTCTTTCGATTTTCCTGTGCATTTTATGTACATTTTGTGAACACCTCCTCTAATATAACAACGACTAATTTATTTTCTGTAACCTTATTCCATTCATCGTATTCGTTAACTTTAGTTTCTTGAGAAAAAATTTGTGATCCGAGAAATGTCTCAGTTATAAGGTCTGGGATCCTCCATGAATGGATACGTCACACTCATAGAGTGTCGGTATTATGTGTTCCTAATGTTTTATCTTCTATCATCATAAAAATCACGATTTTTTATAATTTAATATTGAAAATTAACGTTTAGTAGCTCTAATTGCAAAATATACTCGTAAATGCAAGTTAAAAAAAAAATTTATAATTTACTTGTTTTTTATCGTTTAAAGAAGTGGAGTTATTAATTTCATAACCTTTGTATCGTTAGTTATTTTATCTCTGTATATTATATTCGTGATTATCAAATAAAATTTACTATAGTTTAAAGTCTCAAAATTAAAATTAGTAATTAGAGCATAAATAATCTTATGAAGGATAAGTTAACCGATTATTTTAAACAACTTTCGTGTTCATAACAATCATGAACGCTTTATTTTCAGACATCCATAGGTAATTAATAATTCTACTGAACTTTGATTATGTCACAATGTGTGTCAATAAAAATACCGTAGAACTCGTTTTAGATTATTTCCCGTGCATTACGACATTTTTAACTAGGAGAGCATCCTATAAACGGGTTCTACTATATTTTGTAAATGTCAATCTTTAACAATTTTTCAATATTTTCAATATTGTTACATTGTTTCATGTAAAATGTGTTTAATGAATAAACAAATAGTTATTTAAGGCGTATATACAAAACAATTATTTTAAAATTCCCATCGATAGATTTGAACGTGGTATGTATCAACATTCGTTTTCTTTTTAAGTGAACATAATATTTTTACAAACAAAACAATAAGGTGATTTTTAAAAAGTCATTTATTTTTATTAGTCAATAAAAAGCCTAACATAGTCAAATAATTTGAAAATTTTGCTGATTGAGCTGACCTATAATTATGTAGAAAATGAGTTTGAATTGAAAATTCATTGAAAGGAGACAATTTATCCAAAATATTATTCCTTTAGTTCCAAAATTGCAATATGGTTTTATTTGATAGTTGAGTTTGTAAGAACTTGGTCAGTAAACGCAATCATTTATTTTTACAATTATTATTTTTGTATATGTTAATGTATATATTTGTTTAAATACGAGTATATCGTGTTATTGTAATTAAGATTGATTATTTTCGTAAGAGTAAGGAAAACATGTATTTTTAAAAATAAAAAAGTGAAACTAAAACTCTTATTTCGTTAGGTAAAAAACAAATGAACCCCTCGGACCGCTACTATATGTTGCTTTTTCGTATTGATAGAGGAAGGAAGAATGGACGTTTGAACAATAACTTTGCCTCGTTAGAGCGACAAATGTATATTTACTATATACTATATACTGATTCGCTCAAAACGAGGAATATGCGTCGTTTGTGAGGCATTTCCCCTTTGCACATTTTGGTCAGGTAATGACCAAAGCTATTTGAAAGTAAAGCGATGTATTGTAGGATGCGTAATTTCGTCTGAAGTAAGCCATTGGTATCTGTATGACATTGCATTTTCTTATTGACTTGAATTTAGTAGGTACTCTGTATTGATGAATTACAGGAACTTTTGAGTGTATGGATTAGTAAAATGATGTATACAAGTAAAAAGATTATGGTTATGTTCATATTCCATTTAAACTTTTAAGTGTTTTTGGTAATCATCAAAGTGATTTATAATATTTTTACTGATGATAAATTAAAATATTGTTGTATTTAGTTTCGTTCATATATTTTCTTTGTTAACTATAAATCATTCAAAATTAAAATATAATTTTATTATAATATAATTCAAGTATAATTATTGTTAAAATATTAATATAATCATAGGAAATATAAATTATGTTAGTTATTAAGTATTTAATTTTTTCTATTTTCGGGTATATTTGAAAATTATTAACTTTTAAATAAATTGTAGAACAATAACATTTTTAATAAGCTTAAGTCCCGACTTAAGTTATTTTATTTTATTTTTTTTTATAATAAAATCCAAATGCAAATGCTATGGATTTATTTTACTTTTTTTGAACTTTAAAGTGTTGAACGTTGTTTGTTTTGGTTGTCAAAAATTAATGATTTTTGATTATCTATACTTACGAACTTTAAACAAATGTATATTTAAAATAAATCTTAAATGCGCAATAATACAATATTATTAAACATAAATTCAATCAAACTTTTTGTCACCGGGATAAAGAAAAAAAGATTGATCCTAATTTACTATATGTATTAGTAAATAAGTTTATTTTATCAGTGATACTATTTTTCGAATGCTAGATGCAGAAGTTCATGTAGAGTTGTGTCGTGGATATAACTGGGTCGTAGTATTTTTCATGGGAATTTGAAGCTAACATAAAACGATACAAAACCACACGGTCTACCCTGTGTGTAATCAATAATGTCTCCCAAAAAGTTTACAGTGTCACCCTGACCCCATGGGGTTTTGGTTGACTCGCTCATAATTATTACCTTGTGGTTATATATACTATGTTTATCCCCCCCCCCTTATATTTCTATATATATATACACATTATACATATATCTATATAATAAATATATAGAAAATAAAATAATATAATGTATATTGTTTTATTTGCTTTGGAGTTCGGTCAAAAGAGGGGTGTTCGATTGAAAAAGTGAAAATAACAATCTTACGAGCGTTGGGAGGTCCCCAAGCGAGTAAAATCCCTTGACACCAAACTTGTAGCCAATATTGCTTATACTCTCTTCGTATCGTCCATATTATATATGTTAGACCTCTGCTGGATCGGCTTCTGATAATTGGATCTCTCGGGAAAAAAGCTCCTGACCGAATATTGTTTTTGGTGAGATACTAGACAAAACTAACTTTTTCATTAATTTGTGAAACCTTTCACCTTTAAAATTGACTCTGTAGAATCTTTGTTCAGACTGTCATCTTTTGTTTTTTTTTTCAGCAAAATCAATATCATTATTTCAATACAATAATCAAATTACAATAGTTAAATTATTACAGTGATAGTGATAAGAGCTGATACGTATACCAACTGAGCAAGCTCGTTTCTGGTATACGGAGTTCCTATACATATTACTTATATAATATAATATAATATAATAAAATGACATGTGTCTTATACAATTCAGAATGATATATTTTACTTCTCTAAATAACATTATCTTATAATTACAACTAAACGATACTAATAGATAATCATTTATATTTACACATAGATACTTTTTAATAATTGATTTTTACACACATTCTCATCTAGGTCATTTACTATTTTAGTAATTATATTTTTTGTATGATTTTTGTTAGTTATATTTTTTACATTGGTTTTATTAGACTGATTTTCACATTCATACTTTATTAGACACTTTACATCATTTCCTAAATTGTTGAATATAGTTTTGACCATATAATCGGGAGCACTTTTTGTACTGGATAGTGATATATAAGGTAATTTTATGTTATAACCTGTTCTACTGTCTATTATATCTATGTTTATTTCAATAGAATAGTATTCATAGTATATATGTATAGTTTATACATATTCTTATACACATATGCAATGGGTTTATATGAGCAGTCTTAGTGAACATAGTTTAAAATAAAAATAAACGTTTTATTTTTGCGTATAAAGTTTTGAGTAGTTTTTTACTTAATCAGTGTACAGTTCTAAATCAACGATTATATATGGTATTTATTTTTAGCCATACTTAAGTAGCTCCTATTGATAATGAATGTATCTGGAAGTTATGTGTACATTGCACATTAAAAATATATATTTGCATATTTTTATGCGTTTACAATTTCGATTATTTATGAATTTAAATAATTACTTTATTTAGAAGAAATCTTCAGTATCATTTATATTGGTATATATTTATTAATAATATTAATGTGATTATATTTAAGTTCGTGTTCGCACTTATAAACCAATTTAATTTATTTTATGTTTAAATAAATAAAACTATTCTGGCCCAATTTACATAAGTATTGATTATTTTTTAAATTTAAATTTAGTTAAAACACCAACAAAAAAAATACTTTTATTTATAAAAAGTAGTAGAAAATATGAGATTATTAATATTATAATGTCGTATTACAAACAATTGATTTATTTACAATATTGTAATATGTAAAGATATCATGTTAACGATTTTCTAAAAGTAAAATCACAATTATTATAAAAATTATTTAGAGTAACATTTTTGTTTTTTTGTGTTTTATAGGAATGCAGTGTATAACATAAGTTTGGTTGATCTGTCTGAAAATCAAGTGAGTATCATGATATTTAAAAACATTAAAACCCTCATTTTTGAATTTCAGTAATTTCATTTTATTGTATAACATCAACGGAACATTGTGTATTAGCTGTATTAGCAAATGTTTGAATTGCGTGAACATCATAAAATGTCTCATTTGCGTGTTTTATTTATGTTTTACGTTGTTGGTGAATTATGATATCGTTCAACATGTTTTTAATAGTTTTTATTAAACAACAGAGATAATCATAGTTTCAGAAATAACGGTTAGAAAACAGTGCTAAGGATATATTAAAGAACCATATGGGCTGTAGTATTTATTACTTTGGATATCTTAAGCCATTTAACATATAATAGTGTTCTATAATAATTATAATATATTGCATAAACTGAGCTTAAACATAAATTTGTTGTATAAAGTTAAACTATAATTTTATTTTATCGTTATAATAGATTTAATTCATACATAAGAAAAATATATTCTGTAAATTAATTTTTGATCCAAATCGTATTTGTATTTTAATAAATTTAATTTATCATTCAATATACATTTATATTATTTTTGAAGAATAGCTATTATTTTATTGATCAAATGTAATAGAATATATTATTTATACCTCCTTAGTCATTTTATAATTTCAAATTAAGTTATCAAAATCATTTTATTATATGTATTATATTGACTGATAATTCGTTACATGGAATAAAATATTAATGTAGATAGAAACTTATCTATACTTCGTGACTCATCGTGTTTTATGCAATTCCAGGTTATTTGTTAAAACATTGATGTAAAAAAAAAACGATAAAAATAGTAAAACTCGGGCAACGTATAAGTAGATTTTTGTGTGTTCGGAAATGCTCAACTGGCAACATCGTCTTGAGACGTTAACAACTATAGAAGGGGACGAATTATCGATCGCGACAGACTGAAAACATTATACAGAGGGATTCGAAAAACCTCATACATGCACGATATAAATGTTTCGAAGAACACTTTGGTGCAGTTAAATTTATCTCAGACTCCATGAAAGTTTATCAAATAATTGTAAATAATGTTTTCTAATTCAATCCTAATCAATTGCGATGAGTGATGAATTTTATATTTTAAAATTTTACTATAAATAGTTTAAAAATATATTATATCTATATGCGTATCAAATTACTCATTATGGATTGACCAAGTCTATTATATTTTTATGATTTATATATTTTTGTCAAGCCACTTAACTAGCATAAATATATATGCATTTTATTATTTTATTCCGATTAAGTTTGTAAAAAGACAAAGAGGTTACAGTTTATAATTGTTTTTATATTTATATATAATAACTTAATAACTTTTGATGGTAAATTTAACAACTTTTAATCAGTTTTGTTTGGCCGTCTACAATTAAAAGAATTTATATGTATATATATATATATAATAAATGTGTGACAATATTTAATCAAAAATATTACAGTTGTATAGAATGAACATGTAATATATTATGTTACATGTTTCGGCACCTTAAGGAATTGCCAACATATAAAAAAATGATATTAGTTTATTGTTTTTTAAAATATAAATATAATATTATGTATTACCTATAATGAACTCCAAAGATGGGCCGACTACAATATCCCCTGTCTTTTAAGTTATTCAAATCATTGTTTTTTCTGCGGTAACCAATTTCATTGGTAATAATCTGATTGTTAATTATTAAACAGAAAATAAAAAAATGTTGACTTGTTTTAAATAAGTTATTGTATGAAAAGTTTGTCTGTGCAATTGTATAAGTACCTAAGTACATCGATGGAGGATTTCAGTCTTGCGTTTAAGAAACGCGTACAAAACAATAATAATAATAACACGTTGCAGTGTTCTCGCTAAAAACAATTGGAATTAATTGGCGAGAACATTATAATAATGATTATTACTGAAGTGTGTATAGCCTTTTGGTTAGAATCTGGAAATAATGAGCTTACGACGGTGTAGTTGTTTTTTATGGGCAGCGGGGAGTAACGGAGAAAAATTGGTCATGTAGAAAAGTTGCTGGCGTTGGCTGCGATTATCAGAGTAAACGGCCATCGACAACGTTGTTCCCTATTTTTGTTTCGCAGTTTTCTATACTGATCGTCGACTTCCATTTTGTTTTTATGTCGAGCTTCTACCACTGCGGTCCAGCCATTACAAACGTAAACGTAGAACAGTTCTGCTATCGCTATACGGATATTACAATATTCTTTTATTTGGTCTATGTCCACAATAACTGCAGTTATCTCGTTCTAACGTTGAATTATATTGTCCTCTCATCACGTGATGTGATAATACAATTGAAAAAAAGAATTGTTATAATAACTGGACAGTTGGGTAAAAGCCTTATGATATTGCTTGTACAGATCGATTCATTCCGATCGCTATTTCAGTATAGTGTTAACCATGTTTTATAAATGGTAAGCCGTGTAGCTGCAAATTTTAAATATTATATTTTGACATTTTTTTGTTGAAATAATCCCTCCAGTTTTATATCGAAGTACGTATAGTAATGAAAACACATATAATGAGGTGAAACACTAATAATGTTATGGTTACTGTGATTGTATTAAACTCTATAGGGGGGTCACAATGATTTATAATACAAATAGAAGTGTGTTTTAATCATGAATACTTTTAACATTTTCTTTTAAATTTAAATTTGTTAAATACAAATGCATGTATAGTAAGTATTTGTAAATAATTATTTTAACTAAACACAATTTCAATCGAGTTTAAAGATTTAAATTCTTCAATGTCATGTAAAATTAAACAGATTTATAGAATGTATAGAATTAAAACATTCTGATCAATAAGTGCAGTCAAAGAAATTTATTTATATCTAATTTTCTAATTTAATGAGACCATTGACGATTTTATGTTATTTTTTATCTAGATATTTTAAGCTATACATAATTTAAACCTAAGTTACTGCTTTGGCGTATCATTGTATTATTTATTATGTACGGTCGTCATTATTAAATGATTTGGTTTGTGTTATGACAATAGTGCGCGAACGCACGGAAATCATATTTTAAATTTGTATAAAACGCACGTTCGTTCAACTATATATGTACATTGTACATCATATATATTCATATCAGCGGCCACATCTAGTTTTTTTTTTTTTAACATTTTTTGCTTTTCGTACAATACATTTAGCTATCGAACTCTGAAATGTCATTCATTTGTCTCGTCGTTCACATTAATTTCGCTGTTGTCTGCGACGACGGTGGCGGAACTGACCGTTCATGCACCCGGTGGAGTCGGAAAGAGGACGCGAGCAGCAAATATAAAGCGCACGTTTCGTGCATAATTAATGGCATTTTCGATTTGCCCTGCCAAAAACTGTTTTTCACGCTATATACAGATGGGGTGAGCCGTTACCGTATGAAATGCGAAGGGTGGAAGGGCGTAGAGATCGGCTGTATGTGCGTTTAACATAAAATATAATGCTACCGCTATTGCTGCATGTACTTTGTGCGTGTGGGTGGGCGCGTCGGTATGTGTACGTTACATGTACTGTGTACATGTGCGTAGAGAATATTGTCAACACGAAATGCAAATGTTTATTCGACCTATCCGCCCCCGGGACGACTGGCCGGTCGGCGCAGAAGGTTTAACCCCGACGCGCGTGCGTGCGCGTTTGACAAATATAACAATAAGTGATCGCGCCACCATTATACCGGCCATATAATATTATATACCTCTATCTCGTCGTGCACACGTGTTGTCGTTAAAAGTTGAAATTAATCCGTTAGACGGTTTTTTTTCTACGTGCGTCCGGCGCGCACGAAGACCAAGCGAATAAATGGCTAACGATTAAACCGGCGAAGGGCAAGCGCATATCATGATATATGGTAATCGGCACCGTCGTGTACTGGAAAGATTCCTTTTTTGCACCTAAACACACCCGTCGAAGTACAAGCCTCGCACCACCGCCGCCCGGTGCACGTGACTCGTGCGTTATTATATTGCCACTGCGACGATAATCACCCTAAAGCTTGAGTATAGTTTAAAATGGTCGTGCGCACGGCGGCGGTGGCAGAGTCGCTCTCTTGTAAAGTGCAATCCGCTCCGGGCGTCTCGCCGCAATGCGTTGTGCGTGCTAGGAGAAACCACCAACGACGATGCCGTGAAAAACTTGAAGGCGGTTAACGTGAAGTAGTAGCACACAGCGTACACGACGCGCAGTGCGCGTATGTATTCGCCATCTGTTCCGCGGAAGTTTTATTCACACCGAACTTTGTAAAAATCTAAATTTCCCTCTCCTCGCATCCCTCGCCTTATTTCTAAACTTTGTCGCCTTTATTAAAATTCGCGTTACGAACAAATGAATTCGCCCCCAGTCACGCTGCACGGCGGGTGCGCAATGATAATAAATACGTGTACGTTTTACACGATATGTCGTTTGCTGCGGTGCGATACTCGAGTGCGTGGCTTTTGCTCGTTTTTCGTTTTCATTTTTTTTTTCTTTCCCTCTATAAAGTATAAAATATTATACTCGAAGAAATCACGTCAATATTAAAAAAAAAAAAAAAAGTGTGGAAAAACCTGGTCTATTTCGTCGATTTTGTTATGATAATAATGTCGTAACCGTCTCCCTAATGGCTGCTGGCGGCGATGCAGCGTGGAACCTGCGTTTTTCCGGTGCGATAAAGAACGTATAGTTCGCTGTTATTCGACTCTCACCCCTCTCCTTCTCACTCTTTCCCTCGCTGACGCCCCCTTATCCACCAATCCTTCGTTCTCACTCCTAAGACGAAAAAAAATATATATATATGTGCGCGTCTATATAATAAATCACTCTCTAATGTCATCCGTTTTGCATACGACACGACTATGAGATCCCCTCCACCACGCACGCCATCGTTACGTTCCGCGTGAGTATAACATATAAACAACAATAATGTTTCCACACAATCGCTTAGTGATGGCAGCGTTGGTGATGGGAATGGAGGGTGTACTGGAGAAAAGGTGGAGTTTCTAAGTCTTTGCCTCAGCTAATCTCGTGACGTTACGTGTCTATATGAATTTATTTGCGTAATAAAGAATGGTTCTAGTTAAAATCAGCTGCTGCGCTACTTCCTCCGTCTCTTTATTTTGCTCTTGCAGACTTTGTTTGCAGGTCTTTGATGTTTACAAGTCAACGTCCATCTTATTTAATTAAATTCATTTTTGGATAAAAATTGGTTCGTAATGTATATGCTTTAATGTGTGCAGTGAAAACATTGATATGGAACTTTCAAGTCCTGGGTTTCGGTAAACAAACAGCAAATATATGGCTAAATTTTCATGTTTTTTATCAGTTATGATAAATATTAAATAGATTATTCCATTTAATTTATTCTTATTTCTTATTTCCCAATGACTTATCTTGGAGCACTCGTACAATCGTATCATCTTAGAAATTTAGAATACATGAATGAAATATATTGTATAAATCATATCATAAGTTATAAGAATATAGTAAAAATCACTTATTAATATTATGTTGTACATTATTTATCACTTGTATACAGTGACTAAATTATACATCTATATGGTGAATTACTTAAGTTTTAGGTGAAATTTGTTCTACAAAAATACTCAGAACTTATCAGGTTAAAGGGAATTTGATTAACCTTTTAATGTTGACTTTATTCAAGTACCTAACCAACATGTGCTTCAAGGTGTATTTCTGCGGTCTGTAGAATAACACAAGGGTTAAACAAAAATCAGAGATATATGGCTGGGTTTGATGATACAGCGTACATATATTTTACGGCAATTAGTTAGTTAATTAAGCAAAACTTCAATATAACCCTTTCAGTAGGTATACACAATATGTATAATCATTTGGTTAAATATGAGTTGATATTTTCTACTCGATATTCAAATTTTTTGAGCTTAGCTTTGTATTCATAAAGACTATCATTTTCGTCGAATTTACATTTTATAAATTTTTAAAGAAAAGTTAGACTATTATATATAAAATACTTAGAAAATAATAAGTATTAATTTTACTTAAAAGTAAATGCCTGTGTTAAAATCTACAAACAAATTACAAGAAATTAATTTGTATGAAAATTTGTAATTTACTGTTAACAGTTTTAAGAATGGAATAGATAAAGGCCAGGATTTTTGTATGATGTTCCAACAGTTATGTTGAGATAACAAATTTTGTAACGAAGCCGTTTGTTTGTTGTTGGATAAGGAGAACGAAAAACAGTACCCTTAGTGAATAAAATGTATACTATTATTTTCACTTTCGAAAAAGAGGTGGGACAATGATTATAATATGTTTGTTGACTTGTATAATGATTGATACACCACCTTTAAGTGTTAGGTCAAAGTCAGAGTCCACAGTGAGATGACCTGTAGTTTTTCATTGGCTTAAGCATGAGCCAGCAAGTGTAGGCTTCATAATTGACGAAACAAAAAAGAAACTGCGGTTTGATGACCATTTATCTGTATCCAATTTATCTATATCAATTAATCACTATTTTCTGAAAATTGAATGGTCAACATATCTTAATGGTACTCATACTAAAAAAGTAATGGTCCATAAACGCTATTTTCTATCGTACAAGAAAAAAGTATTCGTCAACGTTTTGTTCAAGAATGTTTCCATAGTTAAAGTTTAAAATCCATTTATACTATTCAATGTTCAATTTTTAATAATTTCATAACAATATACATTTTTTGTTTTGTATACTAAAATACACGTTCAATCTAACTCTATGATATCAAAAACTTATTTTATGTTAGAAAAAGCAGTTTTTTAAACAAAGTAATCTTGAGAAAGGGTTATATGAATCGTTTAGTAGGCTCTACTTATTGGAGATATTTTAAATTATTAAACTTTAATAATGAAATAAAATTGTAAAACCCTCGTCTTAAACATGTTTATACTGTGAACTTATTTTAGTTTATCAGAAAAAATTGAGTTAATGTACTTTACTTCTTCATTTATGTTTTAATGCATTATTAAATAAGGGATTTTCACTATGGTGAATTCGTATTTATCTTTATGAATTTCAGTAGTTATATAATATATTTTTTACCATCACTAATGTACTTTTAAACTGTTGTCAAAAAAGTGAGGGAGGGGGGCTTCAAAAATATGTCAACGTGCTTCTATTTTTAGTTAAATTTTTTCATCCCCAAACTATATTTATATGAAATGACGTATTTCTCTGAAAAATTGTAATACATTATAATATTCTTCGGCTTTCATGAAAATTAAGTTACTATACTCTTTAAAGTCTATATAGTATTAATAACAGTCGATTTGATCTTAAAGACCTTTTAATCTATATTGTATTCCGTATAAATATAATTGAGTAGATATTGAGATGAGGAGTAGCTGTGGAGTATTATTACAAAATGCTTACAACACTATAATTTATAGTTACTTCGACTACTATCTGTTCTCAGTTTATTTAAAAGAATACATTTCCTATTATTATCATAAGTGCTAAAATAGATCATGTTTTATGAGGGAAGCAAAAAAAAATATATATATATATAAAAAAAATATATTTTTTCACTTATTTCATATCCTAATATTAATAATTAATATTGCTATTTATTAAATTATAAGTTCATATTATTTTTCCGAGGAAGATGGTTGCCTAGACTTCCCAGTGGTTGTCCATGATTATGATATATTTAAATTTACTTCCTATTTCATTTAATTTAGTTTTTGGTTAGTTAACTACTAAAAGGAATTCTGAAATCATATGTTTTTGTTTGTAGCTTGTAATATGGTTAATTGGAAAACGAGGATGTCAACCCATGGTTGTCCGAAAGTTTTGCATACAGTCTAAGATGACACACCCTTCGCAGAAAGGGATTACATGTTCATTATACTAGGGAATTTACATGAAGTATTTCTTGGTCGTGATGACAGAAGAAAAGGGTAACATTGGGCGGATTTCTATTTCCTTCCGGTTAGTAGAAGCTTCCGGAAAAGTTCACTTCACTAAACCCTTGTCTGTTCCAAACATATATAATATTTATACATATGGAGCTATGTTGATTTTTAAAATTACTTAACTTTGTAATGGCGACTATGGAGCTTTTGTCATTAAAATTTAGTAGATATCTTCTATTTCACCTTCCATTGTACACGTTAATATTGTATGTACATTGTACTAATACCCATGCATTATTATCTTTTACACTTAAGATTATAAACATGATACTAAAAATGTTAGTGTATTAATGATACATAGAGTAATGCATTAGGTACTCTTATTTTAAAAAATATTTTCGAATTTCCAATGTTGGTTGATAAATACATAATAACATTACACTTATCTAAAGGCATGTACGAGGTTTACTATACATTACATATTTTATTCATAAATATTTAAACTTGAATCGAATTGTAACTATAAAAGGAACTTTTTTATTGGTCCATTATGAACAAAATCGAAGATTTGTACCTAGTTGACATTATAAACATTTATAATGTTTTTTTCTTTCTTTTTCAGAGATTGGAATGGCACTCAACAGATACTGATTATAAAATGTGTTTAGTCAAGGGCAAAGATGAGGTAAGATATTTGTTTGCTAAAATGTTTAAGTTTATGTTTATTGTACAATTAGTTGGAACATTTAGAATACCGTTGTTAAATCTATTAAACTAAATTTAGGAACTAGAACGAAATTCACAATAGTTTTCGCATAATTCATCAAAAGATACTAAGACTAGGTTTTACCGTGTGTTAAAGAAACATTAAAAGGTTATTTTAGAATAAATCATAAAAAAAAATTATTAATTTAGAATGAAATATTTATAACATGAATAATATTAAAAATTTTATTTACGTTTAACATGTAAGTTAAATATTATATATACATGAATTTATTGATGGCCAGTCGATCAATACTGTTAGTATCAATATTTGCGATTGTTATTTCATGTGTTTGCTCTGCGTATATAATAAAAATTATTTGAACAATGGAAAAAATTAGATTTGACTAAGAATAGGTAAAATATAATATTTTAATAACATAAATGAAATAAACGTAGTACGTTTTGAATATTTTAAAACTGGTATTAACCGGAAATACAAATGAAAAATAATTTTTCCAATTATCAAATACGGTTACCGAAATAGAATTAACATTAATGTTCATATTTCTGAATTCTAAATTAGTAATGATCTTCATTTTTTTTTTATTGTAATTATAATTTTTTTTCTTGCTGCCATGCTTAAAGAATTCGTAACGTATAGAAAATTATTGAAACTTATATTTTATTTTTATGACAATATTGTGTGCTATTTCACTTTTTGTTATATCCACATTTTTCTAGAACAAAAAACCTGAAATTTACTTGTTTGACATAAATAATATTTTATCTCACATATGATATATGAAACCGTTTTATTAAACAAACAACATAGCTTTTACCGAGGTATTGAATTTACCCAGAAATGGTTATCATAAAGTGGCAAATATAAAAAATATCAGTTGTCACTACAAAGTAAACAGAAGATGACATGATTTAATGTTATATTTATTTGTTTAAGGTTATTCATATTTCTTACTCATTTTTCATGTTGATGCGTATTTGAATGTTATATTTCTATTTCCTGTACTTTTGAAATCACTATAGGTGTTTTTCTATGTGATGTGTTTTGCGTGTTTAATATATTTTGATCATTTTTGTTTATATATAAATATATATAAATTCCCATTTTTAAACGTTTGAAAATACATTTTCAAATTATTATCTTGGATTTATTTTAAGTTCATTAAAAAGTGAGTTTAAAGTATATACGAGTATATAACCCAATGTTATAAAATATATAATTGAAGATAATGTTCATTGCGAAAAAATAAAATACTGATATTTTATACCATCTTTTTATCTGCTTTGATTGTTTTTATACTGTCGAGCGTTTTAGTTTCACACAATTTAATAATTTGTTTAAGTTATGATTTAAAAGTTTTTTTTACGTATTTATTCATTTGCATTCCTCGCGTAATTCATTCTGTTTACATGGAAATGATGTATCTAAAGGTATTAGTCAAAAGACTTGGAACTTGTCAAAAACTGTTCAACGATTCATCTAGACTTGGTCACAGTTTTTTCACTTGTATTTCTTTGCTTCCTAGCTTATATTTATCATTAAATGTGCCCTTCGGCACTGAATATGGTGTCATCTCCGGGCATTGTCGATCAATCAACATACTAAAACCACGCCTCTCTAGACTTCGTACCTCGATGAGTATTTAAAGGAGGGGTAAAGACACTTTTAAAGTTTAATCATAAGTTCTATTGAGCTTTTCTACGGAAAATGTTAGATTAGTATGAAACGTGAAAAATATATTCATCCATCACTCTTCGTGACTTGGAATGATAATTATGATAACTTATGTTTCTATTGGTTGTATAATTAAATCATTAAATTAATTTTGAATTGTTGTATCGAAGTGTAACATATTGCGGTTATAATAGAACTATATTAAATTATAATTTTAATTGCTTTTAAATTGTTCTGCTATCCTTTGGATTAAATAGTATTATATGGGAGAGTATAATTTATTACTAAATTGTTTTTAATATTATTTAGTTATAAGTTAATTATTAGGTTAAATTTTTTCTGTTATCCTATATTTCTCCAAAAAAATGTATTTTTTGCTTACCTAAATTATTCATTTTTTGAAATTTAAAATAATACTTTTTATTTTAGTTCATTGATTCTATAATAACTTCATTACTATAAAATGTTTGTGATATAAATGTTAAATTATATATAAGTTTATACCTTATCAATTATAATTAAAGGTAATTTTTCATAATCCGAAATTTAATTTCTAACGTGTTGTTTTAAGTTTTAATAAATAACTTTTTTTGAATCGTCATGAAAATATATTTTTAACGGAGTAGTTTAATTGTAAAAAAAAAACGTTGTTTTTATAAATTTATGCTTTTAAGTTTTTAAGTTAATTTTTTCTCCCAAAAGAGTATTTTACTTGCAGGAAATGTTTTTACTTTATATTAGGTACATACTACATAGTCACAATACATTTTAAGTATTGTGTCATGTATAGTAGAGTATCTATGGATTTCAAAATTCTAATATTTGATTTGTTTAAATGTTTGATCTATATATTCATATTTATTCATATACAACTTTATTTTAATATGTAGCTTGGTTCACTGATGACTTTTTATTTTAGAAGACACATTACTACAGATATTTTTATTTTTATAAAATAAAATAGTAACACGGCGCTTTGTGTAGGCAAATGTAATGCATATGTACGTTCATGTTTTTTCGATTGATGGGAACGATATGGGAATATGAATTTATATGTACGTTTTGTATGCGAGTAATCGATATCATAAAAATATTTGTACCTATTCTACAAAAGTGCTATTGATAAAATTAACTGTCGATTGAGAAATTTAGGTATCTCTTGATATCTGTAATGCAATCATTTTTTTAGTGATAAATTATTTGCATAGCCTTTTGTTTTTTCTAAACGAATATTTTTGTTTTATAAAATAGAAAGTATATGGCCTTTTTTGCTGACAGATGATTATTAATGAGTATTATAAACATAGCTACTATTCGTTAACATGGCTGTGAGTGAATTTTGTCGATCCTGACAGTCCTGAATTGTTTGTTTCATTAATAATTTAATTCATTATTTAATCTAGAAGCCCTCTATGGTAATGATAGATTGTGCGCCCTGTAACACGAGTCACTCAATTGTATTTACGAAATTTATGTTATTAGTTCCGAAGTGGGACCCCCGACGTCCGGTAGAATGAAATTTATTCAGCCAAATTATAATAAATTATTCCCATGTGAAAAACCTATAAGTATTATTGATATCAAAACTATTTTTGTGTCCATTTTGTTTAATTTAAAAAAAAAATAACACATACAACTATCAAAATTCAGATGTAAAAAGATATATTGTTTTTTGAAACCAACTTAAATCTCTTATGCGTTATATATTTTCGTCTATATCTAAAAAGAAAGAAAAAGTAAATTTTTAAATTTTAATATTCTGTAGTTATACTCGTATATATCTTAACATTTTCAAAATTACAAAATGAAAATTTCATAAAAAAATTACTTATTTTAGTGAAAGTTAGTATTTTAATACAATTACTATTAAGCGTATAGCATTAATTATATTTTGAACCTGTACAATATATTTAATTGTATGTACATTATGTGGAGTGTACTTGACAAATAATTAAACTTATAGCTTATAATATTGTTTAGTATGTATATTTTTTAATATTATGGCTGTTGTTATTCAATATTCTTAGTATAATATTTTTATTTACCACCTTAAATTGTTTATAACCTATATGTTTACTATATACAGGGTGATTAGATATGCTCATCATTTTTTTGGCTGTAAAAATGATTTAATTTTGAAATTTTTTCAGTGTTCAAACTACCATTTAAAAATATGTTTTTTTCATACCACCTAAATTATCCATATGTGCTGAGTCAAAAGAAAGTTTTGTTTTTCAAATGGGAACACCCCATTTTCACTGTGGTATTTTATGTGGGCCATTTTCTTTAAATTTTGATGTACTGAAATAAAAACTCGAACGTGTAGTTTTTGAATTATTCTAATTTAAGTATTAAGAAAAATAGTAAAAATAAAACCTAATAAATAATACCTAATATTATGAAATAATTTGGAATTTCATGTTATCACTAATTGCTAGTGATTCGAAGTAACGTGAATCTCTTTCATATGCAATTTTATATTTGAATAACTCTGAAAGTATTGGTCTGAATTTGATTACGTTACATTAAAAATTTAAAAAAAATTAATTGAATAATATTTCGCGTGAAAAATATGATGTTCCCAATTGAAAAACAAAAAATTGTATCGATACAGAACATACTTAAGACTTATGAAAAAAAAGTGGAAAACATTTTTTTATTGTAACTTGAATAGTGAAAAAACAAAATGAAAATTTTAAGCATTTTTACGGCCTAAAAAGGTGGTGAGTACTTTAAAAAAATTACTCTGTATAATAACGTTGGTGTATATTCAGAGCTGGGTTACAGTCTCATGCAATAATGCTACACACTTGATGTTCCTATTTTCATAACAAACAGAAATTTTTAATTATATTTATTGCCGATGATAAATAATTTCAGAGGCATAAACATATATATACCTATATTTATACTATAACTATATATTACCTATAGTTTTTAAATATTTCATTAAAACGGGATAAATTGTCATTGGCAGCTAATACTTTAAACTAATAAATAGTTTAAAATTAAATTTGTTTTGGTAGTGTACTAAGTCAGCCTGAATAAACTCTATTAATATTTGATTCCTACGTAGCAAACTTACTAAAAACAAATTTTTGTTATATAAAATGTATTTTTTACTTTTTGCTAAAAGTTGAAACATGTATTTTTAAATATATTATGCTTAATACGTATGAAATTGATAATCAAGAGAATTGATATCAAGAAAGGGTAGAAAAAATGATGTATCCTATAATGTAACTTATTTAATTATAAAACGTGTTTAGCTAACTGTAAATTACTGCGGATAGTATGGTAAATAATTAGTTGATGTAGTTGTCTTTTAACCTTGTACTCGTAGTTATCTGTACCCGTCGTTGTACATATCCATCGTTGTAGTATCCATGGTCTGGGTGGGTGATAACACAACAATTTAGCTTAGTAACCGTGCTCTTACACTTCTTGTTTCAATCGCAAATTTAAGCCCAACTTATTTTAAATTGTTTATTTGCATTTATTGTTATATGCGTATATTTTCTTAATATTGTTTTAGTATGATATTTTTTAACAGTAGACGGGGTTAGAAATAAAAAGTGTAAAAGGAAAATGCCGATAAGGAAGAATATTCTATTTTATATTGAATGAAGAAATTATTTTCTTTTTCTATAGTACCATTTGCTGTTTCTATTTAATAATATTCTTTTTGTCCACTAGAGCGGAAAAAATGATGCATTTGATAAATTCTAATGACTTTAATAGCAAAGACTCAAATCTTGATTGTTATATTAGATTTTTTTGATTCGTTATAGAACAAACAACTTTTTTTCTTATTAACATGATATTTTATATTTAATTATAACACTTCGTACTAACCTTATATTTATACAACAATGAATATATGCACATATTAAATTCCCATATTATTTGTGTGATGTATGTATTAATTCATGCGTATTGCGTTTATTGCATATAATTTGTTGATAATACGATATTAATTTGCTTATTTTTATTTCCGATTTCGATATATAAAACATACTCGTAACATAATATTTTGTTATCAATACAGAAATAAAAAAATTATGTAAATTTGGTATTGTAGTACAATTACACTAGTCACTAGTCACTATTGTGATCCATATCAATGAGCTGTTTTGTTGATTTTGTGTAGATAATGATGATTTTCATTTTACTCTTAAAAAAATCGAGGCTGTTGTGTTCCTCGTAAACTTTTTGTAGGTCTATAATAATTAAATCATTTTGTTGGTACTTAGTTTGTTTTGACAAAATAATCATATTGTCTAACATAAAAGTAAATAATTATAAAAACTTAAATATAATTTGTTAGATAGAAATGTGTGCCTGTAATAATTTGTATTTTTTGTGTTTATATTTATGTTTTTACGAAATCTGGTTTTAATTTTGTAATTTTGAACTTGGTTGCCCAAGAGCACGTAAAAAATAAAAACAAAAATTTTCCGTGACAAGAAACAAGCCTCGGGGGAGTCGTTTGAGATTTGTTTCATGCACATCCTCCTTTAATTTATTTATCTTTATTATTTTGCCAGTTCGAGCATTTATGACTATGTATATAAAAAACAGAATAATAATGATATTCATAATAACCATAAAGAGCGTTGGTGGTTTTCATCTTACGAAATAATCTTACCGACATGTTTGTTTAAAAATAATGTTACTTCAAACTAATACGTCAAAAATAGATCCAAACAATGCTTCCATATTTTATACAATATATAGAATTCAATATGTTTATTGTTTATAAATATAATCGAAAGTGTTTTTTTTAAACTATTTATTCAAATGGTTAAAGACTACATTTATTAATTTATTAAAATAATTATAAATGGAAAACGTAGAAAACAATTTTCATTTGATAAGATAGAAGATTTTATATGAAAGTTAATCATAGGGCTTATTCTTTTAAACTGTTGAAGACCCAGTTTATTATAATTATATGCATAACCTTCATGATTTTTAATTTTATTTTATTTTTAATTTCTTAAAAGTTTTATACGACATGGAAAATATCACAAATGAAATTAAGTTTTAATATTTTTCCGAGAAAAAAAATAAAAAGAAGACATAAATCTGTATAACCTGATACACATTTAGAAAAATAAACCTAATTGGCTCTTTGCATTGCTCCTACAGAATAACAAAAATACGTTATCGTTATTTTGTCTTACAACATTTTGAAACCAATAGCTCTCGCGCTTTGGATGTCGTAATCTTTACGTTATTATTTTACAGATTTTTTCCTTAACGATGTTTTGAATATAGTGTCTATTCCGAACAGCCTTCTCAGTATCTACTCTCAATATATGTCCCCAATAATTTTTCGATTTGTGATTGTTTCGGCCATTATTATTTGTATTGAAATCTTTAAAGCATTGGGCATTGTCAGTACACTATAGTCGAATAGGTAGTGTGCTATATTGGCGCATTGAATATTCAAGAAATGAGGTGGATGTTATCATCAGGGAAAGTTGACAGCAAAGCTTCGCGTAAAGAGTAATACATTCGATTTGTTTGGTCAGTGCGTAGCAACGTAATATCTAATTGTAACATCTCTTTCGAAAGAAATGTGAATGTATTATAATAAAGGAACAAATGTTTACACTACTATCATCACCATCATTACTATATCATTTTCCTACTGAACCCGTTGTGGTTTAGCCTTTACAGTTTTTGATCTTCCGTACGGCCGGTTTTTCCTTTTTTTTTGTAGTTACAAAATAATTAAATTATTTCACTCGTAATTCAATCAATTTGATATTCGAGAGTAATTTTCATTTGATTAAAAAATTGGATAATTTGTGTGACCTCCGTCTGATTGTAAACGTATTAGTTTAATTATAATAATATTGCGTGTACTAATTATATCAATTGTCAACGTTGAGTATTACGGTCACTGTGGTGTTAATTTTTTCACTACTTGATTTACTTTGCTTAAAATACAATAAATAAATAGAAGTTCTAATGAAAACTTATGAATGATGGTTTTGGATTTTTTTTATCGACTTTGGTTATTAACCCTGTCTGAATGATTTTACTAAGAACTAATTAAAAATTCTTACTGTTTTAAAATGTTCGTGTTTATAGTTAAAATAATGGTTTTATGTGTTGATTTATAAATGTTTATGTATATTTTTTTCAATCGTCAAGTGTCATTACATTATGAATTTTTATTAATTATATTGTATTAAAATAAAATTAAAGTTAACAATTCGTTCGTACTTTGTACTGCTTCTCTAGGTTCGATAATTTCCTTTGGAGAAGTTGTACTTTCTAGCTGATTTATTTTTTCTATATTTTCATTAGACATTTAAATCGAGTTTTTGAGTTATAAATTGGAGTAATAATCGTTTCCTTTTGTTGACAATTTTGAAAGTTCATCAATCACATCAAAATAATTATCTTTAGGTTCACGGTTTATATTTGTATTATGTTATATTATACATTTTGTTTTGCTTTTAGTAACACATTCATTGTTTTAAAATTTGCAAAAGTTCTACCTTTTTTTTTTTTTTTTGATTTTGTTATTAATTTAGAAAAAATAATAATGCAATTTTTATAAGAACTATTGTCTAAGATGGTGAGTAAGGTGAGGACAAATTACATGAGATAGAAAGTTTTGGGTTAAATGTTCGTAAAATTAGGGTTCCTCTGTCAGAAAATAGCCAAAACGTCATCAATAAATTTCAGCTGCACATAGCACCATCAATCACTTTCCCCCGAAAACTAAACGTGACCAGAAAATCTGCCATTATCTTCGTGGAAAGAAGAGAAAAAAGAAGTATCAAAAAGAAAAAAAACTTAGATACGATTCTATAAGAAAATTGTTCGATAAAATTCTGCCGTAAGCTAATGACGGAGACACATTTTTAAATTATTACAAATACTCTTGTTAGCCTATATTCGAAATAGTTATAGATAAATATTAATCTAGGTAGGTTAGAAATTTATTAGAAAAACAAGATAACTAATTTCGTGTGGTTATGTAAGAAATTAATATATAATCATTATTTTAACTGGTTAGTTTTATGTAATTGACAATCACCATTGAAATATATACATAGACACACACACTGTATTTATTTTGGATTTAATCATTAACATAAATTGTTAGGTGCATTATTTAAAAGTAAAATTGTTTATTTTTTTGTTTTATATGTAAATGATTTTTTATTTTTACTATGGTTTTGAGTTAATTTAGATTTAATTTAGATTATGTTAAAAATTAATTACACTTGCACATATTTATTTCGCAAATACCCGTTTTAATATTGTTGTGTATATATTTTTATTCTCAGGACAATTGTCAAAATTACATCAGAGTGCTAGCAAAAATTTCTGCCAACCGTATCCTGGTATGCGGTACAAATTCATACAAACCTCTGTGTCGAGAATACATAATAGAGGTAAAATTCACCGATAGACTTTACTATAGTTAAAACAATTTAATACAAATTGTCTGCTCATATTTATTTTCAGCTGGGGAAGTATGTCATAAGTAAAGAAAGTCCGGGACAAGCCGTGTGTCCATATGACCCCAAACACAACAGTACTTACGCATATGTCGGTAAGTAAAAATGACATATTTAAATATTGGCTAAATTTCTCAGGTGTTTAATATACGAGTATATCCTTTTTTATCACAAATAATTATTTAAATTATTTTTGGATTATATACAATAATTTTAATCTGAAGAAATAAGAAAATAAATAAATTTATTTATTATATAGACATAATCACATAACTGACGTGACAATATTTAGTAATAAATTTAATATTGTGAATAACGGGCGAATGATTTTTATATTAATTTGTATTTTTATTAATAATTTGTTTTATACTAAAAATATTTATATTGTTTTTATATTTTTCATAAACAATTATTATGTTATTTTCACCTCCGCAGATAGACGAACTTCTATCTTTGTACTGTGATATATATACTTGTTACTCCGGCATTAGGTTTTTCGTATTTTTAAATTTAAGCTAAACATTTTTTGTTGTTGAATATAATTTGTTTTTTAATGAAAAAAATGGAATCCAGAGTTTTAAAATCAAAAAATTATATATAGATGTTGTTTTTAGTAATAGTTATAATAACATGCATTCGTATAGTGTTTAACTAAATCAAAACCATATATTGAATCAAAAATAAGACATTTTAATTCAATTTTGGTGTTAATTGTTTTAAAAATTACTGAATAAACCTGTTAATTGTTAATGTATTAAATTAGGTTTATATTATTATATGTATAAATATATATTTTTTTTTTGCTTTAGATGGAAATTTATTCTCCGCCACAGTTGCCGATTTTTCTAGCATGGACCCTATAATTTACAAAGAACAGCTACAGACCGAACAGTATGACTCATTGAGTCTGAATGGTAATAGCTATATTTCACTTTCTTTCGCTCTCATTAATATGTATATATATATATATATATATATTAAGGAGAGGTATAAGTATAAATATACATGTATATATTTATACTTATATTTTATGTGTGTTGTATTCAAGTGTCGAACGAACAAGGACAGTATCTTAATTTTGTACGACATTGACAAATTGTTTTTTTTTTCAGCTCCACATTTCGTGCATTCCTATGCTCATGGCGATTTCGTCTACTTCTTCTTCAGAGAAACAGCTGTCGAATATATAAACTGCGGAAAAGTAAGTTATTACTATTTATTTTTCTCTTTTTCTGTTTTCCATACATTAGTCTTAACTCATTGGACCTGAATACTGACCCATGGAATGGCGTTTTTTTCCTATAAGATTCTGATGACAAATTACGGTTAACTTACCATATGTTTCCCAAATGTATGTTACCTATTTCGATAACTGAGTTGCGTCGTTTCTAGTAGGTTTGAGTATTGTTGTGTTCAATATTTCACCTTTTTTACAAAACAAAATTAAAGTAGAACTTCAATGATAACGGTGAAATAGTGTATGAACTGTTCATTTTAAACATCATGTCGTTCGGTTTGTTTTTAAGTGAAGTGTGATTATCTGACGCATATTAAATTCAACATTGTACTTAAACTGTTCTTATACGTAACAGTTATGAACATTGCTTCAGGGACTTGCTCAGAGTGGCGGAAAATTGGGGTAGAAATTCGGTTTAGACATCTTCAAACGGCTAGACGACATGTTTTTGTCTGGGGCGTTTTATGCAAACACGATTTACCCATAAATTGGTAGCTGAGTCTGAAAAGTAACTCGACGAATCGGTTGTCTGGAGGCTATATATATAGTGTATGTCTACCTATTTACCGAGGAACTTCGGATAAAATGCAATCTGATGGTATGCATCAGATACAGAAATTACTTTCGTGGAAATACGAGTTCCCCATATTTTTTTTATAACCAATTGATACAGTAAACGATAATATAACTTTATATATATTATATTTTAATCAGTTTTTAAATTTAATGAAGACACTGAACATGTAATTCTAAAACAATCGCTTCGTTATGTTATCAACTCAATTTTATACTCTATAAACAATTCCATGTAATAATATTACACTTTATTACATTTTGAGGCTGTTGCGATTAGGACGGTGTATATGAGATAAATTTTTGGATTATAAAATTTAACGCCAATGATTAGTTCAAATAATATGTTCGTTTGAAGAATACTTTTTGATGAGAGCATTTTATATTATTTAAAGATATATTCAAAGAATTGTTGACATTGTTAAATATAATTAATATATCATTTATAACCGAAACATCTTTGAATATTAAAACAAAGTTTTACATTTTCTTTTTTCGTCATCATATGAAGCTAATATTTATAGACTATTTCGTTAAGACTAAACTACCTACTAATCAGTGTAGGAGAAGGGCGAGTTGAATTACTTAATATTTAGAAAGACCACTTATACAGACTATATAGACTGGAGGAGTAAATATAATTTTAAACTATTTTGGTAACCAGTATGAGTTTGCTTAATATTGTATTTTATAAAATTTTAATTTCTTAAATAATTTTGATTAATCTCAGGATTATTTACAAATTCAGTATATTAATGAATTGTAATTCGTCTAATTTGTATACTTGATTTATTTTATTATTGTAGATTTAATCAATGTAAAACTTGAATCAAACAACACTGATATCCCGATAATATTTTATCAGTGCTACGTATGGCAATATAATTTTTATCATTTATAAACTGTTATTTTAATGGCTCGATAATTACCTATGGTTTATTATTTTATTATCCCGGAAAACTGTTGGGCTGGTGATATTGTTTTGTTTAGTCATTAATTTTAATGAGAATTCACTCTGTGTGACATGTTATTTCGAAGTGAATATTCCTTTAATCGAGATTTTTATCAGTATACTTTTAACAATATCAATTAATAATCATAATACGTATGATGTACATACTAAAACGAAGGTAGAAAAAAAGCCGTAACTACAAACGCTCTAGTAATTCCATATTTTTATGGAACTTATAAAAAATATACCACGTTGTGCGTGGTTTCTTTTGAAGTGTAACGGGTTTTTTCTCAGCCCAATAAATTCGTTTTCCTCTTAAATATTTTAATTTATGGTTATCATTATCGAGTATCTTCTCTCATATCACCATTTTCCTAACTATTTAGGTTTTTTTTAGCAACTTAAATGATTACATTCTTATTAAAATTGCTTTTTTTACTGTTCATAATTTTAGTTGTTTTTAAATAAAAATCTATTAAACTGTGGATTTTTACGTAGGATGTATGAAACTTATAGGAATAAAATAATATAACAATCTATTATTGTTAGCAAAAAAAAAAATTATTTAATTTATTTTTTAATAGTTCTCCGTTTTTTTATTGTTGTTAATGTTGTTTTTGTTAAAATTACATACATCGTAAAGAATAAAATATTAAGCAAAATAGTGGTTCATGTTCACTTATCCGATATTCCGTCTACCGTAATCATATTAAAAAAAAAATAATATGTATTTATATACTTAAATGTAGATAGTGAAAACTAGAAAATGATTAACTCCAATAGAAATAAATAATCAAAAATGGACGAAACTCCTAGGTTGGGTGATACACAGGAATGGATCATGAAATCGTTGCCACCGAAAAACGATTCTGAGTGAAAGAGTTCGTAAGGATCAGTTTATATTTCCAAAGATGGTAGATATAGTAGTACAACCAAATTTTTTTAAGAAGGTAGGTTAAACTTTTAATGTGCTTATTTACGCAAAAAAAAAAGAATGTTTCAAAAATGATTAAACGTTTATTAAATGATAATTTAAGTACTCAGTAAATGTTTCGAGTCGCTACGATTGATATTTATAGATTAACAACCTTATAGCTAAAATCGTGTTCTCAATATTTGTGGAAATCCTCTATGTTGTCAATATTTTATTTTTTAACGCTTACAACATTTCTTTACAACCTTCCGGTTAACATTTTTTCTGCAAAAAAATCTTATGAAAAATCTTGTATATGACATTCTAATCATGACCGCCTCTTCTCGCCCCAAGTATCAACTAGACAACATTTCCTATCAGAAAGCACCATGCTCGTATACATCGGAGCAATCCTTTTGGTCAAATTGTGTACTTAGACAAAATAAATAAATTGATGTGCACTTAAACTCAAGAACATGACTCAAAAGTATTTTCTGTATTAAAACAATGAAATAAAAGCATTACCTATTATAATAAGTTAAAATTAGTTATTGAATTCGCTTCGAATTTTTTAGGAAAAAAATTTAAATTATTTAAAAATTAAAATTTTGAATTCCAGTAATATCAAGGTACAATAATTCATGAAATTATTTATTTCTTATTATTATAATCTAAATTTAATAGTCTAAAATAAATTATACTTGTATAATGTAAACCTTTTGCAGAATTTGTTGAAAGTGTACCTTTTGTCTTTTCTTTAGTTACATTAATTTTAATACGAATACAATGTTTTGGTTCATCATCCCTTTGTACAATGGAATCTTTCGATGATATTTTCGAACATGATTTAAGAACGTGTAATCTTATATTTTATTCCACGTCATTAGTTTAATTCTGATGTGTATTGAGCTGCTAGTGTTTGGATAAAGTAACTTCAATCGTATTGCGAATACAATTATCAAAAATAATAGTATTGCCCGTTATAAGTAACATTTTGTTGTAACGTAGAATCTATATAATCATAAAATATAATGTTGACTAAATTTGACTTACCAATTTTAATATTATGTTTTGTTATGTTTAACCTGAACATAATTAAGTATTTTTCTGTACGAAATGTATGTATACAGTCATTGAGTTGTTTATATCTTTCAAGCTAGGCTTGTGATCAAGTTTAAGATGAGTTACAATTATTAATTTATAATGTAAAATATTCTTATTCTGTTATTAAGAATACGTACGTTGTGTCATAAAATAGATTAGTGTTTTAGACTCAAATGTATTATGATCACTTTTAGAAACGTGTTAAGTCGTACAAGACTAATGGCTTTAAAATGTAAATTTTTGGAATTACATTTTGGTATTAAGCTTATATATATATATATCCAGTTTATAATCCGTCGTATACGTTAACGATACGGTTTGTTAAAGAAATTGTCTTGTAATCATTTATCATATTAGATAAAACAATACGTATATGCATAAACAAGAATTATTATCTTACTTTATTTATACAGTTGAAAGATGTTATATATTGTTTACGTACTGTTCTACATAAGACGGGGGATGGGTTTTCTCTTTTAACTACCTCCATTTTTATTCGTAGATTTATTCTCACTTATATTTTTAATTATTTGCATATATTTTTCTACTCATTTTTTTTTACTCGTGCATCCTTATACTAATGTACACATTTATTATTATTTGTTTTAACATATTACTCTTTATATAAAAAATATAAAACACCTTTCTTTCTACATATATGTTCATATGTAGTATACCTTTTTTAATCATGTCCACTTCCATTTTTTTACTGTTTTAATGACAAAATGGCTGCCGACGAGGGAACAGAGTTAGCGGCAGTCTCTAGAGATTGCCGCTCATTAATTCGACCACGTAATAAAGTGTATAACAGACGTAATAAATCGTATTTTTTTTATGATTTTTTTCATCTCTTAAAATAAACCAATTTCATTAGATCACAGGTACTATTTTTGGTGATGAGAATTCGTATCAATTGACGGTGTTAATTATATCCTTTGATTTATTTATTTTTTTTGTTTTTCTTAGAACGTATTCTCTCGGGTTGCCAGAGTGTGCAAAAACGATCGTGGTGGACCCCAGCAGCTCAAAAATCGATGGACTTCATACCTGAAGTCTCGCCTCAACTGTTCCGTACCCGGTGAATTTCCTTTCTACTTCAATGAAATACGTGAGTAATGTGTTATCCATATAATTTCAATGTAGATGCATGTTTACTATATATATAGTAACTTAATAATTTGTAATACTTGTCTTGTAGTACATTTTATAAACTTTTGTAATGCGAAAAACTATTAAACCTTAACATTTTAATAAAGTAAATTATACTATAGTTAAACATTTTGCAAAAATTTCGTAAAAAGCGTTTATATAATATTATCATAACTCTTAAAATCTAAATTGTTGTCATTCAGTGACAATCATAAAAATGAAAATAGTCAAATATACATATAATTATAATAGTTATGGCTTAATCTCGCTCACGTTTGACATTGATGTTCATTAATGAAAACTTTAAAAATACTGCATGTAATAGCGCCGTTATTATAATTTAAACCAAAATATGAGTTATTACTGAAATTTTGATAAAAAAGTTAAATAAACACGGCATCTGATCATCCGTAAGCTGTAACTGAATATTATATATTATTAAGATTTGAAATTAATGTTTCATCCTATAACGTATAACTTATAATAATTTCATATTAAATTATTACATTGTATTGTTGATTTTGTATTTTGGAAGTGCAATAGTAAATCATTAATGATTTTAGTCCATTTAGATACTTACGATATTAATATAACATTTGTTTTATATATATATATGTCATTAAAACTATTCGTTGGTTATATTTAAAAAAAATTTCATAAACAATTAATCCATATTTTATTCTGATATTTTTATTCAGTTACCAGTGTAAGATTAATTGTAATTCTGATTTCATTATTTTCTTGTTAATCTAAACGAAATTTTTAAGCGTTCTGATTTAAAACTTGAATGCTGTTTGTTTTGACAAAAATTATAAAAATCAATCTTCTTTATTGAACGGTGGTAGAAACTTGAAAGATTTCTTAGATATTCACTTGTAAGAAAACTATTAACATATTTTCTTCCACAAAAATCTTAAGATGATTTATTTACCTCGAAACTGATCGGGAATAAAACGAACAACAATAAATTGTATTGAGTTTTCTTTGATATTATCATACTGTTTATTCCCTGGGGTTGTAAACAGAAATAATCGTTTGAGGTGATTTTATTATGAATAAAAAGTCACGTCTTGTGTACCCTACGGAAAAGTAAAACAGACGAATAAGTAATTCAACTGGAACTGAAGTTTTCATAGAAAAACTTTTTGAAAATCGTGTTTCTCTTACTCGGCTTCACAATTCTAAAAATGAAAAAATTCGAAGGAAAAAATGGTCTAGTTTTTTCTAAACTAATTATTATTTTTTATTTCCCACTAACTATCAAGGGAAAAAGTCCACCGCTGCCATTATGAAATGAATAAAATACTGAGGGAGGTAGAATGAGATATGGGGTTTCACTTGTGGAAAAATTATTCCAGCACATTAAAGGTTACTCGCTTACGCATAGTTTTAATTATAAAACCACTTTCGCCTTGCTGAACTTCTTTTACTCTCCCTCTCTCTGTCGTTCTTTCTCCCTCATTTCTCCTCTTCCTCTTTCCTTTTTCCATGTGCGTTAACTTTATGATTATCTTTATCCTTGTCACTTACTTCACATGACACTTACAATTACATGCCATACAATAATGAATTATAAACGTTTGTCTATATACTCAAAGTTTGAATCATGTTTGTATGTAAGTGTATACAATATTAATTATTACAATTTTATTCATTTACACTGTATCTTAAAAAAAGTTATCAAATGACAAATTTTTTTCATAAGCCATTTCTACAAATTATGAACAAATATAGGTGGTTTTCGTTAAATTTCAAGACCTAGAATAATATAATATAATTATTTACATTAACATTAATGCAATTATTCGTCCATATTTCATAATAAATATAGTATACTATCAATATCATATTGTATATTATATTCTCTTCGAACTTTTATTTATTTTTCACTTAAATTATGTAAAACTACATAACACATTTTAAGTAAAACCCTAGTACTTCTTATTTTTAATATATGTTGTCTTTAAAAAGAACATTTGCAGAAACATTTTTTTATTTTTGTCTTTTCTTGTTTGTTTTTAATAGCGTCAGCAACAACTTTTTAAATTTTTAATTGTGTTGCTTATGTCAGTTTTTGAAAATTAAGTCCCGGTATTTATATAATTTTGATAAAATTGACTTACGGAACTATTTTTAACAAAAGTCAAAAAGTAATTTTTTGACAAAAGTGTCTAATTAAAGGTTTCTTATAAAATAAAAGTACCTTAAATGAAAGGAGACATACCCTCGATACTTTGTTTCCGTGGTTGCTTTATGTTTTTATATAATTTATTATATCCATCTCAATACGTATATGATATTATATTATTATATGGCTGAACTAAATACTGACCCAATTCAATGTTAGTTTGCTGTGATCGAAATCAAATTTTTTTTTTTTGATCTTGAGGACTATAAATATTATATGTATGTAATTGATTTGCATGGATGTCTTAAAAAATAACAAACCGCAGTCACATGCCTTGTCGTGTCGTACTACACAACAGCAAAAATATTTGGGTAACTGCGTATACGAGTATCTGTTCTCGTTTCGGGTTCTTATCTAAGTCCAATATGTTTACGTCGGAAACATATGTATTATTAATGTAGTCAAATAATAATCATGAATATTTTATTTGGGTCGTACTTGTTTTCCCATTAAATTGTGAGAATCCGTATCGGTCGAAACCCGCAGGTGCTTTGGTGGGATTACAACCTTCATTAAAAACATTTTTATATGTACATTTTAAATAATTGTAGATTTTAATATGCATATAATTCTTTTGCATCAATGGATATGACTTCATTCTATGTACTCTGTAAACGATATTAATAACTTTCTGAAATTAAGTTTTATGTTTTTCCGAATCAATCTATGTATGTAGTTAATTAGTGCTATATACCCGATGTATTTCTAGGGAAATTTTTTCAGTGTACAATTTTTATTCCCTTCGAGCCTTGAGGGAAATTTTACAGACGACTTCTGCGTTATTATAAACTGTAATCGTGCTCAAAGTGTGCACTGTGTCTACAGACACTATACTATACAACACTGCACTCATAAAAATAAAATACAAATCGTGCGACGCAGGTGCACCGATTTCAAAAGAAATGCTCCTATACTCCGATACTCAAACATATTGAGGTACACGCGGGTGTAACACTTGCAATGTCTTAGATTTTTCTAGTCCGATCGACCTTATAAAGCGATAAAAATCTAATTATAGATTTGAGTTGTACATGAAGTCTATTTCAATAAAATACATTCAAACCACTTTTCTTTTTTAAATTTGTTCCTTTTTATGAAGTGAACGAAAAATAAAGAACAACATTTAAAAGATAGTGCCCTAACCGTCCCCAAGTCAATCTGATTTCAGAATATTATTTTTGAATCACCATATCGATCAGTAGTATAAGGTAGGCAGTTTTTGGCGAACATGTATATTTATGATTATATTATATCGTTAAAATATAACATTATTAAACAGCCATCGCAAAACTTGTGTTTGCATTTTGCCACTTCTCAAATCCCTCCCGGTGCAAACTAAACATATAATTTGCTACCAGCGTTGGTCCAGCAGTATATGAGTTTTACCCACAATCACGCTCGCAAATTGTTACATATACTCGTACGCGTTTAAGTTGAGAGTTATACTGCTGTAGAGTTTATATACGTATAATTCACCAATACTACAGTGTACATACGATTTTAAACTTCGCTCTCGAGTGAATGTGTCGCACGCTCAAGGGGTACTACGATTCTTCAAAACCACTTTATCAGTCGAGTGTGTCCAAACACATTTGTGTTAATATATGTCACACGCATGCACTTATTAATGCTGGCACCATATCCTTGACCCACCGGTGTAACTACCACTGACGTTACAACCACAACCGCCGCTGCGTCGAGTGCACGCGCGTGCCTTTATTTCACTGTCGTTTTTTATAATTACCGCTGAAACGCGTTCGTGTTTTCTGTTTCGCCCTCGCAGAGTCGTCGACGGACCTGGTGCAGGGCGTGTACGGCACCAAGCAGCATTTCATGATGTACGGCGTGTTCACAACGCCCGTCAACAGCATCACGGGGTCGGCGGTGTGCGCGTTTTCGCTGTCCGACGTGCTCGACTCGTTTGAAGGCGAATTCAAAGAGCAGAACTACATGAACGCCAACTGGTTACCAGTGCCCGGGTCGAAGGTACCGGACCCTAGACCGGGTCAGTGTGCCAACGACTCCAGAACGCTGCCCGACCTCACGCTCAACTTCATCAAAAGTCACTCGCTGATGGACGAAGCCGTACGGTCGTTTTACCAACAGCCCATCATCATCCGTACAAGTGTCAAGTAAATATATCTGCTGCCATCCCATACTCGTAGATCTAAGTCTATGACCCCCGACACCTATGTCTTATACATACGTGTACTCCCGCGTCTATATATATTTTATAATTTAATTTTTCTCCGCGCGTGTACAGTTACAGGTTCACCGTCATCGCTGTGGACCCACAAGTCAAAACCATCGATGGAAAATTTTACGACGTCCTGTTCATCGGAACAGGTATTTATAACGTTAATATTGATATTACCCAAGTATTTTAAATGTCATCTCCACGCATTGCGCGTCGTCTTATTAATTATTCCCATAGTTACAAGAAATCCAATGAATTATAACCAAATGTTGTGCCAGTAAATGTTTACTGATGATACTCGTATAATTTATAATACATAATTTATTTCCATACGTTGTAGTGAAACCCCGAGTATCGTCGATTTTAGATGACTAGGAAACAGTGGGTTTTACCGTACATAATTTTCCATAAAATTTATTGTAGTGGATAGGGTATAGATCAAATTAAGTAATTCTGTTTTTATTTTACCATGATTTGTTGTGGTTGCTATTTGTTTCAATAATATCCGAATTCGAAAAATAAATTTGTAACTTTTCTTAGATTTTATGTAAGTATTATGAAAAGACAAAATTAATTTTGGTCTTAAGTTCTTATACTATATATATACATACTAGAAAAATAAAAATATCGAAAAAGCACCCGCGCTAAAAATCTATAAATACATTATTGTATTTATGATCAACAAAAAAACAATTTAATTTTCAGTATGCAATAGAACTACCACCGACTTCGTATCTTATTGTTTTGCCAATATTTAACTAACCACTTTTCACAATATTGATCTCGCACATTCGTGTTCTGTTGTTAAATCGCATCACAAAAATCTCTAGACCAGTCTGGGTCATTTTCACGGCTCGGAAGCGTTTGTTCTATTTACACGCGTACCCTCGTCGTTTCATCTTGTTAATTTCCAATCGTCTTAATTTACATGCAAAGAGCGACTCTATTACTCGACCCTTTATCGTATTATAGTTACGGATATAGATTATAGTTTATAAACGTACGTTTCACATTTCTTGCGCAGACAGCGGTAAAGTCCTAAAAGCAATAAACGCGGCCAGCGCAGACACCAACGAAAAGGTGAGCCCGGTCGTCATTGAAGAGCTCTACGAGTTCGGAGGCCCTGGCACAACAGCCGCTGTTCGAAACATCAAGATAGAGGACAAGAGGTTGCTGGTCATCACAGACAGACAAGTGGTATCGCTTCCACTAGATAGATGTCAAAATCCGCTCATAGCAACTTGCAGGTAATTACAGCTATACAGCTAGATCGAAAAATCATTAAATTAATAATAATAATATTGTAAAGAAAACCCTAACTGGACCTTAACGTGTTACGTGTTCCACATTCCTTATTATCGCGACACTAACACGTGGCCTATTCAAATCTGCTTCGTCGTCACAACTCTTACTCGACCGAACTTTATTTTTTCTTTGAAAAGTTGTTTAGGTTATTAAAGTTTTGATTATATTTCATTCGTAATTATGAGTAAGTTTATGTAGGTATAGAAATTTATATTCGTATATTTTATTTAAAATGCAATACTTTACTCTTAAACCATTTTTCGAATACAAATAATAAAAATAATATTTTTACTTCACTCGGTAAAAAGTTGTTAAAAGAAATCGAGGTATGAAAAACATAAAAATCTAATTATATTTACAATATTACCATACCAAATGTCGAAACACCATATTTATTGTTTTATACTACTATGTAGTTTATCATTATATTGCATAATATTATGGCTGATTAATGACAATTGTATTATTTCCACAGCGAATGCATTGGTCTTCAAGATCCGTACTGTGCGTTTGATAAAATCAACAAAAAATGTCGTTCGATGCGCGAAGTGCCTACCAGTAGGTGGCACGAATTCTACCAAAACATTCAGACAGGCATGCACCACGAATGTCCGTCGGGTAAGCACATTCGTTGTCAACACCGTTTAATGTTACAAATAAATATACATGACATATTGTTAACAATTGATGAACACGTTAATTTTTCGTTTTGTTTTTGCTCCATGTTTTTAGTTTCCAACAGTAGAAAAGACGCAAGCATTGGATTCGCTTCCAATGCTCAGAGTGGTGCTATTGGCAAATCGATCGAAGACATCGGTGATACGATAAACCTTTCGCAAGACGATCAAGCCCCACCATTTGGTGAGTAGTTTTCCATCGTCGAATGGCACTGTTTTCTTTTTAAACATTTTTTCACCTGTTATTTGATTTGAATTTATCACTGTTGTTTGTCTTGCAAATAGGCTCAAACAACGACGACGTCAGAGTAGATGAACACGAGGAAGGTAGTTACACCATGGAGACAGTGTTAACGGCCGTATTCGCCGCGTGTTTGGCCGCTCTGTTAACAGGTTTCCTAGCAGGTTACGCATGCGCTAGGAGATGCACGAAGAGCGAAGACGACAACTTACCTTACCCAGACACAGAGTACGAATATTTCGAACAACGGCATAACATGAACGCGTTAGTATACATTATCATGTGATGCCGTTAATATCTTAATGTTTTTTCATATTACTTACATGTGATAGTATATTAACTTATTGAGTAGTATTCTTGTTTTGGGAAAACTATAAAATCTATCGTAATTTAATTTTGTATTTGTATCGTATTTTTAACTTAATATATGTTACAAACGTCTAAGAAAATACCATAAATCCAAAAACAAAACAAGACAATTTAAATTTTATAATCTTGGCTCGTTATAAGCCTCATTAAAATACAATTATGAATATTACACATTATTTTAGTCATTTGCTCTTTAAAAATCCATTAATATTAATTTGTATGCTCATAAATTATATGATTTAAGGTTTGTTTTATAAAAATATAATTTAGAATAGTTAGGAAATCGCAATAATATTATTCATTTCATATGAAATTCTGAAATAATTAAATTAATATGGAGACTTTGGTTAATATAAAAAAAAAGTTTTTGTTAAAATCAGAATGACTTGATCCTTTAATAACCATTTTTAAATTTGTATGTTATGAAGCTACAACTTTTATTTATTTATTTTTATTGTGTACATTACTGAAAATAATAATTTTAATTTTATGTTATCTTATAATTAATCCTATAATACAGAATGTCGTTATAGTTTGTAGTTTGCTTGCTACCTAAGCACATCTCATTGGTCTAAGTTAGTGTTTCTCAATCTCAACCACCGTATCGTGAGGTATATTAATTAAGTGATTCGTAATGCATGACGTACCTGTATAAGTAATATTGTTTAAAACACATGTATCTAAGAATTCTGATTAGAATAAAATATTAATACCTACGTATATAATATTTTAAACAATTTTTTAAGTCATTACCTTTATTTTTTATAATGCGTTGCCAAGTATGAATTATCTATACGCCGTATAAAAAAGTAGAGAAACACTTTTGTTAGTTTTTTTTCTTATTCCATTTTTGTCTTACGATTGTTGATTTAACTAAAAAAAATTTTTGATTAAACCTTAAAATAAAATAATGATGTTATGAAAAATATTTTATTTAAATATCTTATTATATTTAATTGGTTGCTCACTTTTAATAAAAATTCATAAAAAATAAAAAATATAAAGCGATAGTTATGTGAAGTAATTATAAACACCCTTCTGGGAAACTTTCATATCTACTACTGATGGTGCCACTCTTTTTGCGAACTGGATAGAAATTTAATATACAATTATAATGTTGCTATAGCAACCACGAGGGGTTAAGAACCTTATTGCTCTAACGTTTGGAGTTAATATATAATGTTATATCAACATTATTTCAACGATAATTTTTGATGTCTACGATATTTATAACAATGATAATAATCACAATAATAAAAACGACAAAAATGTGACGCAATAGTCAAATGCTTGCCTTACATGAATCGTGTTATCTCACCTATATGGTTTTAAATAATTAATATCCATTAAATATGTTACAGGAGAAGACTCGGAGAGCCTAAGTTACTGCCACAAGAAGAAGTCACGTATGCTGAGCCCGTACTGATACCTCCAAACAAAGTAATACATGGCTCGCCTAAAGCCACTCTCAGACACGCGCCGATGCCACCGATGGGCTTTACCCAATTTCAACCGAACAGCGCTCAAGACAGTTATTATTCGCAGCAACAGAATATCCGTGATCATTTCGGAACGCTCCGGTCACAAAGGGAACACAAAGTAAATACGTCACGCCTCGTAATTGCATTTATAATTGTCGACTGTGTTGTGGCGGGGAGGAGTGCGAGGGGTCATGTTTATGCTGCCACCACCGTTTCAGTTTTGATTTGAGATCAATAAAAAGCCATTTGCAGTCTCCTGCGCAACTCCCCACAAATGTTATTTCAGATATAGCAGTATTACATATATTGTATGTGTATGATAATAATGAAAAAAAAAATCTCTCAAATGTTGCCAACGTAAATCGTATTATTATAATTCTCGTGTAGTATTATATATATATATATGTGGCATCATACCTATTATATAGCTACAAGTTTCTCAGTAGAGGAAATTAAAAGAGTACCGATATCGATTTTTTCGCCTCGAACGAAAATGCGCTCCGATATCGGTGTCTTACTGTTAACGCATTTACGACCATAACAATTCAAACGTCGTTTGTGTTGCCTACCATTTCCCCTGCCCCCTCCTTCGCTGATTGTACCGTGTTAACCGACTGATACCAATTCCACGGAGCACCCCTATTTTATGTGCCAATTCCTGTGGGTCATATCGTCGCTTATCACGTATTAACGCGATTGAAGAGAAATGCGCGCGTGAACTCACACACCGCGCAATAACCCGACGACGTGACGTCCATGTACAACATCGTATTATTCGTATTGGCGTAACGTACACATCAAAACATGTGCCCACTCATGTTGGTGGAGTAGTAAAGGGGTCGTTTGGTCAACGGGGGGTTAGGGTGGATTCGTAGTCATTAATCGTACAATTAATGGAGACGAGGCGACGACCCTTTATAGCCAGTATCATAGTGACCGAGAAGAAAACGTCACCATTTTAGCGGCCATTGTTGACCTATCGACCAGCGTATCACTATGCTGCTGTCCAGTTACCAATATCTAGGTCAAAATATTATATAAGCGCGACGGAAACACATCATTTCTGATCCTGTTCCTAGGCTAAAGAGATTAGATATGGGTTTTTATTTCTAAAAGCTATCCGATTTCTTCAAGTTGGTACTATTATAGTCATAGACTCACGAGTATCACTCGCGTGTGTTAATAATATTCTCTTTCGTGGTTTCGGCTGTCTCAATTCAAGATGGAGACAAAAACCCAGCTTTTTCAAGTGCGAGTATCTTGTTTGTGTTGCGGTTGTGTACGTCCACATGATTTCGTCTAGAAGGATGGATCATAAATTAATTCTTTTAAATTTTGTTTAGAAGGTTAATTTTGGAAGGTAGTTTTCAAAATATGTGATGAAAATTACAAAAAAAAAACTTATGAATTGGATTTAATTGAAAATTGGTGTTTTCAACTAAATTAATTTTTTTAATTACTCAAAAATTAATTATCATACAGTTATTACGTTTTCACTGAAAACTAATATCAGTTATTTCTAAAGATGATATGATATTCAAAATGTTTTGAATTTTTTCTGCTATTAATAGACATTTGAAATGTTCTTGTTTTATAATTTTATAAAAAAAAATATCAAAAATCTTTTACCCACATATTTTTTTTATAAACGTTTGAGTTTTAAACTTTGAAAATATTTAACAAAAACTAATGAAACATGCAGCATATACGTAGTTCAAAATTCATATTACTTCAATTTCAACACGAAATGCTTATAAATTGAATACCAGTCGTACCCAAATTGTTCGCAGTCAACTAAAAAAGTTTACCAAAACGTTGTAAAAAAACGTATAAGCGTTAAAAAATTAATATTGACGAAATCGAGCGTTTCAATTAATTTTAATTAAACTATTTGAGTTGTTTTATTTTTATTGTATAAAAATGTATTGATTACTTATATTAGCATTTTATAGATATACTTAATAATTTTCGAAGTATTTTAATACAATTCGTGTTATTGTACAGGCACTTGAAATATTTCATATTTTTTATAAGAAATATAAACATATAAATATAAATCTTTTTAGAGACTGATTTACACGACCTCTTTTGCTCAGAATCGATTTTCAAAACCTATGGTAGATTTCACGTCGATAAGTACACTTCAGCCATTACAATCCTGATCTCATCTGACCCCTGTGTTTAACCCGACCACCAGTATTATGGTACCTGAAATCCGTTCGACAGTCAGCGGGATGTTAAAATAATGTTATATACCAGCTACTAATTTCTTCATGTATTTTGTCACTTTTTTAGAACGACGGAAACAATTACCATCACCGGGACGGTTTTGGAACGACGCGCAGCGTGAAAAAGGTGTACCTCTGAGGCGCGTCGGAGGGGAGGGCTAGACCACCGCGTCAGCAAAACGCGAACGCTAGCAGCTCGTCATCGCCTTCCCCTCCGAGCTCATCGCCGTCACCGCCGGCATCACCATCATTGGCCACACGTATAACACCGCAACTACAGCAGCAGCAGCAGCAACAACAACAACAACAACAACAACAACAACAACAACAACAACAACAACAACAACAACAACAGCAGCCACCACCAACGTCATCGCAACAACTGCAACAGCAGCAACCACAGGCTCCGTGCAGTTTTATCTACAGGGCTGGCGTGTGATCTGCGCTATGGTTACAAAATGCGTTTTTTTTCTATGACTATTGTAACACTTTAATGGTGAAACCATTTAAAATAATAATAATAACAATTATTATTACTATGATTATATAACTTTTTGTAAAACATATACACGCTAAACAATAAAGAGATCTAACATTTGAGTTGTTTAATCGTTTGTAGTCACGATAAAATGCATATATATATTTAACTATTATTATATCATCATAGACGTCGACGCACGTTACTATTTTCCAGTTGACTTTTTTTTCTTTAGAAATATAAGATTAGATATTTTTTTTAGATCGCTATACAAATAATTGATAAAATATGTGATAGTTATTTTAAAAGCCTTTATATATATATATTCTTTTTTTTATTTAGAATATAACTTTACACGCTTTAATTACGTAATTTATTTTCTAAACATAGTCTATAAAATATATTTATATTTAACTTTTTTTTTTGCCAAATATTAAAACCATTTATTTAGAAAAGTTAAGTTACAAATATGTTTTGAAAGTCAGGTTGTTTTATTCTTTAATTTTATTATTAGATGAATGTCAATTTTTGTCCTGTAAATAGAAACCACTAATGTATACTTGTTTTAATTTTATTGTTTTTCGTTTTTATTTTTTATTTAACAAAACCAAAGCAAATACTATATAAATAATATTACTATAAGTCTATAAACATACTTATTTTTCTAGTGACTTTACTTTTTAAAGAATAAATCCACATATAAACTGATATATTAATGATTTAATAATAATTTATTATTTTTCTAATAGTTATTTTATCAGTTTTTAACATTTATAATTCATACTTTATCATACTCTGCTTTTTACTAACTATTATTATTATTATTATTATTATTATTATTATAAAGTTTAAAAATGTATATAAGTTAGCCCTTTTCTATCACCCTAATTTATTTAAAATTGAAAATTTACATTAGAATAAACACATTGCATATACATAAATAAATGGACACCAATGTTAAAAATAAAAAAAATAACTTAATCATGTGTCATTGTGATAGGAATAAGTTGAATGTAGAATTATTTTTTCGTGCATTTAATATGTATTTTAAACATTAATCAACTTATTTAGTTTGAAAAATTTGTTTTCAATAAGACATGACCAACAGCAAAGAAAATTTTTATTAAAACGTTTGTTTTGGTATAAATAATACTTAATTTACCTAACAACCAAATCTCATAACCTATATTATATTTTAGTCATTATTTTTTCCAGCACATTTGTTTTTGCACATTTTTTTCACATTAATATATATTGTCTTCCATTGAAGTATAATCATTTTCCATTGCACAAGTAAAAAAAAAATTGTCGATTTATTTTCACTCTAAACTTTTGACATATTTGATGTATAGTGTGTAATAAGAAATAACTATCCCAAAGAAACATATTATGCATTTTTTTTTACTTTAATATACTACTGTACTGGTAGGTCTTAAGTTGTTAATATATTCAGTACGAAATATTTTCATTTATATTGTTCGGTACAAGTTTTAGACTTTAAATATTTGTTAAAATATGTATGCATATTTTTAATCTATTCGAAAAAAAAAAGAATAAATTATTAAGTATGTATTTTTATTTATTTTGATTATTATTATTACTATTATTTACAAAATTATGTTTCATATAATATTATGTGTTCAAATTTATGAAGTGATCGTGTTCGTTTGCCTTGCATTTTTGGCTGTGTTCGAAATTCTAACACGAACCATCATTTTGAAACGTTGACTATAAAAGGAATTTATTCTTATAAAAATATGCGTCTGAGCACTTTCCTTTTAGTAATTTCATTAAATTCATAACATTGGAATATTTTGAAGGTTCATTTTTATCTCATACTAAAACTTACAGACTTATATCTGTTAAGTTATGAAAATTCTCATTAGCTTATTAACTATTTTATTATATTTAAAACATTACATATGATCATGTCATGGTGATTGTTGACAACCATATTATTAATGCAAAGAATGTCTTGTGCAATAATATAATATTTGTCAAAACCATCTTTATCATAGAACTAGTGCGAACGTATACATTTGTTTATTATTCTAAAATTTAAAATTAGTGATGTCGTCATTTAATGTATGTAACTCAAATGTTTATTTATTGTTTTATTTTTTTTTGTATGTCAAATAATTATTGATTATTGTAATGATATTATAATACAGTCTGCCACGGGGTTCTACCTAACTTTTTGTATTTTGGTGTACAAGATATGAAGGCGGATTGTAATAGAAAAACTAAATTTTAAAATCGAATTTAGTTTTCCAAATCAAACTAAGTAGGTAGTTGAACAAAATATGTAAAGTTTAAAATATTTGACTGTGCTTAGTTTATTTTTCTATTAAATATTAAATATTATTGTCGTATAATGTATAGGCAATAACAATTTCATTGTAAATTTTAATAATGCTAAAATTAACATTCCAAAAATTCTAATAAAAACAAAAATTTAAAAAAAAAAATGAAATATTAAGTACACGTAGTTATATAATTTTTTAACTGTTAGTAATTTTATCAATTTATACTTAATAAATAAATAAATAATTTGTATTTTATATCTTTTTTTTTCTTTTTTATAATATATTTATTTTATTTACTTAGGAGAGTAGTTTAAAAGTCTTTTATACTTTAGAGCTTGGCACTAACTTGTATGAAAACGGGCAACGAGACTGTAGAAGCTCTGAGATATAAATATATTGCATGCTAAAATTTTAAAATTATCGCATATTGTATATTCGTATGTATCTACGCGTAAGTTAGCATGTGAAAGTTCCATTTATTTATATAACTAAACATTTTTTTTATATTAATTTTTTTTTCATTTGTAAGTGAAATCAAACCAAACGTACTGATTGCATACCTAATATTAATTACGGTTATTATAATGGTTAATAGTTTACATATTAAATAAAAACAATTTCTATTAGAAACGTCTTTTGTTTGTTCATTTCATACCATCAATATCAATAATATGATGTACTTATATTTATAAGGTACCAGAAATAAATTATTGAAAACTGATTATTTTTACAATAATCTACTCACAGTAAAGAAAAGTAAAAATAAATGTTTCCATGGCCAGTAATATTTATGGATTATTGCTTTAGAGGACACATCATTAAGACATATTTCCATAAATCAATCAAAGATAAGAAAATAAATGGCTTTTCTTGTGCTTAATTTTTTCTTTAACATACAAGTATTAATAATTATTTCTTTGACGGTATATTCTTTTGTCATCACACTGAATCGCAAAGTACAAAAATGGCACATGTCCCGGTGTTAATATCATCAGAAATGCAAAAAACCATTATAAGTTTGGAGAAATTTACTTTTCTGTTATAAGTACAATTTAAAATATTTTCTCACGGATATCTAATAATTAATAGGACATGTGCTCCGTTTTCACTAAACCACGTATTTTTCAACATAAAATTTGATAATGCGAACAAATGATTTTTGTATGATGTTGGACGTGTACCCTTCATGTATTTAGCAGTTCTTACCTAAAAATATATTTCTTATCCTTATTATTATTTATCCTATTTCTTACAACTTGTATATTTTATAAATAACCAATTCTCTTAGGGTTGCTAGTGAAAAATATCTAAGAAACCAATTGTTGTAAATAAATACCATGTGTAATGTATACATTTTTATAATCAAGTGCGTCACTATATTATACTAAAACAATACATAAAGACATGTTTAGAAATAATAATTATTAGTTTCCATGGAAATAAATCGGAAGTTTGTGGTGATGTATGAAACACTGTTTAAAATATACTCCATGTCTAAATTTAGGTATGTCCGATTATATAAGTTTCCGTAGGTGTCTTATGTTCATAAAGTTGAGTATATAGTTCTGCTGAATGCTGTATAAGTAAGTCACAGGATCTTAGGTCTAAATGTTAAGTCTACGAATGCAAAATAATGTATTTAAATAATTGTTTGTAATGCATCAAAGTGTGTTTACCTATTTTTTAAATTGTTCGATTATTTTTTTACACATTATTAGTGATAATGGTTACCTAATACTACATGCGGAGTATATATATATATATATATCAATTGACGAGACTACCGGCGGCAACGGAATGTTAGGGACGGATTTAGGCCGAGGCCCGCAAATATGTATCAAACGAAAAAAATAGATGTATTTGAAATTGTTGTAGAGCACGTAGGTTTCAATTATTAAATATTGTTGGGGTAAATAGTTGTTGTCTATATTTAATCGTGAAACGTTGGCAATCATTATATTAATGACATTACATTTTGTAGATGTACAATACGACATCATTAAAACGCCACGTCTATCTTTTTATGTATTTTTGCAACCACCGTTCAGCCGAACGTTATTTTTCAGCACTTAAGAGATATCAAGTCATAGTTACGTTCAACAACTGGTGCGGAGTGATTAAATACAACGGCGGTTTTACACGTAGAGTCAAAAATGCTTTGTTATATGAATCATGACACTATAACTTTTGGCAATTTTTTTTGTAACACTCCCGTGAAATTATTCGTAGATACGCCACTCCGCGTGTACATATCATATTAATATTAGTGTAGGTACCACCGTACGTAAATTATAAATATTAAAATATTGAATACATTTTTTTTTTTACCGATTATATAAGTCGTAAACACTTTACGTGCGCAAATATTACTTGGCCCGAAAAAGAAATAAAAAAAAAAAACGTCGGACGCAATCTACTATACCTTCCCTCTTTTGTCACCCGTTCACTGTGGGTGCAATTTATAATCACCCGTGGGTACAGAATAGATACAATTTCTAACGTTAAGGATTGTTTTGTTTTTCCTAAACGCGCTACTGTTATATGTGGCACCTACAAACACTACTGGCTACTGCACTCAAGTTGAAATTATACTCAATTATTTCAACCAGCCCTCAAGAAGTTCGCATAAATAGTCAATTTATTATAAAATTAACGGTACTTCCACGCGAAGTTTAATATTGCACCAACTACGAATGACATTTTTTTTACTGGTGTGTACGTGGTATATTAACGTAAAAAAACAAAATGACATGTGTGGTGTTTCTTTTTAAAAAAATCTTTGCCTAATCAATACGATAACGACATGTTTTGATCTATACCTATTTTAAAAATAAATCTAGGTTTAATAATAATTTGTAATGTTCACCTCAATATTCCTTGACCCGTTACCCTTAAATTTCAACGTGGTTCTGTGGTCAACACTAACGCGTACTTGATTAAATATAAATGTGAACTATTCTGCTGCATGAAAGTGAGAAACTTCGAGTGTTTCGATTTTTGGCTATTTCGCGTATCAGTTTTCTGCGGTATAATCGAATGTGTCCCGGCAATACGGATGAGACATAATATTATATTTTAGCGTCGGAGACATTAACTATTATATAGATTCGCATTTCGACACATTATCATCTGGACTCCTGCATTTTTCATTCGGGGTGAATCGGTTTTATTATATAAAAATGTGATCCATTCGCGTGTCCTTGGCTTATCTAAATATTTCCCCGAGTGCTAAATATGTCATCATGGTTCGTACGGTGATGCGGTGAGACGGAGTACAATGTAATATTGTAATGTACCCGTAATCTGTATGAATAGCTTGAAATATGCATTATTGCCACGTTAGTGCACATTACAAGCGATTTCTCGCATCGAAAAATTATCAAATGTTTTCCGAAACCCATTTGGAACGTTATCACAAACACATTTACGTAGGTACATCGTAAAAAGCGCACGAGTATGAAATTTCATCTCGTTATACAACGCATCCAAAACGCGTTATCAATTCGGTTCACTTACTAATCGATAAAATGTTTATTGTTAACGGGTTATCGTTTATGTTAATCAGTCAGTATACCGTACGTATAGGTACCAGTAATTTTCAAATTTTTTTCAAACACATGTATGAAACGGAGCGACGGTTGTTCGTCGGAAAGCTTCGAAATAATGTGACTCCTTGGTGTCATGACTCATGGTGTCACGTTTGTCAAAAAATATTAATGTACACAAAAAACTAGGAGAGCTGATCCTCCGCAACTCTGTTGAATTCCAGTGGCGAGGGCGGTCGGAGCTGCTGTACCTTCCCAGGCTGCACAGTATTTACACCAATGAAGTTACATAGGGAATACAATAGGGTAGGGTAGCGTCAGTGGAGTACGTGCTCACTATAGCAAGTGGCTACGTAAACACCACCAAATGTTCGGGCAGAAAGATCCTCGAGCAAAAATTTGGATGCCAAAAATAGAACATATACTAGTAAATCGGTTATTTAAAAATTGAATGTTTTAATTGTTTTAACTTGAAATGTGAGTTTGTGGTAGTTCATTTAATGCTTTCTAAGTGTATGAAGAGGGCGTGATTTATATATTATTAACTAAAATTATTAACCGAGTTCAAATAATGTATACAACATAATAATATTTTTTTATTCATAAATGTAGGGTGTACCTTGCAATACCGGACAAATGACAATATAATTTATATAGAATAACAATAAATGAAACTATTTGTGTACAATGTTCTCATAAAGAACAAGGGAATATTATAAGAATGTTCCATTTTATCGATTTTATGTGAAAAGAGAAAGCTATTGGTTTTACCATAATGTGTGTTTACTGTTTTATTTTTGTATCTGTGTACACGATTTCGACCGGAAGGATTGCTCCGATCATTACGTCATAGGAGGTTTCTGATAGGAAATGTTGTTTAGTCAGGACTTTGAGAGTATAATTTTTTTAAATTCCCAATAGTTTTATTAATGGTTGCAAAAAACTGATGAATAGAGAAGAACATTTACGGCATACAGGTTTCTGACAAAATCGATTTTATTTTTTCGTTGTAGCTCAAAAAATAATTATCGTATAGACTCAAAGTTTTCACTGAATGCCTATACAAACATGTTCTATACCAATACGGTATAATATATATATATATATATATATTTTCAAATGATTTTGGTATTTTTTTAGGTTACAGGAGGTACATATTCGATAAAGTGAAATGCCTAATTTGACTATGCATCGTACATCTAATTATACATTATATGTTAGGTAAATATTTCTCCATGTACCAATGTAATGTCTAAGATCTTCATAGTAATCGATACGATATCATATTATAACAATTACGATATTGTAATTTGTATTGTGTCCACACAGATATACGATTCAATCATGCCACGTTGTCGTGCACCTACATATTATGATGTGTATTACTATGTGTGTTGTAGATACATATGTTCGTATCGTGTTCGTCTCGCAAATGGTTTGTAGTAAAAATGCCCCGGTGTACGTTTCTAAGTATATACAATATACATATATACATTTACATATATTGCTGCTGGTAACTATGGTGACCATAAATTTAATAATAAAAAAAGGATTTGTGTTCGGTAAACTGTAAACTAAACGGAAGCCGTTTTTTAATAGTTTCGTAACACAAAGTTTGCACTCGTACCAGGGTACTTACGAAAATTACCCTTTTTGAATGTTAACAATTTTAGTCTTTAAACAATAATTATATTTTATTCCATGTGCGTATTTGTTTATATGGTTTTTATATTATACGCGCATTTGCAAATGTAACATGGCTGTTTGAAATCTTTGGTTTCGGATAACACAATAAATTGTTACAGCTTATCGGTTATCACTCACCTCAATTGACGTAGAGATAATATCATTATACAGGACGAAATAGAGATTTCCATCAAAGTTTATCGTAGAGTACAAACATCTATGCATTCATTTTTATGCTTACGTTTGTACTTTAAAATAATATCAGTGATTTGAAGTTACACTAGGTACTTGAAATTATCGAGACCCTACTGTAGTATTAAATATAACTACATCATCGTCACATACGCTATCCTATTGCGTCTTTTATGTTCTTATTTTGCGGCGAGTAAAATAATAACCACAGTATCTTGCTTTCCGCTATCGTTATTCTTTAAGCTGTTTAACTTGTCGAATTTTATTTTTAAGAGCGCTACTATCTAATTTTTCCAACAGACAAAATGTACTGGGATAATTATTATTATCATTATAATGGCCACAAATTCACCTACTTACATAGTTGTATATAAGTACCCAGCTTCAATTGACAGATAATTTTTTTTTATTGTGTACGTGTTTGTGCTTTATACAATAGTTACTTATTTCGTTTTCTTTTAATATTTTTGGTTAAATGAACTAAAGTCGCGTTGATATACGTCTTCCTCGTGCCCGTATGCAACACTGACAAATCAAGTGACATAAAAATACGCAGAGCACGCATACTCTAAGTAAGGTGTACTACTAAGATTAATTCTACAGGACAATACGTGTTTTGGTTGCACTAAAATAATGAAATCAATACTTACGCATTACGCTATATACATCTAATGTATGTTCGAAATACTTGGCTCACCTGCTGTATTCGGTGAAACAATTCCGTATTGACAGCAGACGTAACTCGTATATGTTTATAAAAATAAATCTTTGACCGTCAGACGGAATAAGTTGTATCATATATACCTGTAGTATATATTTATATTGGAGTTTGTTGAAAAAAACAGCTAGTCAAACCGTCAGATCTTCCGACTAAATAAATGTAAACAGAATACATAGATCCACATAAGAATGCGCTAATAAATCTAAAAAAAAAAAAAATGGTGAAATATAACGGAAATAAGAACAATTAGGTTAATAACAATGCAACCAAAAACGTGGAAACGTATCAGGATTAAAAGTGTTTGTTACAACGTTAAAATGATACAATAGCAATTAACAATCTGTAATTAGATATAGCAAGAAACGTGTACTTTGATAGCGAGTAAGAACCAACTAACTGTAAATGATAACGCAATGACTAACATCAATGGTGATAAATCAGTTTTGGCAAAACTGGGCGGGGGAGGGGGCATAATCTTCCAAACAACTGCTAAAAACTAAAACCATACAGGCTAATAACGATAATTATGCATATATTCTATAGAACCAATAAGAAGTTGAGAAATTTAAGAACCAATATGTTGGAGATCGAAGAATAATATAGTTAAAAGAGCGAACACCAAGCGATTACATATTGTACAGTTTTCACAGTAGTAATACGATCGAGGAGTGATGATAAAAATTAAGTTTTAGTAAAACAGTATTGCAGGAAAGTATAATTTGATACAAAATAACAATCAAACGTTTCTAGTTTAACACTCACACGTGAATAGTGCAAAACACTCGTTCGTGAACATCGTGAATATCCACATAAATCTGGTATCAATAATATTATTACATTTCCTTCTCAAACATAATACAATATTGTCAGTCTATAAATGGATGAATGGAGATCCGAGATTGATATCACAACGTACCTAACAAACGACTTACAACGACAATACACGTACGATATGAAATCCACACAAACCAAAGTACTACACAATAGTTTGACTTAAATGCCTTTAACACACTAAGTGAAGTAAGAATGGCCCAGCCATTGATTCTTTTAGCGGTATGTGAGATAGACAAATAGAAAGTACGGCCGCGTTATTCAAAATTATTTCATAAAATCCTACACATTAATACACAAATGAATATCTTTACTAATATACTCTACATTGGATCATCATACAAACCTGTCATATTTTTCATTTAAATTAACGTAATGCGACGAATTTTTAAAGCTATGGTATCTATTATTCCGTCTGTGGTTACAACTACACCGCGATGAATATTCATACACACTAAGCCGTTTAGTGATTTTAACCGTTTGTGTTTCTTAAATAGATTTTTAAGCGTCATGCAAACGAAAAGTATCTTTTACTACTTGCCATTGTCACTGGTAAAAATATTAGTAAAAGCCGACGAACAGTATTGAATATTTCCTCATAGCATTTTTAGGAGTTTTGTTTTTTATCTGTTGATTCAATTGCATAATGCAAATTCACTCACTACAGATACTTTATCTCCTTTAATATCTGAAGAATATGTCTTTAGAAGTTCTTTGATTTTGGTATCATTTTTCTTATATGTATTTATTAAACAAGTAAATTTTTTTAATCATACGTTATGGCTTAAGAACCTATAATTTAGTTATTCACAAAAATTGTGTAAAAAAGGTTCAAAAATCGAAATTATAAAATAGACTCCAGGCGATTCTGTTGAAATACCAAAACGATCTGTTCGATTTATAGCTAGCTATAATGTATCTATAATACAGGTATATTGAAATTGGAATTCCTGATGAATCACATTTATTTTCAACTTTAGGGTGTATTGTTTTAAATTCTTCTAAAACGTTTGTACGCAGCGAACCTACTGCGCTCATAAAAATATTATCTGCAAGTTCCATTAATATAGACAAATCCATGTCTTCTTTTTGGACGATTTAATGGCATATTTAATGACAACACTCTTGCAAGGATGTTTATGGAAAGTAGAGATTCTCCTTGTTTTAAAAAGTAAAGTGTACTGCTTGCTTTTGAAGATGTTTCCCTATCGAACCAGGTTTAAAGTTATTGTTATGTTAGTATTTATTTCGTTTTGATAAATATTTGTACATCATGGTTCATGATGAATATTTACCTCTATAAGACATATGTATAAAATAGTTGAGGGAAGAAGGTGTAATCGCATCCCCCCTGGCTACGAGCCTAAGATAGTGTGAGAGGAAGAGAATGAGTTATTTTTTGAAATTCTTAAATAAAATGCATGGTTAGGTAGTATATGTGTACAAATAAATAACGTGCATGAAAATATCTTATTTATTATATAAAATATCACAGTATATTAACTTACCCTCTTATCAAACAGACAGATGGAGCTGGAGGATGTCCCCAGTGTTTTACAACACTATAAACGATATGCACGAAGAAACAACGAGAAAGACCTTCCAGATAACATGAATGGTGTGTGTGTGTGTGTGTGTGTGTGTGTGTGCGAGTATGTGCATGTGTCGTGTGTGTGCGGTGGTGTGCGATTGTCTACTGCATCGACCACATTTTGTGGGGACCAGAGTGTGCTCGACGTCAAATAAACCACGTCGATTTGGGATGTGAAAAACGAGTGGTATGCTGAGAAGAGACGACAAATCGTGTCGAAACTTTAATGAAGTTTTAGTCTATTTTACAAACTTTTGATGCAGGCACGCGACAAAATATTCGGATTTGTTAAAACACAATCAAAAGTCAGCTCGTATATTTATCAGGTTTGTAACGAGTTTTTCGAGTCCAAGGTGTATGCTATGTGTAGTGTGTACGTATAAATGGTGATCGAGAATCCCAAACATCTAGATATAATTCGGAAAATTGTGTTCTTTCTTTCGTCTGGAATAGTATGCGCCAAGCTTTGGGAAACACACTTGGAAAGTGAAATATTAATACAAATTTACCACTATCAAAAAATATGTGTTGGTTTTATTGTTCTACATTACAGTAAAATTAATTCCAAATTATATATTGTACTTTTTATGTTGTGTAAGTTATATAATAACGACTACATTGATTCAAATAAATAATTATTTATTCTATATTTTTTAAACTACCATTTAATCCAATCCATAACTGTAAAAATACAATACATTTTCTCGAAAAATGGAAGTATGTACCTGTACCTGAATAATGAAAATTATCATTGTTGATTCTATGAAATTGAATATTTGATATTTTGGATAAATCCCGCTAATTTTTTATTATATTTTAAATTCAGAATAAATAACTGTGTATTAAATCATTTCTGTTCAGTATAGGTTTCAGCAACAACTAACTAATCAATTTTTGAACGGATAGAAAACTTAGGGATTTTTTGTTGCTTGTAAAATGAATTATCACCTTTATTGAATATGACCCTGGGATCTGTTGAATATTAATACTTTGGGATGTGAACAATGAACATACATATGAAATAACATATACAATTGAAATAGCTAGTAGACTTAAAAAATATAAATAAACTAAAAATTCATTGTTTTAACATTCAATAGGTTTGATTATGTTATCTCCCAAAATAATTTACTTCAATTACCGATATTGCCATTATTCAAGATTAAATCCTTGATATTGCTTATAAGTTAACTGATCAATTGATCGATTAAAACATTGAAAAATAATATAGCGCCTGATGAGAAAAATCGTTTTCTCAAATCTATATTTTATGCACACCACTTTTTCAGACTGCAAAGTATGATAATTTCTTATTTTTATTAAAAAGACTTCAGTTTATTTCATGAATCCAAAGTTCAAAGCGACATTTTAATCACTTCTCGAATTTCAAATTTTGCTTCCCACTCACGACTTATTTTTAAATGATAATTATATTGTAATGAGGACGACATTTTTGGATCGATAAATAAGTGTTTTTTAGGCATTCCATAGAAGCGTCCTTTATAATAAAATAGTGAAAATATATTATGCCACCACAATTATTTGCACTATTATTACCTATAATGATTTGGGTGCATGTTTTAGAAAATCAAATTTTAGAATACCGAGTCTCGGAATCACAAGTTTTAAAAAAACTTTTCTTGATTTCTAGAATAAGAAAATTTTAGAAAAATATTGTTTTAGAGCAGTGGTTGGCAAACTTTTTTAATGGGGTGCCACAAAATTTAAAAAATTCTTGAGGAGGGCCAGAATTATAGAAAAAATGCATTTTGTGTTAAAGCTTTGAATCATGATATTATAAAAACATTATAGCATTACACACAAATGTTACAAATTACCTTTTACCTTAAATAATAATTAATTTAAAAACTATAATTAAACTTATACACATAAGTACATCATACATATTATTATAATACGAAACTCCGTTAAGGACGCATCAAACCGAGATCCGGGAAATATATTAATATGAACAAAAATATAAATTATATACCTATTATCAATCTATGATAAATTATCATAGTATCATACTATCTAGTTCTAGTATCTATCTAAACCAAGCTGTGAGGGTACGACCGTGCACAATCCGCGCCAATCCATTTATATATTTAAAATTATTTTCTTCGTTCATTTTCAGAATATTTCGGGAATTTTTTTATACTATAATTTTATACTATCCATGTCGATGGACCCTCGACGGGCCGGATTAAATACTTTCGCGGGCCGGAGTTGGCCCGTGGGCCGTACTTTGCCCATCACTGTTTTAGAGTATAAATATTATTTTCAGCTATTGTAGAATAATGATAAAATCTCATGTGATTGGGAATACTTATAATATCAAAATACAATTTTTTTAATATAATTGTGTGTTGTTCTGTAATCGCAATCAAGTTATATTTTATTGTTTGAGGATCTCATAAGTCCAGTACAGTTATTAAGTAACTTTTTTTATGTTTCATTATATTATTATATTTTTTATAATTACTAGTAATATTTAGATTGTAAGTTATTTTTCGAACAGTCGCACCATAGTGTTTTAGAAGGGTTGGTAATTGTATCTTCAACACACACACTATTATGTTGCGAAAACCGATTTATCATAAATATTTGTATTTCCATACAATAAAAGTGTTGTATAAAAGTCGTCTCATTATTAAAATATGAATTAAAATTATATTTTATAGAGTTTTTTTAACAAATTGACTGTAGTTTCTATTGTAGTCTTAACGAAAAAATAATTGTAGAAGTATTTTATTAATTTTATTACATAGGAAGTTCTGAAAAATAGTATCATCAAAATAATACTTAAATATAAGTATATTTATAACATTTAAATAATATAACAAAGTTGTAAAAACAAATCTTAAAAACTCAATAATTATTATGATTTCTGTATTGTATAAGTTTTATATCTTTGAACAAGTTTTCTGTAGCAATGGTTTTTATTGCATTGTGTACATTAATAAAAACTTTGTTTTTTTTCCAATACTATCCTATAACCGATTTTATTTTTGATATTCTAACATGGCTATTAATAAGTTTCCAATGCCAATTCAAGCAATAGTTTTTTCGGAGAATCTGATAATTTTTAACAGTGTATTGTATTGGGTGTGTATAGAATTTTACGACGACATTTTGTTAACAATAATAATAATAATAATAAAAAAATGTTAACAATAATAATATATGGGTATCATTTCCGTATGTGAATTTTTTTGACATTTCATTAAGCAAAAATGTCTATATGTATATCTACATAAGTACTTTAAAATTGTTAGAATCGATTGTATTTCGTTACTATAATTGGAAATAACTTCGTTGACTTCATAAATTAATTTATTTTGAAATAAACCATCATAGTTATTTTTAAGTTGAATGCTATCTGAAATAATAGGCATAAAAAGTATATATATATAATATATATATATATATATATATATATGTGTTCAATTAAATTCAAAATCATTTTGGATAAATGTACACAATGTATAACGTTTGTATAATATCTAAATATTTGAACAAATAATAATGATAAAATAAGACGAATTATCAATTTTGTGTTTGAGATGTCTGTCGTATTAGATTGTATTAAAATAGTACCTATTTATACCTGGTTTTATAAATGATTCAATTACAACTTAAAATTTAAAAAAATATTAAATAATTACAAATAAGAGTGTACGTACTAAGTACACAAATCCATGCCTGGGATTTCTGTGTTAATAACGAATAATTATTTTTACCTGAAATAAAAGTTTGACTTTCGTAACAACTTGTATACCATTTATACAGTGTTTCTATGAAACTTAATTATTATAGGTAGATGTGCGACTTTGATTTATTTCTTACAAAATTATTGTTTAATAAGGGATAATTTAAGCACATTACTTGTTTACTACGTCAACTGTAACTTTTTTCATAAATTATTGTAAGAAATTGTTTATTTCAAACGTGGTTACATTTCTTGGACATATGGAATTGTTTTTTAGGTTGGACGTTTTATTTTCACTAAATACCGCTTATATTATCTCTAGATTTGGAATCATATTTAACTTTTTTATTATCCTCCTCGTCCTTTTGTGTGCAAATACACAATTTTTGTCGAAATATACAGCTATTTGATTAGCCTATAAATCGAGTTTAGACAGAAGATTATGGTGATTCAAAGTGTATTCAAAGCATTCCATTCTATAATGATATTCTATTGGTGGACACTCAGATTTACAAAAAAACATTTCTGTTCTTTTTTTCTGTTCTTTCAACACTTTGAGTCACGCACCTTTTTTTAATGGTTAATAGCCGGATCTAATAATTGATATAAGTGCGAGGGATTCCAAGTCCTTTACTAGAATCCAACGTAGTGAGTTTCACAAAATATAATAACTTCAATAGAAAAAATGTCTGACAAAGCTCTCCGTCCAAATTATCGGAACAATTAATTTTTCTATCAAAGAAATAATGGAAAATAACAACTAATCCTTAAATATTCTCGTATCAAATAAGCGACTTTCATCAAGATTATTATTTACTTCAGTCTTTCAAAAACTCCATTTATTTATGTTGTTTACAAGATATAAGTTGATTTTTAAGCATCGCTTATAAGACCGTTTTATGAATTCTGTCTGAATTCTACCAAGTCGAGTTATTTTTATAATTTAATTCTGTGAAGAAAAAAAGTTTAGAAAGTATACAAATTAGAAATTTGTCGTATTTATCATGTATTGATAAAAAAAACTTATTTATTCAAGTAGAAAAGTCGTGTGATGTATTGTATCACAGATGAGAAATTAAAAACCTATTCTTAAATTACGAGTATTAATTTTTTTTTTTTGAAAACGTATGCCAAACATTATTTTAAAATATCATTTGAAAAACATCATAACTCTAAATTAATATTTAAATGTTTTTGTGGTGTTATTATAACAATACAATGATGGATTAAATGTCGTGTACAGATCTGTCGAGAGTTGATAATTTATATTTTTTGTCTCCAGCTTAATATTGTTATAAAATATAAATAGTTACTTGTCTAAACCAACAATTGTTAGTAAATATATTTTTTTGATTTGGTCACATTATTTGTTATTAATAAAAGTTATATTTGTTGGGATTTAACTAGATTTGAACAAAATACTCAAAAAAAATTTTAACAAAATATTTTCAATATATTAATAAGTATAAAATGTTTTGAAATCTTATTTCAAAAAAAAAAATTGTTTAACTGTAGGTACATCTTTTTTAATTTTTCTTAATTTTCCGTACATTTGACCGATAAATATATATTTTATATATTTACGTTTTCAAGAATAGGTGGCAAGTCATTAACTTCACGAGGTTATGATAATTTTAACTATACACTGACGATATGTTACTAGGAAAATATCACTGGTAAGAAAACCGTTCTGGTAAATATACCCGGTTACGATGGGTTTTACATCCAAAATATAGTTCAGTAAATGGTCAGCAGTTATAAATGGAAAAAGTGTTTTTCGCATGCGATCAGAATATCAGAAACAACTACAGTAATAATATGATAATGCACTGAACCTTTTATCATTTTTTTTAGTATAACCGCTGCGCATGTTAGTTGTTTTCGTGGCAGGAAGATTATCTGTAATGTGCGGTATGGGTGGGTTGCTGTATTGATACTTGATAGGTAGTTCGAGGTTTTCAACTCAAATATTTTCTTTTGTAAGGTTTAGTGATGATCGGGGCACGTTATATTTGTACGTGTTGAAAAAGAGGGTTAGGGAAAGACAAAATAAAGCGCTTTCTTTTGTTCAAGAGGAAAGAGCAAATAAACAATATATGTATAAATCGATTTTAATAACGTCCCTAGTATTCATCTGAAAAGCAAAAGCGGAACGTCTATCGGTATAAACCGCAGGTAGTGCACTATAGTTATAGTAATACATACTTAAAAAGTATGTATTAACGTTTTTGAATATATTTTTTCCCAATACGATTCAATCGTGTCGACCTGTATATTATAAGGAGCGCTAAAAGAACAACGGTAGAACTAAGTTTTCTCAATGAGATAATATTGCTACCGTACGCTGTATTTCACGCTGTCTTATACTTAAGACCAGGGACAGTGAGAGAATAATGTCGATAGAACGAGAAAATCAAATGAATATTATATTACACAAAACGTTGCAGTGTTTATTCTTGGTTTTTTCTCCGCGTTAGGTTTTGTTCAAATGCTATAATTTTACTACCTTCATGCTGTTGGTCGATTAAAACTATTTAACCATGTCTTAAATCGACAAAAATATAATTCTTTGTGCTATTAAATAGGTGATTGGATATCTTCGTTTAAATAGGACACACGCAATAATGAATAATAATATTAATGTTTCTTTGTTTTAACCAAGCTTTAAAATTGTTCCAACAGTTGTAATATTATGGAAGTACTTTGTTGATCAAAACACATTGACCTATACGATAATTATTCTAAAATTAAATAAACAATATGAACTCGAAAATAATAATAATTTATTATTAAAGTATTAATATAGCATATTTTTAGTTAGTATTCAAATTGTATAGGTGCCGTGGACATTGTGTATCTCACAAATAAAAGGTTTGTCTCGTGAATGTTTCAGCTTCCAATCAATGTTTCTTGATTCAAAAGTGCAGTAGATAGATATGCATCTCGTTGAAGTTTGGTTTTCAATTCTCAATCCAAACAGTCAGACCAGATAGATGACAATCAGATACCGGACAACACGGAGTACCAACAAATGACTTCCGATCTGACTGCTGCAAAACAGACGATTAGAAAACAAGAGAGCACGATTGTCGAGATCGAGAAATTCTCTTCCGAGTTCTTATCGGAACTCAGAAGCATCATAGGACAACAGCACAAGCCGTGGTTGGCATCGCAGCTGTTATCTGGGTTCCTAAGACCTAAGGCAAACGCTGAGTAACGTGTTCAAGGTATATTGGAAGCGAAACTGTAGCTGCGCATACAAAAAAATGTTTCAACTTTGAATTTTTCAAAAGTAATTGTGATATTAAGTGATCTATGGTCTAGGTATGCAGAAAAAATGAATGAGGTGTCAAAGAATACCCGATAGCAGCAGCTCAGCAATACAGAGCGTTTTAGGTGTATTTAGTTTTGTAATAAATAAAAAATAATAATTTTTGAAAAAGTATTATTTTTGTATAATAATTCATTAAACGCCAAGCAGCAATTTTAAATATCATACGGATATGGTTATGAGATACATGTGTGTAGTTAGAGTGCAATAAGCAAAACATAGAACACAATATGTGCTTATAATAGTTAAACAAACATTTACTAAAAAAAGTAGATTTAAAAAAAGTTCTCACTTTTTTTAACATTTACTAAAAGTGGATAAGTGGCCGATTAATTATTATTTTCGACTCTGAGCGTACGATATAGAGTGTGACTGTGCTAGGTCATAGAATTGGGATGGTTTCTAGTCTCTTAGTCATACCGTGATGTGTTTTTTTGTGTATTTCATCACGATTGCTCCTAAAAAAAACTTTTACATCGAAATTAAACTATAAATTATTTAGAGTTTAGATCTTTAAATAGAAATTGATTTAAATAGTTTTATCTCATCATTATTTAAGTTCAAATTCACCATTGTAAAATTCTAAAAATGAATCATCTATACTATTAGAAATTAGAACAAAGTCGTTGGTAGAATGATAATTGGAATAAAAAAATGTCAACGTAAAAAACAACTTTGAAAAAACGGAAAAAAATTGTGAAAAAGTGAAATTATTTATTCAAGATCGGAAGCAGTTTATTTATGTTTGTTGATGAAACATAAGATTCCTAGTACGTTCACGTATGTATGAATAAATTGAAAACAAAATTAAACTTGTACGTACATCAAAAATCATCATACTTATCAAGTGAACACGGCGGTGTCATTAATTTTTCAAACTCTGATATCTTTTTCAAAAGATAATTGGTCTCGCAAGAACAAATAGTCTAGTAATCCTACACAAACGCCTTCCACCCCTCTCCCTTATCACGTTGGTATACACTCTACAGTGTTCGGCTTAAGCGATGTGTTTCTTCAGAGACACCCGCATTTGCATGGGCACGTGGTCCTTCGTTCGACATGGTGCGATTATTACTACGCACTGCGGTGTAATTTATGTTATCACTGTGGGCGTTTGTAATCGAAATTTCGGCGTTGTCGTCATTAATACTATTATCGTGTGTTGTTTCGGTCGAGTTAATCTGTTTTAATTCTCGCTCTGGCCTGCGCATTGTGTTGATTTTCAGAAATAGGTAGTAACTAACTGCATGTTGTATAATAATTACAGAACATAATGTTTAAAAGGTAAACGTGGTGGCGTTAGGAAATTGAAAAAAATAGAGTGAAGGATAAAAAGTCAATCAAACAAACGATGTCACCGAAAGGTAACGATAATAATCTATATTGTCAATATGGGTACGGACATCGTCAGGAAAGAAAACGTATGAAAATCTGAAAGAAATATATTAATATATATTCAACGATATCGTTCGAAATATATGACCTCATTCACACCAAGCACAATCGGAATATAGTTGATTTTCACGTAGAAAAAAAAAACCGCTTTCATCGCAATACACAGCCACCTGTTATATATTATAACGTTCTACACATTATTCTAACATCGCCGTCGTCGCGGTGCTCATCAATACGACATCGTTCCCGTCCGAACCCGACTGCGCAGTGGATCGTCGCTTGATGAACGATCGAAAACGAATTTATTGTTATTGTTGTATAATACATATACTATTGTTGACGAGAATACGCGTCGTATAGTCTGAGTAAAAAAAAATAATCGATTCCTATAATACCGGTCCCCGCTGCAGCATCGTTTCGGATTAGCCGCCGCTGTAACGATAATATTATAATATATAACATGTGTGTGTGTGTGTGTGTGTGTGTGTGCTTGTTAGTGTTGTGTGTAGCGACCATCGATTTTTATTTTTACCTGCCCGCAATGTTTCTTCCTTAGCCGAACGATGGTCTTAATAATTGATTGATCAACGCCGTTATTATTCTCACCCTCGGTGCCCCGGGTTCGGCGCACGGACTATTCGGAATTTAAAGTGCGTTCTCCTGCACATAGATGAACTGTACATTATAGGTAGGTGAGCACAGTACAGTGTACGCGGTGGTGGCTGCCAGGGTATCGCATGTATAGGCGCGATGGCCGACAACGCTTTCGAAGATCCATAATACAGACGAGGGCATATTATTTCATCGGTTACTCCGAAATGAAGAAAAAAAAAAGCTCAAAAACCAAATACCTAGCGTTTGTCCGTACATTATTAATTTGTTGCCCGGACGGTCGGAAACGGGGCTATACGACTATAGATATCGCAAAATCGAGTACAACGAAAACGAACAACAGCGAAAAAACGACGAAATTGCGATGAATTTGGAATATAATTATTGTACGGCATAATATTTATTATTAAAAATTTTATGGCCTACCAGTAGATGTGTTTGTATAATTTACAGGTATTCCGTTCGAATCTATTGGTTTTGGCTACAATTATTTCTTTGAGGTTTCATTGTTATTCTTAAAAAACATATGGATAGATGGTGTCCTTACTACAAATATAACTTGAATAGTACCGTTAGATACGGTATTCACGCTGGTTATTAATGATTATCAATGATTTGTATTGTTTTGAGTGTTCGAACTGTTCGTAGCTTAGTATTTCGTGTGTAACACTAACAATTCAGTCCCGATTTTGGATTTATCGGACACTCGACAATGTTTACGTTAACTTTAAATAATTTTCTTACTGTAATTCTCCCTCACCATTTTATCCAATACATAATTTTTATAATGCTTGCACCATTTTGATTATTATAATCTATATGTATTTAACTGAACATTTCTTTTTCTTAGAATTAAAATACTCGATTTCCTATAAAAACGTATTTGAGTTGTAGATTTCTCAAACAATATAAGGGTTGACGATTATTGTTTGATGGGTAACATAACCTACCACCGCACTGTTGTTATTCCGATATTTTGTCGTGATGTCTTGAGTAACTACATCAATTACATAAAACCCTCCTACGTCAAATCCTATGCGATGTATCTTTGACTATAAAAATTGAATAAAAAGGACAGTTGTTGTTTTTTAATTTTGAGCTTGTTAACCAATTTGTAAGTTCCTTCGAGCACAACAGTCTAAAGTTTGTAAAAGAGATTGTAACAACTCTATTCAAGTTTTGACGCAATTTGTCTACTACTATATGTGGCAACCATAAGCGTGCCCAGGGTTTTAAGTCAAGTGCTGAAAATTATTTTGTTTTCCTTATTTTAGCTGGTCCTTATAGCACTATAGTACTATTTTGTTGTATTTACATAGTTATATTACGGTTAATTAATATTTTTGGATATAACAGCTTCATAAGTTATACAATTATATGATGATATTGTAGTGTTTTGTATATGCTTTTAAAATATTAAAAAAAAAAATAAATTTACAAATCGTTTCAACATCTGCTAATATGTTATAGAATCGAGAAATAAATTATGGAATAAATAATTATCAATCAAGTATGTATTTTAGTTTATAAATAACACAATGAAAAGCAATAATACTATAGGACAAGCCCAACGGTCACTTGGCATGAGGTGTATGCATTTTTCAATTCGGGACGGGCGGCTGGTTCAATCGACCGATCGTTTTAAACTTACTTTAACGCCTCCATGTGTTCGCCCGCGTGAAGGTATGTGCATTTACTCTGCACCAAGAATATATACAAAGGTTTTTTATATAATTACTATGACGCCGTTGGTATTCAAATATAATCATAATAATATATTTATTGTCGGCAATAGTTGCAGGAATTTGGAGAAGTTCCCATCTGAGATTGTTAATCGATAACTTATTTCTCGTACATTCGCATATACTCGTAGTATGATGTACGCGCACGCATTTATGTCAGCATAGGTCTGTACTCTGTACATCCACTTCCGTCGCACGGCGTTTCTTGTATTATTTCACTTTTTACAAGACGAAGCGTCCACAGTCGATTGTACTTACTTCTATACCACGTACCTAATCAAACTGTAACCACGATGTACTCGTAGTTACGCGCGTGGGTACGCGTGCATGTATGTATACGATCGCATTGTTTTCTCTACTTCGTTTAGATTCAACGTAATTGTTTGTTTCGTATTTATATATATATTATTGTTTATTGTGTATACATTTTACGTACGCGCGTGGGCACAACGAATAGCGAGACGCATTGTGTTGCTCGAGTTCTGCGTACGTTTCAATTATTATTATTATTGCTATTTCGCATATAATAACACACGTTCCCGGGAATCCTGCTGGCATACACTCCCGAGACTACCTGCGCTGTGGCGAAGAAGGAGAGTATATACAGAATATACAGAATACACAGACGTATAAATATTTTTAATCATTAGAATAATTCAATGTGTATTACCTATCTAATTACTCGTCGAACTTATTGTTTTTTTTTTTTTTATTATTATTATTAATTATTGTGTGCGTTTAAAGATAAATATCGCTACTCCGATTTCATTTGAATACCACCACTGTTGTAACAAAGTTAATCTTAAACCGAACTAGGTTTCAAAGGATAAATATCTAAGGTGTCTACCAGTTTTTTTTCCAGTGGCGTGCATCTGTTTTACCTACATCCAACAGTTTGACTCGATAAATCCATCATAGCCAATGCGTTGGCCGAATACAAAAAAAAATTATCGATCGTTATAACGCCGGATGTAACCTAGTAATACTAATGACCAAATGAACGAGAAACGTTGATACATTACAATATTCTACTGTTGATTAAAAATCAAAATTGAAATATTTATTATTTTATATTGCATATTAGATTACTCCTGAAAGTATTTCAGTGTTAAAATCAATAAATTTATATACATTAAATTATTAACATATATTGTTTCTTCTTTTGAGCACCTGTTACAATACGTTTTACTTAAGATAGGCTTTTGTCAGTATGAAATATGTTTAAAACTGATGAGTGATGGCTCATTATAATGTTAAATGTACTCGTATGTACTTTTATTTCAAATTTAAATTGTAAGATTATTATTTTATATCAGCCACTTAATAAGATAAATATCACAATCTATATATTAAATTTAAATAAAATGTAAATACTATTCAGTACTCACTCACTCACTCACTGAGACCGATTGCTACATCTCAAAAACGATAAATCGTGTGAACTTGATATTTGAATGAAATAGTGATTTTTCGAATACTCTAGATGTGCAATAAGAAAAGAATTATGTGTTAAGCTGATTAATTTAGCGTTCAAGGGGATTTCACCGACACGCCAATTTTTATTTTTCGGCGTGGCCCATTTATAACCAAGAGTAATACCCTAAGGATATGCAAAAATGGGTACTCTTTTCCCTTTAATATTATTTTTATCGATATTTTAGTAGTGTTTCGTGTGTGTAAGTTTCCTTACCACCTTATAGCTAACAATATTTTTATGCAACTGACAATATTGTAGTATTTTAAAGCATGGTGTGTTACACGTATTACGGTATACCCGCGAAGGCTTAATCCACACACGGAATAGCGCAATTGCTTTACAAGAGTAATGCGTCCTACTGAGATTTACCTTTTACAGTAGTTATCACTAATAATACGTAGTTTATTATTTATTAAATTGTATGCGATTAAATTATTATAAAAAATGCATTTCTAACGAACGTTTGGTTTTAATTCAGCTAAAAACACAATTTTACGAACTTATGAGTCTTAAACATTGAAAAAACTTACTGGCGCTCCTCTGCGCTTATCAAAACACATAATTCTATGATCAAACTATTACTAACTAATTTTAATTATTGCTAAATTATTCTAACTAATATTAGCTATAGTTAACTACTAATTAATACATTATACATTAAATTACTAGGTAATAACAATATATGCAATTCAACTCGTCGTTAACTATTGACTGTTTACTGAAAAACTGTTGGTATACGACCGTGACACAACTTGATCATATTTTTTTCATCATTGCTCGTATGTTTTTTTTCAAGCTGACCATCATGTCTGAAATTTAAAATTTAAAAATTAATTTCGTTTTGTTGATTTGTTTATTGCAACAATCAGTTTGATTTTGGTTTGCAATTCTTACAAAAATATAAGTAGTCAATAACATCTGTTATACTATGTACATTGTACATATATATACGAAGCTTATCACATTATGGTTTTTAGAATCATTTTTACCCTACCGACCACGAGTGTTCTGTGCGAAGCCGAATGATTCAGCCAGTGTTTATTTATTATACTTTTGACAATACAAGTATAATGCGCTTTTATATTTACACGTACGATATTAATTCAACCGTCAAACACTTAAACCGTTCAATGAATGTGACATTATTGAACAACGATTCATCCGGCATCTCCATGTTCATCGCATTCTGTCAGTCTTTTCCCCTCACATGAGGTGCAGAGAATAGATGAATAGATTGTCCACCGGCGAGCATTCGATAGATTTACTCCCGGCCATTATAACTACACGTTTCAAACCAAACCATTGGTTTCGATTTTAATATAAATAATTTTCCGGTCGTCGATTTTTCATTTTCTTAAAGGTTCCGATAAAGAATAAAATGTCTACGACGAAAGTGTAGTGATAACTATATACGTATACGGGATCACTGCAGGGCAAGCTACGGTACACCACTGCACGTCTGTCGGTACATGGCACATTTAGCGTTAATCCTTTAACGATGTGCAAGCTTAGTAGTTTTTTGTTTCGAACCTATTCGAAAAATATCATCACGACACGAAACCGTTCCGTGTAATACAGAGATTATATCCGACGATGTATTTGAAAAAAAAAATAATACTAATCATCCGGATAAACGTGTGGAGCCGTATGATACGAACACGTTTACGGTCGAAACGCAATCACACCACTGCTAATACTCTGTAAATAATCAATATTATCGCAATACTCCGTTGCCGTTGTCGAAACCGCAAATCATATGATAACTATTCCATCGCTCGCCGGTCATCATTATTTATAATTTGTATAACAGTGGTGCAGACGTTCTACATCTTCGCGCGTCGCCGCCAGTGCATTAGCCCCTCGAGCGTTAGTCGTCTTTAAACGTCGTATTTTTATAGCACTTCACTGTAAAGCTGCGATGCACAAAGCGACAGTAGTGCTACAGCTGCATCCGTCATCGTTCAAAGCACTGCCTGCAATTATTAATAATTAATTTTCCGAGCCTTTCTGCGTCAGGTCTACCCATAATACACTAGAATTTTTTTTTTTTTTTTCACGATTTTTGTTTGTATCTATGTAGGTACATGTTTTCTTTCATTTTTATTTGCACACTGTTTCTTCATTGTTTTCGAAAAAATTCTTAATGTTTAAAGGAAGGAAGAGGAAAAATTTAAAATTTAAAACGTACCGGATCAGGAGATAATCAAAATGTTCATCGTTCCTGTGTATGACAGCAGAAGATCCTTTGTGCCGGTGTTGCCTCGCAGCTCACTACAGTTATTAACGTGCCTTGGTGACCACATTATATATATATACTACCTATCACATATAGTTACCATTTGGACTAAAAAATGTGCCATGGAGCAGACCCCACGATGTTTTTTTTCAATGGCGTAGGTGGAATAATAATGGACGTTTTATACACTGCACACACGAATATATTATTGTTATGATAAAACGACGATGCCAACGTTAAAAACATAAATAATATTATATCTTATCGTGAACGAGATGGTATGAACTTTTTGCAATATTTTCATTGTGGAGTCTTCAATAGAAATGTATGGATATCAATTGTTATTTATCGTCTTTAGCTCCGTTTATTTTCGCATTAACTTTGAAGAATAAAGTTCTTACATTCAATAAACGAGTAAACTTTTTAATTCATATTCAAACAAATGTTAAAAATTATATCAAAAAAGAATCTGATCTTAACGTTTTTAAAGATTACGAACAAAAAACATAAAACCTAATTAAACTTTATATTCTCAGTAACAATCATAAGTTAATGGATAACCATAATTATTCTACTACAGTTTTATCCGTCGTACGGTGTGGTCGTTGATTGCGCGTGTCTATCCGTTATCAACTAAGTTAATCTTCCGCTATGCCGTCTTCTTTTCTTTCACGTGAAAAATGTTTTCACTGTTGATTAGTCGAAATACTATCTCGATAACCTGTTAGGTATACAAGCAATGTGTAGTTCACTCCAGTAATAATTCTCCATCGGGTTCGTCTACTAAAAATATAACTTTTGTGTCTTGGAAGTGTAATAATTGTTTGGCTAACTCTTCAATTCTAACCAGAATTGAACAATTATGTGATATTTTAAATTCTATCTACCAAAAAGTTCACCACTTGATTCCGGAAATTCAATTTTTTTCACGAAAAAATTGCGTTATTAGAATTTAAAATTCTTACGCTGGTAACTAAAATTTCTACTTAAAGTCATTTTTCGAATTCTGACGTTCTCAACGAATTGCATTGATTGTACTTCAAGGGAAAAAAATCTTATTATTTTTAACGTACCGGAATCTGATATATTTCCAATGCCTGAAACCGTTCGTTAAGGCAAAAGTATTTCAAAATCTCCCATTTTAAAATTTATTTGTGCGGATAAATCTGACGTTGGTTTGCTTCTAAAATCAGTCTTCGAGACTTTCCTACAATTTGCAACATCCATATTTCATTGGATTGGACCCCCCATCAACGTGATTTCTATAACAAAGTTTAAGATCGACTTACTTTACGTAAGAATAATGGTAACATGGAGTTACGTATTGGTTACATCAAATTAGTTCCGACCATTTTGAAAAAAGACTGAATTTCGTCTCTGGTACGATTTATAATTCTCATGTAAATACTAATTATGTTACTGTAGTAGATTGTTTAAAATTTGATGGCTTATTTGAAAATGTTAGAGTGATGCGTACCAAATTAGAGCATCTTCGTATTAATGATCCTTTTTTAAATTTAGATTTTCACATGATTGTTGCATCAAATTTAAATAATAATTTTCATTCCTCTGAATTAGGTATACTTCTTACAATAAATATTGATGTGACCGTCATTATGTTAACTCCGGCGTTAGTATGGGTGGTGGAATTTTCATCTATATAAAAAAAAAGTTTCCTTTTAAATTTTTAAATGTGCCACCCCTTAGTTATGAATTTGAACAACTATTTATCAATGTAAATATTGGTAGTATATAATTAATAATTGTTGGTGCCTATTTTCCTCCAAATAGTAAGAATGGTATTTATGTTTATTGTTTTAATTCACTAGAGTCAGTTAAATCATCCTATCCTAATTCATTGTGTTACATATAATAATCTGTGGAGATTTAAACTGGCCAATTGAAAACTAGTGAGTCGATAAGGATTTTGTTGGTTGTCATGGTTGCTTATTCACACAAACTGCGACTGTTGTAGATGAATTCGCTTATCATAATTGTTGTCGGTTCTATAGGTTGTAATGAATCAAAAGTAAGGGGTAATATAATGGCGGGGGTGTACTGATGCCACGGGGGAGTCCCTATAATTGATGCACTACCTTATAGTAAATATATAAGGCCCGATGGTGTGACTTAGATTTTACTATGGAAATTAGAGCTGGGGTGGATTCATATATATATATATATATAAGATAAGATGTGGAGAAGTTAATGATGAAATGTGTTCATCACTTATTCCAAATCTTATTAACCTAATTATGTGTATGTATGTTATTTGTATTAATGCGTAATGCATACAATAACATATAAGAATATTTATGCTCACTTGAGTACCTGTAGCAAGTACGTTTGTCTTGAGGTCCTCGTATATCTAGGAGACGAGATTCCGCAGAATGAATAAACACACACAATTAACTTAAATTTAGGTATATTTGAGTTGAAATAAAAAAAACACTATTTTTTTACTTGTACAAATAGCTTAGCAATCGCACTCGTCGAGTCTTACAACTTTGGAAAATAAACGTGATTAGTCGGAGCCTATGTCCTGCTTGAGACTGGCTGGTTGTCAGGTCACATATGCCCTTTTCTAAAAATGCTCTCTGGAGTGTGATTGCTATTGCCCTTTTTTATTAACACATTGAGAAAATAGATATTATAAAATATGATAGGACTTAAATGTTAGATATAATTAAGTTACATAAAATATAACGATATAGCCCATCATGATATTAACATAAACCAATAGTAATTATTAATAATGATGGACTGTCAAAATGTGGCGGTTAATTTTATTTGTGATCATTTTTGATTATAATAATTATGGTTAGCGGCTTATTTTTAATATAAATGTGCTTAATGTCTACTGATAAATATGTGTATCTTAATTACTATGTGTGATTATTAGACTAAAACTACTGCTAAGTAATATTCTTATTCTAATTACAGATCACAGTTAATGTTTGTCAATCAATCTAATAGTTTTATTACATTTTAGATTTTATAAAATTAATGTATATTCGTATGACAGATAATTGTGCCTATTATTACAAGGTGGTATAATTTATCTGGCTCATTAATAAATTGAATATACTCTGATATACCTAGTGTCTCTGTATTCTAAGATAATGATAAAATATATTATACCAATAAATATCATATATCATCCAGCTTTGTATATCAATTTTATCATTCTTAGCAGCTTAAAATATACCGAATATAATTCAAATATTTTAAATTTTCGTGATTTTTCGGGTTTATCGCAAACCCTCAGTATTTGCAATTGGTATTCTATCCTGAATACTGTTGACATAAACAAAGCTACGTTACGCTTTTATTCCATTAGTTAACTATTTTACCAATATTTTTGTTCCGAAAATGTCTAAAAAAAATCAAATTTTCATTCTTGGTACAGCAATTTTTTAAAATTCTTAATTATCGAAAAAAAAATATTCATAAAAACTATAAACGTTTTAAAAACCTAATTGATTATAATTTGTTTAGTGAATTATGCAATAAAATTAAATTTGAGTTCCTATCCTCGTATTTAACATATATGTCCCTTAACTAAAATTATTTACTTTTCAACCCAAAACTCTTTTGGAATTTTGTGCGCTCTATAAAACAAGTTATCTCTATTCCACAGACAATGTCTCTTAATAATATTTCTGCTTATACTGGTCAAGATATTATTAATCATTTTGGGTCCTTTTTCATTTCTATATATAGTCCAACTTATCCCAGACAAACCGCTGTAATCCCTTCTTTACTAAATGACTCCGTTGATTTAAATTCATAGATGTGTCTATCAGTGAAGTTTTCAAGAGCCAAAGACATCTTAAGTCAAAATGCCCTTTCGGTCCCGATGGCATCCCACCAATCATTCTACATAATCACCGTTATTCGTTTATGATTCCTCTCAATTTACTTTCCATTTTTTCACTAAAATCCAGTATTTTCCCTATATTATGAAATCGAGCTTTATTCAACCAATTTTTAAATCAAGAAATAACTCACAAATCAAAAACTATCCCAAAATTAGACCCAATTCAATTTTGTCTGCGATTCCTAAGCTCTTTGAAAGTCTATCAGCTCCAATAATTAATATATTATTTTAGAATCAATCAAATCTGGGTCCCAAATAGATGTTATTTAGACCGATCTCAAAATTTCGATAGCGTCAACCAAATTTCTCTCCTACAAAAATTGAAATATATTGGTGTTTTTGACTCTGTTTTATCTTGGTTAAATTCATATCTCACATTTCTTACTCAAATAGTTAAATTACATAAATATTATTCTTCTCCTATTTCAGAATCTTCTGGTGTCCTACAAGGTGGCCTTCTTTATCCATGGATTTTTCACATATTTATCAATGATGTCATTCAATGCTTCCCTACCTCTAAATTTCTTCTTCAAGCTGATGACTTAAAATGTTTCAATGTTATCAATGATATTTTTGATTCAGTTAATATCCAAAAATGTTTAGATAATTTTTTTCAGTGGTGTTTATAAAACAATCTAATAATTAATATAAATAAATGTAATTTTATAACTTTTACTCGTTTGCGCTTTCCTTCAACTTTTTCGTACTCTTTTAATTCCATTCTCCTTCTTCCTGTACAAAGTATAAAAGATCGAGGTGTGATTTTCTGTTCTGTCTTATTTTTGATAATCATATTTATTACATTTGTCGTAAATCCATTAAAATTCTTGGTTTCATTAATCGTAACACAATGTGGTTAAAATATATACATTTTAAACTCATTATTTTTTGTTTGTACATTCGGTTGTTGAATATGCATCTATTGTTTGGTCTTCACACCAGGTTTCATCTATTGACCGTATAAACAATAATTAAAATAAATTTATAAAAATTGATTCTTTTCATTGTGGTGATAATTCAATATATTTAAAACCCCTTTCTGCAAGGCGTGTCGTGTATGACGTTATATTTACATATAATTTAGTATAGAGTCACATTGATGCCCCAGAGAAACTGTCACAATTCAAATTATCAGTCCCATCATTTCATTCAATATTTCCACTTCTTTTTAAAAATAAGTTTCACGCTACTTACTATGGGTACACATCACAATTTGATCGTGCCTGTCTTACTATTAATAATATAAGAAATATTAATACATTTTTTGATTCAGTTTCATCTATAAATTATAATACATAAACTGTAACTTTATCTGTTTAAACTAATTAAGTTATATTGTGTATTGTATTTTTTGTCTTCGAATTATCTTCAGTATTGTCATGTAGTCACTCTATAGTATGTGGCCTTGAGGCGTTGAAATTCAAAATAAATAAATAAAAAAATAATAGTTAATTTTTAAACCAGCGCCACAGTATATATATATATATATACGAGTATATATATATATATATATATAGTGGTGTGAAGCTAAGTAAAAATAGTGGAGCTATAAACGGACCAGAATAAGTGTGACCATTAAATTAATGTATTCACTTACAATTTTTTATTCAGACAAACTAGACGGCTTATAAATGCACATTTATATACTTAGTATTTGATATCGATCAATCTGAAATAATGCTCGAATTTTAATTTTTTAAATTTCGAGAATATGGTATCCAAATCTGGGGCCAAGCCAAACCATCTAATATAAGACCTATACAAGCCTTCCAGTCTATATGTCTTAGACAAATAACTGGAGCCCCCTGGTATATGACCAACGATACACTACACAAGGACCTACAAATCTCAACAGTTAACGAAATAGCAACTCGACACTACAAAAAGTTTCACTCAAAACTCCATTCAAACCAAAACCCTCTAATCTCTCGTATGTCATTTTTAACCATCCCCAACAACCCTCCAAGGAGATTAAAAAGAAAATGGCCTAGAGATGCCCTTGTCTAACACATAAAAAAAAAAAACGGCTCTCCATACGAACCCACCAAGTTAAACAGGAGGTACTGTTGATGGACGGTTTTCCTCCCTCAAACCAATCAAGTCATTTTATTACTATTATTATTTTATACTTTCCAATTTACTTATTGTGCTTTTATGTATAGATTGTAAATATAGCTTTTATTAAATAAAAAAAAAAAAATTCGAAATTATACCTAATTAGATTAAATACTCGTAATTATACGTTGGTAAAAATGATCGACATATTTGATGAAAAAGTTAATATAAAATATCCAAGACCTTTACCCTAGAATCTATACTTAAGTATTATAATATTATTTTTCGACCAAGTAAACTAAATATTTTAATTACGGGTTAATATACGAGTATAAGTGATAATAATTATTGTTAGAGGTGTTTATTTATATAATGTATCTCACGAGGATTTACTGATTGTGATACGTATATCTTGTGTTTAGAAGTTAATACAATCATATTTTGTTTTTTAAAACATAACTCAAGACTTAATTTATAAATACAAACAAATTAATATTAACGTATAAGTAGAAAAAAAATATGAGTGAACTAAATGGTAATTTAATATGGTTTTCTTTCTGATTATTTTGTATACACTTAATTTCATAAGTGAATAAATTGAATAAATTTTTCTTTACAGAAAAAATGTACCAACCATTTATACCTTATTTATGTTTACTATCAAACAAGAGCGTATTATAAAAACCATTTATCCATATGACCCTTTATGAAAAAATTTATAAATATAAATTAAAAAATTAAAAGACCATGCCGTAAATGAAGTTATGAAGTTGAACTATCAAAATTGTAATTCAAATCTTTAACTTTTTTTTAAAAAAGAAACAATTATTTTATTTTATTATTTTATACTAAGCCGTTAAATTTATGATAAAGAAAAATATTGTCTTTGTCTTAAATAATTTTAGTCATATGAGTGTTAAAGAAAAAAATTAATTATTTTTATGAACTCGGGAAATATTGAAATTCGTAATTCCTGGAGGGATACCGTTTTAAATGGCATATTTTAATTCGTTTTCTTCTGATATCTGATCTTTTATGCCCAGAGATATTTTTATATTTACTTGGAGTTTTTACAATGAGCTGTGGTTACATGTTTTCATTTCGAGAAAGATAAAAATAAACGAAAAACATATCGAAGTCAATTTTGTTTCCATAAGTACTTTTTATTTTTATTTTTTTAAAAATACAATTCATGTAGTAATTTTTGTTTAAGAATAATATGTAACCATGTGGTGATTTAAGTTTACGTTATCCACGCATAAACATGCAATATACTGTTGTACTGGTCAAAAGGCGTATTTTATAAAGAATCTACGAGCATCCGTTTACTTAACGTTTCCTTGATTAAATAATACATTTTACAGCTGGGTGTCAGATTCTGACATTCAAGTTCTTTGATAGGATTATATTGTGTTCGTTAAAATTTGACATATGACGACTCATATTTCTTTTCAAACTTGTATGATTACAATTATTTTGAGGTCTTGAAAAATTTGTAACTTATTAGTTATTAATGAGCACGATGTATTTAGGTACGCATACTGTTTTATTTCATCAAAAATTATTTAAATTTCAGATGTTTTAATCCAGACGGCTGTACATTTGATCTTAGATAATGATCAAACAACTGTTCCTTAAGTTAACACCTCTAGAATCGTAGATTTAAATCCATAATTTCTTTAGCAAATAGTTCTTAAAAACATAAATAAAAACTTTGGCGATCAAGGGAAACAAGTGACAGATATTGGTTGATTGCAACTTCCAAAATCACTCTTAAAAAACGTTAAAGTTTGATGTTAATTAATTTCGTGTTTCTTGTGTCAGCACACTATTATATGACCATTTTAGTTACGTTATATAACTACATTAGCAATGTTCTACTTTGAGTACGTTGATTCGACTTGCGGAACCTTAAATACTCACATGTTCATATATTATATCTGTACATTAACGTTTATCTTCAAGCTCAATAATAGTTAATAACTCTAAGTGCTATCCTCTAAAGCTGTTTGGAAACAGTGAACATAAACAACTGAAAAAAGGAACACCGCGGTTGCTGTTATAGAAGAAACCTTCGACGACAAGCATCATCGGGAATAAACAAGTCATGTGTGTAAAAAAAAAAAAATTCAATTTGGTAACGGAGAAATCTGGTAAGCAAAGATATTTCCGAATGTGAAAACTAAACTACGATAAGTAAAAAATGAATATTCAGAATGAAATTCATAAAATATTTGTTAATAATAAACCAAAACAATAAAATATATTGTTGTTACAACTCATAAGGATTTAAATTTTTGAATTCATTTTTATGTTTTGTTTATTTATAAAATATTATTTGAATTACCCGTGGCTTTGCACGGAAGGATCTTGGGCCGGGATCAACAAATAAGAACATATACCGATTGGGACAATGACGAACATGACAAAAAAAAATCAGGCAAGTCGGTCGAGCCGTTATCAAGTTTTGATAATGTATATATGCAGCAATGTATTTTTTTTTTATATATACATACCTTAAGGAGTTGTGTCAGATAATTTTTTATTACTTTAAAGTTAGCCAACCTCTCTTCTACTTCATAATCCTCCTTCTATAAAATATTGTACACAAATACAAGAGTTTTTTAGTGGATTTTAGGAAAGAATTTCTTAAAAAAAAAAAAACAGTCCACAGAACTGCGTTCTACGAAAAAGTATCGATGCCATTAAAATGCTTACAAAAAGCACGATGGAGTAAACCTGTTTATCTTTGTTTCTTCTATAATATATTATGCAACTCATTATTTTTGTTTGACTGAAAATCAATATTTTATTTAGACGTAATACATATCTACTAATTGTTTACATGTATATATAATATATAATATATGTATAATTGTCTGATAAACGTAAACGGGACTTTGACATTTATATGTATGAGAATTAATTTTAATTTTTTTTTTTTTTATTGATCTATTACAACTTCGGCTGCTATGGCCATTAGTTACATTTATTTTTTTTTGGTAATTTCAAACAATTTTACATTTTTTTTTTTAAATAAATTTATTTTAAATTCATTTGTCCAGTCCGGGTCCTTGAGGAAATGGATGAAATGAGAATTAATTATGGTTACAAATAATAAATTATCATAACTTTAATCTGTGACAAGCGATATAAAAAGTGTAACAAAAAATGTTATTAATAAATTGCACTTATATTTAATAAAATTGCGAATTCAAGTATATATCGATGCAAATTATGTCAAAAATACGTATCATAGAAATGTCGTACAGAGGACCTTACAGGTGTAGCGTAGAGAAAAAGTATACTTGTTAATGCTACCCCGAACCGTTTTAATAAGAACTAGTTTATGGAGACAGAGATTTTAGAATCACCAATATTAGTAAGTATATTATTATTTGATATCGTAGATAAAGTCTTAATTACCAGTATCGTCCGTTTTCGTTTGTTGTATAATTTATAATCATCAAACCATATAACATTCCAAAATTTAATGTACTCCGTGAAAGATTAATGTAATAAAAATTAAAAACTGCACAAACAACATAATATATAGAACATATATTTCAAAATAACTCGTTTCCAATCATAATTTTCCGAATAAAAATGTTCGCCTCTTGAAATAGCTGCCCGGGGCAGTCACGCTTAAATACGCTACTGTATTTATTTAAAAGCAAATGAGTACCAAGCCAACTGTTTGCTAATTAGATTGTCTCTTGTATACGATACTATTTAGAAACCATACAATATTATTTTGAATAATTAATATCACTCACTACCTATGCCATCAAATTTAATTGAATAGGTGTATTGCATTTTATTCAATGTTGATATGGAAATATCATTATAGTAATACGCGAGTTTCTATGTCTATAAATTGCATTATTTACATTGAATCTGTTCAACATGGGGCTTTTTTCAAAAATTATAATATATTAACATAGATACGTTTTCGAATAGAATCTTATAAAAACAACTAATACACAGTATCCATTATTTAATTGTGTAGTATCATTGTGTGTCTACAAATATGCGGTTTAGCAAATTAGAATCCATTTCGTTTGTTTATTTTATATGTTCCCTACAAACACACGTAACTACGCAGAATAATATAATTAAAATGTGCTGTCAATAAAAGTCTATTTAAAATGTCTAACTATAAAAAGTAATTGTAATTTTTTTTAAATCTTTAAAACAGACTAAAAAAACCCCGAAATTATAAAAATAAGTCAGAGATGTTAGATTATTATTTAAAAATATTTTTAGTTGTAAAATAGTTATTTAGATCGAAAATCCTTTGTAAATGTATATTTTATACACAACGATTTGAGCTGTAGGATTGAAGTGACAAGTTTTTTAATATAATACGTGACACTCGACTAATAAAGTTTTGTATAAATGTAATATTAGTTTAATGAGTTATAACATTAATAATGTCATCAACTTTGGTAGAAAAAAAAAGAAATATTAGCTTTTGAAGTATTATACTTAGAACAACGTATTTGAATATTTATGCGTTCAAACAATATTATACTTTTATACGTGTTCTAGTGTCACGTCATATGTCAATCATTACAATATCAGAAATCACAGATTATTCATACATTAAACTGGTTTTCTAACAGACGTTATTAACGTTGAGAACATTTGAAATTCTTTATTATCATTGTTTTACTTCGAGTTATTTGAAAAACCTTGGACTTTTATGTAATAGGAAATAATTGGAACGTTCCTACATTTTTTCTACCTCGAGATAATATTTAAAAAGCGTTCGTATGGTCTTTTTTTAAAATAATCTTCAGTTTGCCCTGAACAGCATTGCTTGTTAAATCTTTGACACGAGCCATCGCTGGCCGTTTATCTAGTCGAGGAACAAAAAAGTGCAATGCTGTTAATCACAATTTTTTTTACATAAATAGCAGATTTCAATATCGCTTTGACAACATGAAATCTCAATGATAAAAACATAGACGAATAGACAGCTCTTAATTACGCACCGTCAACCAGTGTTCAACCGAAGGGCCTATCAACGTTCAGGCGACTATTTAATGTCAAAACTAAAAGCGTTAAGACGACAAACAGGTATATCCAACTGTTCCTTCAAAATATCAAGTCCATCATCAACATCATCATCCAGTCGTCGACATCGCAGGACCTCGGCACGGATAAATCAAGGAAATCCTACGTCAAAGTGCTACGATTCACCGCACCAATTCCGATATAACGTTGTCCGACTTTCACCCGGTAAAAAATATAATCCCGTAATGCCATTATTTAAAACCGTTGTTCGCATGGTGAATCGATCGGCCGACCGGACAGCGGCCACAAGAATACATTGATAAAGACATAAGGTGTTCGTTACGATATATGACCAATACAGCTTATGCACAGTGCTGACGGTAAGTTATGCAGATTATAATCCTTGTACGTGATATAGGAACAAGGTCGTATCTTGACGAGCTTTTACACATGTATTTATATTTTTCGTCATGTATCATGGAAAGAATATTATACTTTTTTCGTAAGAAAAATACATTTGATATTTTTCACAAAAATTTCTTAGAATGTTTCGTAGAGAGCAGTTTGTGGAATTCGACATTTTCGATAAGTGTTAAATATATAATCATATTAATTATTAAATGTCACTCGTCGAATAATTAAACGGTACTAATTATACTTATTACAATTTTGCACCGTGCTTAAGTCATAATAAATCAGTATACGATTTGATACATTCAGTAACGTGACCATGTATTAAAATTTGGAACACAACAGTTTTTGATTATTTTTCCTGTGGATTATGATCCACATTATGATATATCCACAGCTAGTAATATAAAGTTCATATACCTACTTTAACCACAATAATATTTTTTTGTTTATTTATTTATTTGGATATTACCTAAGTTAACGTAACAACGTAGTAACCGCATACAAAATTATTATCAACTCTAATAATTCAGGTAAGACAGTATTAAAGAATGTTAACAGTTATATCGAGAAAATCTACTGCAAATAGAAATGACCTCATATATTTCTATGTATAATATTTTTATCAAAAATCGCTATCAAAATGGACCAAAGGGAGGGATATTTTTAAATATTGTAATTTAAAATACTAAATATATATTATATAATGTGATGAGCTTATAGTTGAAAACTATTTAATTTATTTAAAATTTTTTATTTATTTTTAATTATTTTCTACTCGACTAGGAATTCATTTATATGACAGTTCTATTACATTTTGTTACGTGATTATTTTTGATGTACTCTGGCAATATAATGTTCGTGAAGTCGATGATGGACCATCCCTTCTTTTTGAAATGTTTTAGAAATTGAAATACTGTCAATTTGTAGGCGGTCTACCTTCTCTTATTTTGTGTTTGATTACCAACTCAAATAGATGAAATAATATAGAACATGATTAATTTCAGAATTTTTAACAGGTTATTTATAAAAAGAATGTGAAAAATTGAGCAATAAAATACGCTAGTTTTTTTTTTTTGAGTTTAGAAACGTATAGGATATTTGGTTGTTTATTTTAAAGTAGAAGCTAATATTTATTTATTTAAATGTAAAAATTAATGGATATTTTGTTGGTAATGGTATAACTTAAAAACAGCTTTACTTGATTTGCCTGGTTTTTTTTTCCGGAATCGTAACTGTCAAAACAATGTATATGGAAGAATGTTTGAAAAATCCATGGGAACCGGAAATTTTCATGCGTTTAAAGGTATACAAGTATTTGGAAAAATAAACTATTTGTTGATTCGTGGGTAACCTTAGTAACACAGATGGAAAAACACAAGAGAAGGCAACGCATATATCTAAAAGAAACTATCAACTGTAATATAAAAGTACACAAAATATAATATTTGACGTTTCCACACCAACAATAAATTCAATGATATTTTTCACGGAAATCAGTTAGAAATATTCTAATTTTTTTGAAAAATAAACAAATTGTGCAACGTAAAATCATATTATATTTTTGAAAAATTGAGGCGTCAAAATATTGGTGAGGCAAACCAAATTAATGATCATTGAGGCAATGAAACTGACGAAAATGACGATTGGTCACTTAACGTTGTCTGTTCCCGTTTTGGAAAACCATAAGACTTATTTTTTTTTGAGCCAGAAACAACAACAAAAATTTTGTTTTACAAAAAGCACTAGACAATATAGTAACTATTACTGCTATAAAAAAATTATAAAATTTTATATTTAATTTACACTCCAGATATACCCACATCCTCCTTCACTATCCTTAACATTTTTGCCGACGATACTAGCATCTTAGCCTCCGATTCTGATCCATTAATTACAAGTTTCAAACTTGAACATCACCTCAACATACTCGAAAATTGGTTCACACTATGGAAAATAAAAATGAACACAAACAAATCTAGCAACATTACTTTCTCCCTTCGCCCAAACAAATGTCCACCAGTCAAACTTTACAACCAATTATTACCGCGAACCAACCAAGTTAAATACTTAGGACTCATTTTTGACAATCGATTAAGCTGGAAAGATCACATATCTGATAAAAGAAAGAAACTCAACCTCCAGATTACATCTACTACGTCCTCTCTTACGATCCAAACTACGAGTAAATATGAAACACAAAATTCTTATCTACAAAGTGCTGATTTTTCCTGTATGGTATTACGGTATAAAAATCTGAGGTAATGCCGCTCCAAGCAAATTACAAAAGATTCAATCATTTCAATCCATATACTTACGCACATTAAAAAATTCTCCCTGGTTTGTTAGTAATAAAACCTAACACTCCGACCTGAAAATCAAATATGTAAATCAAGTTATAAAAACTGCCTACCTCAAACTACATAAAAAATTTAGCATACATACTAACCCCAATGTATGCCACCTTGCTTCACACCATATCCCCGACAATCCCCCAAGAAGACTCAAATGTAAGTGGATCAGAGACTTTCTCTAATAAAACTATTCCTCCTTTATAAAAAAAAAAAAAATAAAATAAAATAAAATAAAATTCCTTAAGTAAGTAGCTCCATTGGGAGCCCTCCTATATCGGGCCTATTTCATGTTATGTAAACAACCTTCATCATTATTACTTGTGCAAAATTCTGTATTTTTTTTTCCTTTTTTATTAAATAAAGTTTTACTGACGTATGGTCATCTTAACTTATTGATGATTAAATACATTTTTTTTTTTTAACATTTGGAAAGTAGATAACAATTAGTAATGTGTATTATTAATAAGAGATACTATTGGCTACGTTTTAAATGATTACAATCAGAAGACAAAAAGAAGCATAATGAAAAACAAAAAAAACAAAAACGTTTTTTTTTTTTTTTATAACAAAAGATCGTGTGGGTGTCCGTGCTTTAGACGGCGTACAGTATAGTTGTATATTTCGTATCAAATAAAATATTGTATATATATATAAAAAAAAAAAATTTAATTTGAAATTGTTAAAAAAATATAATACATAATATACCCTTATTAAATAAAAAAATTGAATATATGTTGAAAATATCAAATAAATTAATATATTAAAAAAAGCTCATGCGTAGCTTAAAAGTCTTAAGTAGATACTGGAATTGTATGTACCAGAAATGTGGTGAATATGATGTACTCATATATATGCAAAGCAAAATGGTCAAAATATCTGCCAACATGCACAATTTATTGAAACATTGGCTCAAATATGGATCATACATTTATACTACTTTATACTTCTAAAAAATAAAAATAGTAATTATTTAATTGTATTTTTATTTTAATTATATACTATCAGCTTTTTTAAAAGGTAGAATTTTATTTTTCTACTTATTACTATTTATTCTTGATTGATGGTGCAATAATCAAAACCTAGGTATATTTAAATAATAAAGTTACGAATAAAAGTTTTTATATACTTAAGTAACTACTAAGTATATTTGATCATATTGATTTATTTGACTAATGTTTAACTTAAAACTCAACTTATAAGCAGTTATTGAATTTAATATTGAGTTTAACGTTCATATTAGAGAACTTTTTGAACCAAATAGTCTTTTTCAGCAATAAAATGAGGTGATACATACCAAAATTGATTATTAAAGCATAAAGGTAATGAAATAAATAAATAATAAAAACATCCATCTACAAATTTATAGTCAAAAACTAAGAAAAAAATTTTTTTGTTTACATTTTAAATAAAAAGCTGTTAAATATCTATCATATTATCTAGATAAAAATTATATTATCCTTATCTTTATCTAGAGAGAAGTTTAAAATGTTATCTGAATCTAGAACTAGGTATATTTTTTTTAAATTATCTTTATCTTAGCTAGATATTTATTTTTTTGTCTGGGCTCAACACTGATAAAAATTATGCACTTGCCAAGACTGTCATGTGTGAATCCTGGTGATTCAGTTTGTTCTTAATAAATAATAAAGTAGTTTATATGTTTTAACAAATAATAAATAAATATTGAGTTGTAAATGAAATAAAAATAAAGAATTTAGGACAAAAAACTATAATTTATTGATATTGCTTAAAATCTATACTTGATATATAATAATATAATTCATAAAAGTTATTCTGCTGTATTTATGAACTAAGTTTAATCTGATAGGATGGGCTTCCTCAAATTTCAGAGCTAAATGTTCAGATGGTCGTCATTACGTCAATTTTTAGTAAGTATTTAGAAGTATTTAAGTATTTATTAGTATTTATCACATTGTGAAATATTATCATATAGTTAATCTAGCTATAGCTGGTATATGGTTTTTTTTTGAAAAATGTTGGTGTTATATATATATGTATATCATAGACGTTAAATAAGATCATATTAAAATATAGACACAAAAATAATACACACGCACTCAAAATCAATTTAAAATATCCTAAATATATAAGATTGCTTTCGTCATTGATTGATATTCGCGACACGTGGATTTTAGATCAAACATCTATATGTATTTACAAAAACGCATATAAACACAAATAATAAAATCATATTATCTCTCTTTTCATTTAAAGCCAATACACCGTTTCACCATCAAACCTAATGATAAATCACCTCTCCTCCAGTACACTATCTCCGGCACTTCACCGGCAAAGACTTATTAAGCAGACTTTGTTTAGAAATCTACTCAACCCTACCAAAATATTAAGCTACCGGGTGGTATTACTGCAGAGTGCTTTATCAAATTCTCTCATTCACAATCACAGCACAATCGTCTCGTCATCAAAATGACTTATCGTACTGTATAATATTATGGTCGTATTGATAGTAGTTATGTTTTCTAATATTGTTCGATAAATCAGTAGAACATTCGAGATAATTCTCTCCGTGTGTAGTAGAGTGTTTTTTTCGGTTCGTTTTAATATTTATTTTGTTTTGTACGTGACCACGCGTTATTCCGTCAGTGAGCCGAGAATATTATAAACTCGTGTTTCATATATTATTATTGTAGACATAACATTTATAAATATTTGTTTTTAAGTTTACATTCCAAATATGTATTTTTCCATATTATTATTCATACGAATTATTTATTAGTAATTTCCATGTATACTATTCAGCTTCCGATCCGTGTTTTAATCCTGACCAGTCCCGATTAAACTATACACCCGCAATTATAAAACGCGTACAATATATGCGTTAACGCTATGAGATATTGAACGAAATAAAAATATAACTTCTATACAAAGATTATTGATTTTTATTGCAGATAATATTCGTTTGGGGTTTATAAACGACTATACGAGTAGGTACATGGATTATATATTATATACTATATTTGGAAGTTCGAACCATGTTGAAGTAGTTGTTCGGATACATGATATTCTTATAAGAGTAATAAGTTTATGCCGGGGTTTATATAGAGCAAACAAAATAACGTAATTTAACGTTTCTACTCAATGTGTAATACGTTTTCTGCTGTACTTAAATTTTTTTCAAGAAAATAAGAGTGTTCGATATTATTACATATATCGTTTGAGTATAATTTAGTAATTATAGTGTACAAACATAGCGTGCACAGACTTACACAGTTACACAATCACGTACAATTTATTTAAATCATATGACATAAAGATATACATTATTATGGATTTATGTAGCTTAGTACATTGTGTGATATTGGATATGTATCGCTCTATCGTGATAAATAAATTTCCATGATCTTCACGAACATAATATTATTATATATAAAAAAAAAATGTAAAATACTATGTATGTACATTTTTCTATGCCCCTAAAAAATCTCCGGTTAAGCCTTGGCTTTTTAAAGGCATGAACTATTTTATATAGTGACCCAAGAATAATGTTGTAGTCACTGTTTGTTTTTTACATTGAGTGTAAATGACTGTTAAGTATGTTTAAAGAGTTCAAGTATTCAAAATCATAATATATGTACTTAGGTGATGTTTATGTTGTAACAAATGTTAAGAAAAATTAATGAAGACAAAAGGAAAATAATAAAAAAAATATATTTATTTTTTATTATTGAGCTGAAAACTGTTTTTCCCAGAATAAGGGAATTTTTCACTTTGTGATTAGATATGGTTTTAGTATTAAGATATTTAGATATTTATGTAAATAGGTAAAACAATAATTTTTCGTGCATAGTTCTACTTTAACCTGAGCCAAAAATTTTACTCAGAATTTTTGATGATGCTGTATATGTATATTGTATAAGTTATAATTAAGTTTCCCGTAGAAAAATTAGATTTTTCATAATACAGAAAAAAATAATATAAAAATAATATACATTATTGTTATAGTTATACAATGAACCATTTTTTTTTCATTATAATTATTCAAGCAAGTTTAGGTATAATAAATTTGATAGAAATACGAGTAGGAATAAGTAAGAGGGTTTTTGTATGAAATTTTATGCAAGTACACAAAATGTTTATGAAGTTTCCGGATCTTGCACATATACAAAATTAACAATCGTACATACAATATATGTAGTGTTTCTATCACATTTCCACTTTATATATTTACAAATATAACCTCCCATCTGAATGGTTCAAATCATAAACATAAATTATTTTTAAAATTTAATTTTGGATTGTAATACTGAGTTGGTATATTTTGATCGATATGATGATTACCTTAGTTCAAATCATTCAATAATAATAATGAAATGGTTTTTAACTGTATACAAATTGTGTTGATATATGTATAAATTTATTATTTTCGATTCAACTTAAATGTATGACATTAATACAATTTAAATGATTTTTAATGTATAAACATTGTTTATTAAATTATAACAAATTATATATACAGACCTGCGTAAATATGGATGTATAATTTTTTTTATTATCAAAGTATCATTTACAATCAGTAAAATATTTTTTGCATAATAAGCAAATTTGTGGACTTTTAGTGTATATAATATAATAAAAAAACGCGAATAACACAGAAGGGAAGCTATCCAGTGATACGAACTTACATAATTTGTCATAATATGCATACAGATAGCACGTCACAATTGTATGGTATATTATATAACACACGGTAGTCGTAATGAACGACAAAATATATTCTCCAAAAATAATTTTTATTATAATTTAACAAGATGCTCTGACAAAATAATTATGAATTTCAATGAGGTTTTGCCTAAGGACACTCGTACAACTAGACTGACTACTCACGACGTCGTCCAGTCGAGGGCCGAGTGAACCCAAAAGGGTTGAATTAGCACATTCCTTGTGCTAGGGCCCTACTGGGCGTTCAATTTGCGGAAGTGTCATAAGCACCATAATAAAATAAAACTATTGTAATAAAACAAAACTGTATCTTATAATACTATACTTAACAGTAATATATTGGGATTCCTAAAAAATTAAAAATAAATATAATTACGTAAAATACTCTTTAGGGATCTGTATCATACAATGAATTATACTTCTGATTTAAAATAATAATATACAGTTTGATTAACAAGCCAATATAATAAATTTATATATTTATAAAATCTATTTATTGTAAAATGCCTAATAACAGTAATTTTATTTTCTTATAGTACATTAAATCTGGTTACAACATACAATGTAATATTATACCTAGTATACTGCTTGTCTTTAGGAACAGAAGTATGTGAACTCTTGTCACATTAAACATTTATATATATAATATAATATGTATTTGTATACTTAAATAAATTAGTTTAATGGACAGTAAAAAATAATTTGAGTAACCCAATGGCGTTATTAGTTTAACCTAATGAGAAAGATAACAGTAAGGTAAATAAATGACCAATACCGTAAAAAAACCAATTCACAGAACACTTTTTTTTGTGTTCAATGTAAGCTACACATAATATATACACTAGTGTTATATTCGCTCAGCTGTATTAAATTTTAAGTTATATTTTATGGCAAATATTTACGTATGTTAAGAAAAGTGTAATAAATACACGTCGTAATTAATCTGTGTACAGTAAAAATATATTAATTTACTTTATTTTAATTTTATGGCGTACCTGTAGTTTTTGTATTCCTATAACATCAACAGATTAAAACAACAAATAATGTATACTGTATGATGTATAATGTAATTTCTGTTTTGCTCGCATCACATTTTTATAAAAATTTCATCTAAAGATTACAATTCGTATGTTGGAATATTTCGGATAATATAATTTGCCGTCTATGAATGGTTGGTAAAATTAATATTCTTAGATTTTTTAATTAAATATCCTCCGTTTATGTATAGTCATGTTACATCGTGATAATAATGACCATTGATTATGCGGCCGAGGCAATATTTCCTTTTGAAGTAATTCGAGGTAACTAGAATATTGTAAAACGATTACTGACTTTATACTTGAAAAACATTACTACTGATATACGAGTAGTTCTTCGAATAATTGACATAAATGTGTGATTTCATTTTTATAACCGTCGAAATTCGAAAGTTCATGGTCATGATCAGTTGTGCATTCAGTGCATTTTTATCAATATTTTTACTATTTCAGTAATAAAATCCCAAAGTTGACCAAAATGAATCAAAAATATGGTTCACATTGGACAATATATTATACCAGCACCTATATTTATTTAATCGATTTGACGTTTTGGTTAATATATTACTTTGTACGCAAGACACGATCGTTACGTGTGTCCCGCAATAACCCAAATATCCGCAGCCACCCCTATTTCGTATAATTCGTATAATCCTTTATTAAAAAAGAGCGTTCCAAATGGTAATGAAACATCGTCGGAAAAACAAAAACTGCGAAGTAAACATTTGATACGAAACGTAAATGAAATATATTTTTTGTCACGCGTGCACCGAAAGTTTAATTTTCGATGCATACAGATGCGGCGGAAAGTCACTCTTTACTCTGTCCGGCGAGCGGAAAAGAATATTGTTCTCGGCCCTTGGGCGAGGAAAAACTATTATCCACCCTCAACGGTTGGCAAAACAAATAAATATCTGAAGACGGTATGAATACATGAAAATGTATATGACCATTGACCATGGACTTTGCGGCCCACCAATTCGTACAATCTTATCGCGTGACGTGTAAATCTATACGTTTTTCGTTTTCAATTTTCACGCGTTCGCGCGGTCAAAACGAACCCAATTACCACTACCGCGTTAGCAAAGATAGGAGGCGTGACCGCGAAAAAAATATAGTGCTTTTGGGTCGTGCGGAAAGGCGATTTCAGTCTTGTGCGAAACGCGACCGAAATCGCCGCACGACACATACTATTACGGTTGGATAGGTAATTCAAACGGCACATCGATCCGTCGCACAGACACGTGGGTAGTGCAAGAGATTTCCGTGTCACGTGAACATTGTTGGAGCACATACTCGCGTTTCAAATCGTCCAAGCGAACACACCGTCACCGGGGGCGTATTTAGTTATTTCAAGAAAGGGGCAACACAAATTTTCATGAATTTCTAATATGACAAGAGTAGGGGAGGGGTAACACATTTGCGGAAAAAATATGGATTGACATCATTGTCGGTCTTATGTCCGTAATGCAAAACTTTCAAAATAAAAATTTGCCGCTCCTCTACATCTTTAAAAATTTGCCGCCCCTCTAAATCTTTAACAATTTGCCGCTCCGGGCAACGGGACCCATTACCCCTACCTAAATACGCCTCTGACCGTCACGGCACATTACGATATTGTTATTATTATTATGTGCGACGCTTCGCAGGCAACCCAACCCCTCGGCACTTACTATTTCAGCGGTTTCTAGAGCAATAAACGTTTTATCACGGACCTGCGATGTCTGACCGATAAGGATTCGTCCCGGTCCGCGCGTTGTCGCACCTTCACACGATACCGAAGTCATTTCATAGGTATGTTTGCATTATTATCTCCGGTCCCCGGGCGTTTACATCGTGATCGTCGACATCGACCCGTATTTTGCAGTCCACGAGCACGTCGTCGTTTGGTTCGTTTTTCTTCGTCCGTCCCGTTGCACCGGTGCTGTCGCGATTGCAGAACACATGGTGTTCTCGACGGCCGCGTGAACGCGAGACGACGAAAACAATCTGGTTTTGCGAAAACAGGTCGTCGGTCGATACAGTGCCGAATCGTATTCGCACGAGGCGTCAACTCGTCAATGTTTTTTTTTTTTCTCTTCTCTTTCATCTGAACAGTTTTTGACGGTTATGCTTACGTGATCGGCGAGGCGTAGAAAATGTGTACAGAATTATTATTGAACGGTGGTTCACGCGTGTTGTTGTACCTGCATAGTATTATCTCTTCGGGGTTGGTTTTTTTTTCCATGATCAGAACGGCGGTCGTCCGGAAACCGTTTTACGCTGTTGACAATGGACCAGATTTATCAACAGGCGGTGGTGCGCCAACGGTTCGAACTTTTCGCGGAATTTCGTCGTACGTATTTTCACCGAGAACATTGCGAACCGTTAGCGCGCATACAGGTATGTTATACGTTACCACTAGTTTATCCCAAATCAACAGACGAGACGCGTTGCAACACTCTATTGAAACGTGACACTATACTGCTCTATACAATTATCACCAAATTATAAACTTGTTTAAACTTGACGTATAATTTTTATTGTTTTTGATGTATTTTAAAGTATAACATATCACTGACAATAACCAAGTACTGATTAAAATGAGTGCATATATATTATTATAATATACAAACGAATAAAGACATTTGAGCTTCGTTTCGCAAATACGAGTACTAGGAACATTAATGTTATGGCCTATATTGTAAAATCAATAGATTATTTTTTTAAACTCAAAGTTGGAATAAGACAAACGTTTACATTTCTTTTATTAAAGTTTTGAAAATCTTGTATTATCCAATATTGTGAAAATCATTTTTATAATATGTTTTAAAACCGTTAGCAGTAACTTCAAAAGATATATATTTTGAAATTCAATATAATGTAAATACATCTACATGATGAGTATCGAAGAGTATAAAGTAATTGGTTAAAAAAATTACAATTGTTCAAAACCTTTTAGCGAATCGCATCTCTTTATTCTTGATGTAATATTATATTTTCTTCAACTCTTTTACGCGAGAAACGTATTCATACTCACATTTCTATTAAACTTAAAGAAAAAATGTGAAAGTATTTCATTTTATAATAAACATCTATAGTTTTAATGTACTTGATTTAGACGATTATTATTTATTTTTTTTTTCTTTTCCTTTTGTTTTGTCGTTTTGATTTATTAATATAAATCATATTTGGTATTTATGTTTCATAAAATAGACAGTGAAATAATTTGTACAAAATATTATTTATTGAGCATATTATATATTGTTATATATTGTATTACCGTAATACATATTTTTAGCACATTATGTTTCAAGCCTTGAATATTAATCTTCAATCGTATTGCTCCTAATATTTGCATGACTTTAATCACCAACTTACGATTAATATATTATTACGATTATTATATATTATATGCACAATATGTAAAAACGCATTAATGTACAAAATACATTTTGAATTATGGTTCAAATGATTGCATTCATTTAAATATTTAGTAAATAAAAATATCGGCACCTTCTTCGAGGTAAGCGTGCTCCTTATATTTATTATTCCCTACCACCAAATCTATTGTGCAACTAACACTGACGTACTGAGCACGCACGACTAACTCTAGTTGGATTCACTGCTACGATACACCACTACCTCGGCTAACAATATTAATCACCGTGATGTATGCCACTATTAGCTACGAACCGATTCAGCTTGGGTCCCAGTCATAATAATAAATCATTGTTATTTTATGTTTTTAAATAACTATACCGTTAGGGGCTTAGTAAAGTCCAGCTGTCGGAGCTTTAGCGGCCCACTGTAGTGTCGGATGTTGATAGGGTAGGTAATCCACAATGTATACCGGCCAAATGTTAAAAATGTATTTTGACTTATGAATATTCTCGGATCGAACATATTTAATATGAAATCCAATCAAGACCGTTCCATGTAATAAATAACAATTTATTTCCTCACCACAAATCTTAATCACGAAATATTCTCATTCATTCATCTATATTTTTATTTTAAATATTTAATTTTTCTCAAAGGTAATCTTTAAAAATATATTATGCTTATGTTAACTTTTTTTTTATCGTCAGTATTTTTGAATTATTTACCTCAACTAATGACGAATTCGACCATGCATAAGACTTTAAGAGAGGTGGCCAGTTATAAAGAAATCTAAGATTATGCAAAAATAAATTTAAATCAGTTGTCGATATACTTCATCATAAATTACAGAGGTTATTGTAAGTAATAATTTTAATTTTAACTACAGTAGAAATAATAATATAAACACACAATCCAGTATGATTCAGTCAGGAATTCCTTAGTTTCCACACTTACTTATTAATTATTAAAAACAGATCATAAAGGTACAGTTCAGTTAAAATGGAAATCGACAGTTAATAAAATGTATAAATTGAAAATCTAATGATTTTTTGTAAAATTAATTTATTTAATTTTTGTTCGAGGCTGGGTTCACACTCGCGTTGGAAAATTAGATGATGCGTCCGTTTTTCCAATATGAGTGTAACCCTAGCCTTATTATTTCGATTAAAGTGCGTCCGTTGCGTGAATGGCAGGTCAGTTGTCAATTAGGCGATGTGTTGGTAATATTAAGTTAATACCATGTTTAAACTGCATACCTATAGAGGTTAGAAGATTTCCTCCCCACGGGAAACTAATAAACATAGCTCCTAGCACCTTCAAAATTATACCAAAATTGCGCCTATACTTTTCGGGCCATATTTTATAATCTTATGGTTTACCCATGGTATACCCATGGCATACCCCAGGTATATGGAGTTCCATGAGATGTTTGTGTTAAATTAATACTATCTTAGTTATTCAGCTACCTGGAGGAAAATATTATAATTTTAAATTAATGACATTTGGAATTTATTTTTAATTGGTTTGTTTTTGTGATTGCGTTTGGATTTTAAATTTAAAGCAAGCGATATTCTAAAATAAAGTAAGGTAGGTAATATTGATTTTTAAATAATCCAATCCCTGCTTATTAATTTTAACTTATTCCAATCAGTTAAATATTCAGTATAATTAGTTAAAATTTTTTCTTTTTATCGAATGGTGATAAGATTACCTACACATTCTAGTTTTAAAATGATAAAACAACATGAAAATACAACTCAAATTAATTTTTCATCAATCTCACAATTTGATTTAATTGATTTTTATTCATATAATAACGTCACGAGTTAAATAAAATCTTGTAAGGTAATATAATTTTACCTGGAGTATGAATAATAAAATATCATAATAACTTATACGAAATGTTAAATTATAGCAAAATAGAAACATAATTTTGTGTTAAGTTTTGGAAATAAATACATAAATAGTATGTTAGGATTATATTGTTGATGTAAATTATTGATTCTAATCTAAGTTTATTTAATTTATTACTGTTATTATATTTTTCGTATCCGGGTACAAAAATAATCTTGAGGTTTTCATTATGAATGGAGCTAATGGCTTTACTTTGAATTATTTTTCTGAATACACTATCAAACGATACTGCTGTATACAATATACTATGCGGCCTATATTAGTTTTATTATGAAAAAGATTTCAGATTTTTTATGATGTTGATTGAATTTTCAAAAAATGAAAATAAAAAAAATGGACGAATATTAATTTATTTACGAGAAATGTGTTCAGATAAAAAGAAAATAAGCAATCTATGATACAATAAATACAAACACGAAAATGTGTGTAAAATATTTTTCATTTGTTGTTCAATCTCAATATAAAAGATAACTTGTAGGTCGATTGTGTGGTTAATAGCTCAATCAATTTTAATATTATTTTTGACTATGCAATTTGTTATAACTTAAGTATATTTGTAGTTTTTTTTATGCAGTTTTACATTAAAATGTGAATACTTATAATTTATATGAGCCGTACTATTTTTGCACTAGAATTTTTCCAACCAGAAATGCTTGTATTATCTTTGATTATATTTTCTGAGACTCAATGTGATCAGTATAAGGATGTGCAATGTGCATTATATTATAAACAATTAAACGTGAGATTTTTTCGTCACCTAATTCAATTATTTGCGTAGAAACTGTCAATTAAGATTATAATTGTATTTTTAAGTCATTATTTCTACATAGGTTAATCTATATTCTACTAACTCTAATGGTTTTTTCGTTCATATCGATATATTATATATGGTTAGTAACCTGTTATATTTCATAAAATGTTGGAAGTTATAAAAAAAAGTGATATTTACTCAAAAAACTTGTAGAAATTAATAAGAATAAAAGAATTTTAACAAATAAGTTAAGAATTTTCAAGTGAAACCATTTTTTTCATGAATAATATGCAATCAAACAATATTTTGTTTCATAGTAAAAAAAAAGAAAACAAATATTTAGTCGATAAAAATATGAAACGAATTTTGGACGAATATTTATTTCTATGACTGGAATTCAGTAGTGAAAGCGAAATATTGTTGTTGTAGTGATGTTTTAATATACCCCTACGGGCCGGACGTCTGCATGCGGCTTACCTGTATTAGTTGAGTATAGGATATTATACTTAGTACCAATTGCACAAAATATGTTATATTTTTATGGTTCGTGTAGAATTCGATGTGTTAGATGTACACGTATTCACATGAATAAAAAGAAATATTCACACGAATAAAATCAATAATAAAAATTAGTATTATTTTTTTCATTTTTAATGTATTAATTAATTTATAACAATAATTAATATTATTAATATTATACGAAATAGCAACATGCTTATACATTTCGGTTTAGAGTTGATTAAATTTATAAATATATATGTAAGGTGTATTTAAGTACGCACTCACATATCAAATATTTTAAGATGTATTAACATCGTTGTTATTTACCTGCAATATTTTATTGTACAGTTAACTTACTTAATTTTGTCTTTAAAAATGTTCACTTATGTCCACCAAAAATGTACAAAACTAATTTAAATTAACAGAATTTGTTATTCTGGGCAATTATCTTTCTCATAAATTTGAATATTTCATACCTACTCAATTTTAGACTGCACTCACAAAGTCTAATGTGTCCCATATGAGTACTAATGGTTATTATATTATTATAGCATCATATAAGTTTTTCATTATACAGAATCGCATGTACACGTTTGAATACAATTCTTTCATTTTAATTTTTTATTAGAATAATAATTAAATAATAAATATATCACAATATGCAAAAGCATGTTGTATTTTGGTCTTCTAAATTATTATGATATGTTATTAAATACTACTAACCTATACATTTTTTACACAATTTATTTTGATGAGTAGGTAATGTATAATATTCAAAATTGCGGATTTCGAATTAAAAGTTTTTTTTGGTACAAAAATTAGTATTTTTGACATTTATTTCTTATTAATTTACATTAAAATTTTTGATGGGGCAATTTAACATTTAATTGTATTTAATTTTTATTTATTTATTTACAAAATATCGTATATTTTATAAGACATAATATACCAACATGACTTAAACAATAATTTATATTGTTTTATTTTAGAAATTTAACTACCTACAAATATTTTTTTTGAAATACCATCAGTATTAAACTTTAATTTTGTATTCTTCAAATTGTGGGTTCATTAAATCGTACCAGTAAGAAAGATTTATCCAATGACCTATGCGTTTAGTATACATTTTTCACTGATACAATTAATCAGATCTTCATGTTTTTACCTTAAAAAAAAGAACTTGTATAAGCTCCAGAGTTTTCTTACCGTTTATTGATTGTTCTTAATAATCACAATTAATTAATGACAGTAATTTTATAATAATTAATGTCTATACCTAGGAGCAGAATTATAATTTCCATTGCCACTGTTTTACCTAAGAAATTAATAATGTATATATTTACCACGAAAATCTTCAAATCATTTACGATATTATAAGTTATATTAAAATAGTTTCAAAGAATGGAACATGACCTAGAATATTAACTTGCAATTACTTGAATTTTCCCGACATTTAATTTTAAAATTGTATTATTATTTAAGTAAGTGTCCGTAAAATGTTTTCGGAGAATTAATGCTTATATAATATATTCATAACAATTAATTTATATATAATACAGTACCTTTATTTGGTTTCTAAGAAAAATAAATACAACAACGTGACAAAAATCAGGTTTCCTAATTTTCATTCTCATATACAGAGTGTTCCACCGGCACTTAAACAGAGTGATATGTCCCGCGTTAATACAGATAGTCAAATACTGTTTTTTTATGAGTATCCCTGGCCAAGAAAATTACATTCACTGTAGCTTATTAATTTAATAAATTTTATTTAATTTAATTATTGTATTATTAAAAAATTGAACGTTGACGGTTCAACTTTCAATCTATTCATTTTTTAAAATTGTTCTAGTTTACAAGTAAATAGTTTACTATTTACACAATTTTAAATAATGATTACATTATTAGCAAACCTTACCGAAAAAAGGACGAGGTGTTTATTATTTATACTATTTCTTTGTAAACTAACAAAATATATAAAATCATGAATCAAATGAAAATTGAAAGTGGAACGGACATCTTCCGAAAAAAGGTCTTTAAAATGGCTATCTTTGAATTTCACAAAAATTATAAAATACAAAGTTAATTTTTTAACATCTTTAAGAAAAAACATACATTTACCAAACTATAGTAAACAAAATTGTCTTTTCCCAGTGATGCTTATATAAAAATACAGAATTTGATTATTTCTATAATCATTGGACAGATATCGTTCTAGTGGGACAACTTGCATATGAATATGAAAATATTATTTTAAGTAATTATTGTACATTATAATAACAATATAAAATGATGAACGTTTTTATATCTTAAAATATCGTAATAAGTTCTCATTATGTACTTATTTATATAGCATTAACATTTGAGTTGAATAGTATTTTGATTTTATTTAGAAATATAATGCATGTACGGTAATATACCGCATCATATAGTTATTATTTATGTATACCTAAAAAACATCTTGTTATCTTATTAATGTGTGATACGATACTTAGAGAGTTTTTACTGTATATAATTTTACTGTAGGATAAGTGCGAGAAGTTTGATTTCGCTCTCGTGTAGGACTAAAAAAAAAGGAGGCCTTTAAGCGTAAAGTGGGTATCATAGATAATGCATGCGTGAGTAGAGTTTTCAAATCTGGGATTATAATCTTTATGAGATTTTCTCTTCAAAAAGTGGAATGTATTTAACCCATTGAATGTAAGAACAGAGATAAGTGTCAATTATTTAAAATGTGATCCTTTCAAAAGTTTTCATTTTTCATATCTTCTAAGTTAAACGAATTAAATGGCTTAAAATATGTTGAAATGTAAATGTAAAATTCAGTTATTTTTATTTAATGATTATGAAGAAATATTATAATATTTTGTGTGGTTCACTCAGCGTTCATTTATATTTTAAGAAACATCTCAATTTTTATTGACAACGCATTTTACTAATTAGTTAGGTCTTTAGTTATGATCTCAAGTATCTTAACTTATATTTTTACAATAATATATAAATTTTTTTTATATTTTTATTTATCTATTTGTTTAATGATGCCTCAGCGACTGAAGCCATTGGCCCTCCATATGGGTTTTGTTTGTTTATTAAATTGTTTAGAGGTACTGTAGGAGGCTTAACACGTGGATAGTGAATGTGTGTAGGCATGGACCATGCCGATAGGGTCGTGTGGTCACCCATCCAACTGCTAGTAGCGCCGGGTGGTGATTAACCACAGCACTGAAGAGTAACTGGCAGATCGTACTTCCACACCATGCCACAAATAACATATTACTTCAGTTTGTTGTGTTTGAATATGACGAGTAATTATATAGTGTTAAAACTATGACATCAATCGTGATATATTTACACTTACTCGTATATTACATTTTCATGGTATTTGTGAACATCGTAAACATTTAATATGGCTAAAAATAATTTTTTAAAAAAAAACCAACTATCTAAATTTTAGAATATTATGATTTATGATCACAGCTTGATTCACTAGGCATTATTAAAATTAATAAGACTCTAAAACTGTTAAAACAAATTAACCAATTTTCGAATTTATTTATCATTTGAACAAACACTTTGTTATTTATAATGGAGATTTTAGAAACACTTTCTACTTAGTATGCTTATTTATGCAGGCCATTCATCGTTTCTCATTGGACACGGAAAAGTCAAAGGCAGCGAAGATGCACACAAAGCCCGCCGTAAATTTCTATAACTAACCATAACGTATACACTATATGGCCATCATTTACACTACAAGTATAAGAACGATAAAAATAAATAAAGGCAAAATACAAGCCAATGGAACAACTATAAAAAATCATGGTTACCAAATATATTATTAATCTTTCAACTTTTTAACGTACCTTCATAAAAATAAAACATCATTGTAACAGCACGAAAAAGCATGGAATGTTACTATCTCATGCATTCTCAACTTTTTAACCAAGAATAAGCTAACAATTTTTATTTTATCATACGTTTGCCTAATATATTATGTAAAGAAGTTTTGTGCATTTAGCTTTAGAAATACCCCAATGAATGAATGGCATTCATATGTACCTACAATTGAATTTATGATTTTATTGTATAGTTAAAAATTAAAAATAATTCTTATAGCTTTGAAATAGTTATGGAAACAAATATAAAGATATAATGCATTTTAATATTATTACTGATAATATTTCAATATTCGTTATTAAATAAAATACAGTTATTTAACATAAATCAAATTAATTATAATATTATCATACTGAATGATTCAATCATGATAATCAAAGTATTAAAAACAATTCAAAATATTATAAAAACAACTATTAAGTTTACAAATATACGTAACAAATTCTATCATTGTAGTAATTTAGCACATAGAAGAGTGTCAATATTTATCACTATATACCAAATAAAATATACTCCTTTGACCAAATACGGTTTGTATACTGTGTTCTTTTCGTAAATTACATTTTAAACGATTTAAATGTTAGTAAATATGGTAAAACATTTAAGATATGTTATCTTCAAGCTGATTATTTGATGAACTTTAATATTATTTGTGTAATATTTTATAATTTATTGTTGTTTTTAGTTTTTTGCGAGAAGCGAGAAGGAGAACTTTCAATATGTAAAAACTATTGTTTTGTAATTTTTCTATTAAAATTGAAGTTATTGATTAAAACGGATTTTGAATGCAGCTATAATGCATTTACTGTCATATTTTTAGATATTAATTTCAATATTCATATTTTGATCGAATTATTAAATTAACTTTTGTTGACATAAATGTATGACTGGTGGTTTCAAAGTGAGCACAAACAAAATAATTTCAGTTCTTTCCATCTGGTCAGTACAATTCTTTATGCTGTTCCTTATTTAGGTAAATTTTCAGATTTGTACTAGCGGTTAATAGTATGTTTTGCATTGTAATGTTAGTTGTATGCTCAATGAGAATAAATTGAGTTATGATTGATATAGTTTCTTGTCTGCATATTTCATATTATTATCATTTACCCGCAAGATGTTGTTAACTTTCATTGTTCCAATGTACATAAATCGAGATAATTTTCAAGTTATGCCTTTTATACTTAAGTTCTTGTAGATTAATTATTTGTTTTTTTTTATTTTAATTTAAATGACACATTACGTTTTATTTTACTACTTGACAAGATATATGAATATTTGTATTTTTAATTACGGGGCCACCGAAATCCAATTACTGGTAATTCTACTATTGCTTTTACAAGAGAAAATCTCATTCGAATATTATAATTTATTCGTGACAAGATAATATTATTCTGTTACTCTTGTTAGTAGCTTACCAATAATGTCAATTCATATTCACTGTCATCAGTGAGCTGGCAAATTTAGTATTTAGTGATTTAGTGAAGTTAATCCGCCACAATTGCAAATTACAAGCCAGTGGACCAATGACTAATCAACCCATAAGCTAAGTTATAATTAGCATAGGTGCTTAGGAAACAATTAAAAGTACCTAAGGTGTTAATCTCTGGATGCCTTGATCAGAAAAAAATTATCGAATGCATCCAGGTCGTTTTACGAATTTTTTCTAATTGTGTAAAATTGATTATACCATTGTAGGTAAATTGGTAATCAAATGTAATAAAACTCAAATTCTACTAACATTATATCAAGTAAAACTTCTTAACGGCAAGCGTGTTTAATTTTACAAACGTCAAAAATTAATGGTGGGAATTCTTTTCTTTTATTACCATTAAATTTATAGTGCATGTAGTATAATTGTAGTTTTTGATCTAACTACTACTCTAGTTATTAACTAACAGTGAGAAATGATGTATATTATTTTACTTTTTTTTTAAATTAATATAAATTACGTAATTCATATATCAATATAAATAGAATATTAACTTTTTTACCAAAAAATTGAATTCAATCAAAATATGGAATATTTCTCTTCCTGGTCCTGATGAGTCTTTAAAAAAAAAACAGTATTTAATTGTCATAATTATTTCAGGAGATATCGCAATGGTTAAATTCTCGGTAGTACACCCTATATTATATACTAACCATTAAGTGTATTTAACTACAGTTAAACAAAAAGGATTTACCGATGAAATTGTACGAGTCCCATTTAATTTACTACTAACTTGAAGCACTCCGATACAAAACTAAAACGGAAACAAGTCTTTTCTCTACGCGCCACTCATCTTATTTTTAAATAAATGGTGGCGTTAAAGGCATTCCATTAAAAATAACATTTCATTTTATATGGTTTTAAATTAAACAACTTGTACAATTGAAATAATCTGTCAAATGTATGTTGAGAGTAATTTTTTAGGAGATTTTCCTTAAGTGGTTTACACTCGTATTGTAACTATATTATGATAGTTACTGCATTATACTGCATAGAACAAAAATTTTACTCTTTTTTCGAAAACATTATTTATACTTGGGTAATGATTGATTATAAACTACAATAAGCATGAGGTACAATATATAATTAAGAAATATTATGATTGGGTCACCATTGCAAGATTATACAACAGTTAACTATTTTAATTTGTATGTGTACATAACAAATACCATGTTTCGTAATCTATGAAACATATTATTTATTCTATTTAGAAAAAATATACTTTAAAATATGTGATCGTTCTATTTAAAAAAAAAAAAAATAATTTAATGTATAATACTTAAATAGTCATTATTAATCGTACTACTATATCTTATAGTAACCAAATATGTAACATTACCAAGCCTTATAATCTCAGCCTTTCACAATAAACATTTCCGTCTATTACTTTCAAACTCATAAACTGAAGATATTAACAACAAAATATCAAATATTTTATAGAACAATAGTTTATGCATTCCAATAGTTTCCGAACTTGTCAAAATTTGTTATAAACGATTTCATGTTAAACTTATCAGTCCTTCAAGTTAGTTTATCTTAGACATAAGATTCTTCAACCTGCCCAGAAACGTCACTATTGTAATAGCTGAAATTGATTTTATGTTTTAACTTCAATCAAAACTATCAGTAAAATATATTAAACCTTTACTATTTCATTTTTTTTTTAAATTGGTTATTTTATTAGATGTAGCTTTTTTTTACTATAATAAAATGCCTAAATTTATAAAACATTATAGCATGAAATATTATTAAGTATTTCGGTTAACGCGATGTTGAGGGAGGGGTGAGGGTGAATTTAATTAAGTTTATATTAGGAATACACAAATTAAGATGAAGAAGATGATAGAGAATATGACTGGAAATGATCGGAGAGTTGAAAAGAAGATTGGTGTCGGTAGTTTGGTGACCGGAGGACCAAACATGAGTGAATAAGGATAATCTAGAGAGAAAGTGGAAGGAAAATCGAAGATGAAACGTGGTACTATATTATTTTATGGAAAATATACGATATTACTTTTCAACTAAAATTGTATTTTATATACTTGTATAGTTAAGAGTATTCTTTAGTCATAAATCAAACTCATATTAATACAATATTTATCATTCAAATTATGACAAGTATTATAAAAGTACAAATTATTTATTAAAAACTACTAAATAGATTAGTATACATATTATTATAATATTTGTAAAAATTGACAATTGGTTTCGATTGAAAAAAAATCGTCGTACGACATAAAAACATTCCTAGAAATCATCTTAAATATTTACACATAATAATAATACACCGGACAACTGTAGCTTTTACAAATTCCATTTAATTTACATTTATATTTTTAGGAATACATATTTAATAATTTTTAATGTTACATGGTTATTATTTAATGGGTATTTAATTCAAAATATCTATTAATTTGTATTCACTTTTATTTATTTTTTAATAATTATTACGCAATACAAAATTACTTTAAAATTTATTTTTAAATATAATTTTAGCCTATAGGTTCAGAAGAAGTTATTTTAAATGTATGTCATTTATTAAAAAATCTCACAAGGTTAGTATAAATAGAGCATAATAAATGAATAGTCAAAACACAAACAATTAAAATGATTTGCCAGGAAAACTATGCATACTTGTTTAATGTATAAATATTAATATTTAAATTAAAAAAAAACATTAAAAATTGTATTGAAATAGTTGAAAACAATATGTATTTAATCGTTTCAAATAAAAAATTCGAGAATTATTATTTTATCACTATATGTATACAAAATGTGTTCAATCTTTGGTATTTTTTTAAATACCATATACACATTTTTCAGCTTATTTTTATTACTTTTAAAGTTATAGTTATGGCTTTATTATGATATAAAAAATACTATTTGTAATTTGTCGTATTGTGGGACCTTTTAAAATAAGACCCATCATATGTGTTTACACGATCTAATGTTATTATTAAGAACAAATATGTTTTTATATCACTGACAATAAACGTTATTACATCCGTATGATCATTATATGGTACTCATTTAAAACAATAAAATTCATAACTTTTATAACATAATGCGTTTTTACGGGACTTATATAGAATTGGTCATTTAATATGGTGAGTTACTACAACTAATATAATTATATACAATTTATACATTCTACCCTACATATTACAAGTATAATGGTTTATAATATGCTTGATATTATTTATTTAAACACTCATAATTTTTTTTTTTTTTTTTCTTTTATTATAATTATAAAATGTTTCAGCACATTTAGTGCTATTACAATTTTTCAATTTTTTACAATATGTTTGTTATAAATTTAAATAATTATAAGTTAAAAAATGACACAATTATTAACAGTGAGGGTGATAATAATTTGATAACATATATGAATATAATAATAAATATAAGGTTTAATATATTAATAATCTTCATTTTCTGATGATGAGTCTATTATTAAATGTCTGTTTAGAGAACGTCTTGGGGAAGTCTAGGCTGCAGTCGTCTATTGAGCGTTTTTTTTCCTATTTAAACACTCATAATAAATTAACTCATAATCTTTAATTGTATTACTCCAGGACCCAAAATTAACACAAATTATTTCAAAAATAACTTAGAAACATTAGGTAAATACTTCATTGTCGCCGGTGATCTCAATGCCAAACATTCTTCATGTGAGATGGTTTGCAACAAACGCCAGAAGAAGAACTCTCCATAACTCCATTGAAAACTCCAACATAAAAATACTTTCACCCCACCACCCAACCTACTGCCCATCAAACCAAAACAGACGCCATGATATTATTGATTTGGTCAATGTCCCAAGAAATTTAAATACCAATGTGTGAAACATAAATGACTTATCATCGGACCACTCATCAATCATACTCTACTTCGAAATGTTGCCTACAAATACTTCTAAAAATCCACAAGCTTCCGGAAAAGTAAATTAGCCCATCTTCCAAAACCTCATAGAACCTCGCACTCAACTCAACACCTCCTTTAAATCAGACGATGGTCAGTATCATTTAAAAATTCTCAACTGATATACAAGAATTCATATACCTGGCTTCAACTCCTAGCGCAACCCACCCTACCAAATATCTCCTTCCGGACTATATCAAACATGTTATCCGAGAAAAACAGAAAGCAAAAACTCGAAGGCAAAGACATAAATACTCACCCGATAAGCTTTTATACAACAAACTCAAAAATCAATTAAGTTAAGCACTTCTCCAACACAGCTCTTCTACCAATCATTCATAAATAGAAAATTAAACTATGCAAAACTCCTTTACTTGGAAAGCAACGATAAAAATATTTAACTCTCGCTCAATTTAATCTCCTCTCCATAAAGATGATAACTCTTGGGCTGTTTCCGATACAGACAAAGCAAATTTACATGGAGAACATTTATCTAAAATCTCCACACTACATAACATAATTATTAATTATAAACCACACTCAAAATCATATTATCAAACAATCCTTGAATTCTATCCTACCAGTATGACTACCAGCGAAACACACAAGTCTCGGAAAAATCGAATATATTATAAAAAAAATTCCGTAACAGAAAAGCTCCAGGATTTGATCAAATTTCAAACATCATCATCAAAAATCTACCAAATCAGCAATTTTACTCATGTCTTATATTCATAATGCAATGCTACGCCTATTCTACTATCTGGAAATTCGCTGAAATCATACTTACTCCAAAACCAAACAAACCTCCCTATAACTTTACATCATACCGCCCTATAAGCCTACTACCATCTTTATCTAAAATACTCGAAAAAATTATATTGAAAAGACTTATTCTCTTAGCCTTCGAAGCAAAAAAAATCCCAAATACACAGTTCGACTTCAAGCAAGGTCATTCGACCATTCACCAGCTTCATTGAGTAGTGGACATAATAGCAACGACTCTAGAAAAGATACACTTTTGTGAAGCTGTTTTCTTAGAAATAACACAAGCGTTCGACCGGGTCTGGTTCAACGGACTTCTGAACAAACTAAAAAAATATTTCCTGCACCTAAATTTCTTCTCTTATAGTCCTATTCGAACTACCGCACATTCGTAGTTCGACAAAACTCTAATCGCTCAAAATATTTTAATATTCAAGCCAGCGTCCTTTAAGGCAGCGACATCACTCCGTTTTTATACAATGTCTTAACTCACGATATCCTTTAAACATCATTCACTGAACTCGGAATTTACGCAGATGTTGCAGCTATAACCACGTCTAACGAAAATCTACCTTTTTTTTTTCCTGTTTGAACCGAAAATCCACCACTGGTCTCTCGTATGATTCAACAACACCTGAACGTAATCCACTTTTGTACCAAGTGATGGAAAATAAAAATAAATGAGTCCAAATCTTCCTTTATTATTTTCACCTTTAAAAGGGAATCATGCCCACCAATCACTTTGAATAATACCCCCATTTCCGTCTACACCGAAACCAAATATCTGGGTCTGATCCTAGATAGGAGACTGACTAGGGCCCCACACATCCAAAACAAACGCAAAGCCTTAAACTACTTACTATACTTACTACCTTTAACTTCTAACCTTCATCTTCTCAGACCTTATATTACATTCCAAAACGAATATTAAAAGCAAAACATTAATTTATAAACCATTCCTTAAACCTTTATGGATTTACGGTACCCAATCACATATAGGGAGCCGCAAAACTATCAAACACAGCCGCTCTACAATCCTTCCAATCAGTATGTCTTCGACTAATCTTCTCAGCTCCCTGATACGTCATTAATAAAAACTTACACAAGGATCTCAGAATGGAACCCCTTTACAAAATCACAAAAACATTCTATACTAAATATCATAATGAACTCCGGTCAAATAAAAACCCTCTCATATCCAAATTGTATCCTAACAATCCAATTCGTTGGCTCAATAGAAAATGGTTCAGAGACTTAATTTCATTTCATTTCTACATTCACCTCCTATGTAAAAATAAAAAAAAAATAATATTTATAATTTATTTCATTAATATATATGTTTTTAGTGTCAAAAATATGTTTAATATACTATATATAAATGAATAATGTTATTTTGATATTATTACCATATTATTACCATATCCGATGATCATATTATGATCCAGATTTTGCGATGTAAAAGATACCGTAAAGTCGGTTAAATTATTGTATTTGGTGTGTTTAAATTATAATCTTATCAATGCCTATAAAATATCAACATACCTATATATGTATATTATATATATATGAGACACACTGTAAGTGTAATATTTATATATAGTAAATCATAAAAAATAAAAAAATAACTTTATAAAAAGACTAAAATATCAAAAATATATGTAATACATACATTTATCCTTCGAATAAACTTTGAATTTTAAATATAATTATCGGGGTAAGGGATGCGTAAAATATAGGTTCATATTATATTATTACGAGTTATATCAATCTTACAAAAAAAAAAAATTATAATACGTGAAATATAATTATATACTATATAAAAATTCCTTTTTCAGGAATGCTAATAATCAAGACATAATTGGTTTAGTTATATTAATACGGGAGATATCGCTCTGTGTACATCTCGGTCGAATTCCATGTATACACAAAATCTTTTAAGATGTTACAATTGTAAATTTTTCTCTATTTTGTACGTTTACGAGTGTACATAACTATATATAGGGATATGAAATTTTGAGCACTCTACAATGAATAAAATATTATGAACGTAGAAACGGGCATTCATACATATGTAAAAGTATAAATACATATACATAAATGTAAATTGGTATTTTATTAGTAAAATAAATATTAAATAAATTCAGATGATTTAAAGATATTTCACACACTTAGATCACCGACGGATTTTAATTTGCTTCAGAGTGAGTTAAATAAGAGTGAGGTTATTTCCTTCCCCAGATAGTCCTTTCCTCCTTTTATACCATCCTACTTTTTTATTGGGATTGAACTGGAATGGGATACCTCCATTAAAGATCTGAATTTTATCTACTCTCCTTATCTCTGATTCATTCCTCGCATCGATATGATAGTAAATACGGCAACTAAAATTTCTTGGATTCATCAAAAGCAACACTAAATTAATTAAGTCTATTATAGATGGCAATGTACCTTATATTATGCTCATGTTTGATCTCTTCTATAATATGGATCCGTGTATAGCAACCATATTTAGCCAAAGGTCAGTCACGTCTTTGGCGTGTTAAAATAATTTTTTAAATTTTATTGCCGTTAAAATGAACATCTACCAAGAGCCTCATCAATTATACTATTATCATTAGACAGGTTATAAATATCTTAAAACTAGCCTTACGTCGTGAAAAACCAGAATAAATTTCCTTTACACACTTTTAAATGGTTCTCTGAACAATCCCGAACTCATTGCCGCAATACCTTTTAGGCTCCTTCTCACTCTTCAAGAAGCAATACCTATAATATGTACCAACACACAAGAACATTCATGGGTCCATTCAATCATACTCTACAACCAATATTCAGAGCTGTATATAATATTTAATCCTTCAGCTATTCACTAATTAATATTGCATACTATTTTCTTTAAAATATCTACTAATGTATCTTAGCGGTTTAGCCTATTGCACTCTAACAATACACATAAGTCTCAATAAATTTATTTAAAGTAAAATTGCTTATTAGCTTTAGATAAATAATAATAATATTATATAAATTAAAAAATCGCTAGTAAATATCTATGTTAGTAAGAAAACTAATGAAATAATTGGTGGAATTATAAAGGAAGAAAGTTTGAAATTAAGTATAACCATACTATAGTTGTATTTATGAAGTATTATTTGTGGTTAATATATTTTTAAGTCTATGAAAATATAGAAATATCCTAGATAATAATGTTGATGGGATAACTTATTTTTATATTTAATACTAATTAATTATTATACGCAGTAAACCCTAGTTTTACTAATTTACACTGATCTATTTGAACCTCGAGAGACTAAGCGGTGTAATGTTTGGATTTAAAGTACGTACTTAAAATATAAGACCACCCTTGAGAGTTTAACTTTTTGTCTTCAAGGTCGGTGAAAACTATTTTATTTAACAAAGTCCTTAACAGTTTTATTGTACAATCCAGTTGTAATGTAATGCATGTTATAATGTTTTTAGAAACTTGAAGTTTAGTTAAAGTCTTGAATGGTAGCAGGGTAATCATTGGTTTTATTAAAATCTATGATCATAAGAGTCTTTCTTTGTTTGTATTTAGTTTTTAAATATTTATTTATCAATAAATACTTCATTATATGTTACGAGTAGCAATGTAATGAAAAACCAAATAAAGTACTATTAGACCATAACATTTAATAACGGAAACCAAACAGTTCGTTGTAAGTATTTAAAAATATCCAAGTTGACTTTTTAAGTTCGATTGTTCAATAAATTTTTTTTTTATTTTATATATTGATGCTTTTATTACGTAAGAAGCTTGCAGCATGCTACTGGTATAAACATGTCTAACTATTTTAGATAATATCATATCTTAGCCTTGTGCAGTATCTTTTAATGTCCATACTATGTTTTGTAAATATAATTTTCCAGAAACGTTAGAGATTTGTTGTCTTCAGCCTGATACTAAAAATGCATTTAAGAACATTTGATTTTAAGTATTATGAATAACTAAACCAGACAATAATTAAAATGTGTATAGAAAATATTTTATATAATTATATAATAGTCATCCAGTTTTATTTTTCATATTTTCAGCAATTAAATAGTTACATTTTTTAAACTCATTTTTGACATTATTATATTTATTAATCAATTTTACAAAATACTCAATTTATAAAAATATAGTGTTTATGGTTTTACTGGTTTTTATTACGTGGATTATGTTTATTTGATAATGAAATCACAAGATTTATATTCAAATAGCAAAAAAAAAGAAGATACAGGGGTCGGGTGAAACACAGAGATTATATGAGATCCATGGATAAGTGACTGATACGGTTATTATAAATTTAATATCAATTTACCATTGATTTTCAAAAAGTTAGAAATATCAAAGTATAAGAAAAATAATGCAATTTTATAAATTTTAATCATTATTTTTTTTAACTCTTCAAAGAATCCGGCACAAGAAGACTAATTCGTAAGTTTCACTCGTGTTATAAAACTATCATCAAATATGTTCTACATGCAATAACCGAAAAATTACTCATACATTCAGAACCAAGTTCAAATTCAGAGGAACTTTAATTTTCAATGGTTAAAAGCAGCAAAAATCTAACTTAACAAGCCACCAACGTTATAAAGAGCTGGAAAAATGTATTAAATCATGAAAGAAGATAATGTATTCATTCTTTCAAGCGTAGGGTTAAGAAACTCTGGAATGTATTGTGTTGTTATATTTTATTCAATCATAATGATTGTAACATGAGAACCCAATCCATGTTGGAATTATTGAAAATATAAGTACATTAACTTAAGATGTATCTGCAAATAAGTAATTAACAACGTCATAATAGGATTAATGACATTTGAATTCTTGAGACCAGAAAAAAATAAAAATACTCAAAATTATTTGTAAAAACTGGCATATTGGATTATATACAACCTAGAACATCAAATTATGGGGAAATCGAAAAAACTTCCAAGGAAAAAATGTACTTTTGAAGCAACTGACAAAATAGACAGTTCACCTAGAGTAAACACGAATACCAAATAGTTATGTAAAATATAATGTCGGGCTTGTGAACCCAGTATCTTTGTACTTATTTTTGAACAACACCAATTTAGGTTTTTGAATCAAAAACACTCTAACAATTTTGACTTTTACGGCATACAATTAGGATTCCTGAACGATTGAAATATATATCTTACAACTTGTATAGTATTGATTCCTAACAATATCTCTTGATTCACCATTAAATGAGCTAACTAAAAATTTGCGTACAATAATATTTAAAAATATGATGATATAGTTACAAAAGTAAAACGGCGTTATTCATTAAATAATATCATCATGTTATATTACTCATTTGCTCATTTATTATGTTATGAAACATTTCACGAGTTAAACAACTATATTCATAAGGCGTCAAAATCGATATATCATTCGAATACATATTATATAGAACGCAGAATTATCAAGACAAGAAATTAGAAATGACTAATATCGGTGTGAATCGAATCGAAACTTATGTTTAATATTCGATATAGGTAACATCGAGGTAGTCCTGTGGGGTTTGTGTGGAATAAACTCAGTCGGCTCACACCACCTTACCATTACTTAGTTGCCAAGGTAACTGAGATACAAAGGGTAGTTGAACGTATATAAGATACCGTGAAACTAGGTGAGCACCTAATGAAACGTGTAGGTAGTCAGGTAAACAGCTTAAGATCTGTCATATATTTAATGGAATTAAATATACATGTTGCATTTATATTCAAAAAATGCAGTAGTTCAAGAAACCGAATTCATGTATATTATTTTATTGTATAACATTTTAATAACAGTTGGTTAAATGTTGTTAACGACGAGTTTTTGACGGTTATTATTTGAAATATTCTATGGTAAATATTTTACAAACGGGTGAGCATTGCAGGTTGCCTTGAACAAAAATGTATTTGACTACCTTGAAAAATCACAAATCGTAGTATTTTCTCAGTCTCTACATTTAGGCGAAATATTTGAAATCGAGCATTTTGTATACAAATTAAAATCCTATAATCAAAGTGAATAAATTAGATTATTATCTGACTAAAATTTTTAGTTTGGTTATAAAATATACACATTTTCATATAAAGAAAAGTGATTTTTTTCATTTTACCCGGAAAAATTCTGTCATTGCATATTTTAATAATTAAAATTATTATAATTATTGAAATTATTAATATCATTAATATTATTATAAATTATTATAATTATTATAGTTGTAAACATTTATAAGTTTCATATATTTTGAAAGTTCTGTAATATTATATTATTAGTATAATATTTATTTAAATGCAACAAATTGAAAAAATATTTTTTTTATAAAATAATAATAGTAAGAGTTATTTTAATGTATTCAATGTATTTAATATTATTGTTTATTATAATAAGCTAGTCTTTATTCTACATTGTACATTTCTGCATGAATTATTCATATTCATATTTTATTTAAATGGTCCGACAAAAATTATCAAAATACAAAATGAGCTGAAATCCAAAAAAAATGAAATGACCATAAAATCTAGTACGAAATAATATCAAAGTGTAATACTTTTCTGCTATAATAATCACCTCACTCAAAGAAGCATTCAGCTACGGACAAGAAAAAAAAAAAAATAGACTTCATCAAGATAGCAGATCTCACAGCAAACATCTAGAACAACGGATCAACAAAACATCACACAAACATAATTAATCAAATTTAAAAAAAAAAAAAATGTTAAATCCGGAATGTAACCCAATTTTGTAAATAATCGTAGAATAATAAACTAAGTATTTGAAGCCTTAAAAAAAAAATCATGAAGTTAATAAAAATGAAAAATATCCCTACAATTGAATTTTACTAAAAATGATAGAATAAAAATGTAATTTTTTAACATTTCTAGTAAACTTTACCAAACCAATATTAAATATACGTTTTTGTTCCTGCCTATGAGTTATTAAAATGAATAGTAATTAATCTGAATTTTAAAACCTCTTAACACCGGACACATAGTTCTTGGTAAGTTCCAATGAATATTCTGTAGATAAGTATGTAAATGTGTATTATATTTCTTTGTATGCAAAAATGTACGTATATCGTATATGTTCCCATCCATATTAATATCTTAATATACACCCAATACATTTAAACTATGTTCACTGTGATGTTTTGAGTAGTTAATTACATAGTGAGGAAACCTTATATATTGTGTTGCACGTATTTATTATAATATTAATGAAAAACTTATTTATTTCAACGCAAGTGTCACGTGTTTATCTTAATCATCGAGGGTTTAAACAACGAAACATATTTTCAGTATTTGAATTAACGTTTACTGACTTTTATTCGTTTAAACTTTAATTAACGTTTACTCTTTATCTTATATTTTTTTATTTTTATATATATATATATATTTTTTATATTTTGTATTAAGGTGTTTTTGAACAGATCATTCATTGATTTACAATGATTGTTGGAAAAGTCATCGTCGTCATACCCATGACGAAAAATAAAATAATTATATCTACATATTTCTTACAGGCTAATGACCTTATGATAAATTTTTTTTTTTAATAGCTTAAACAGATGTTGATATTAAAATATGTACCTAGTGTTGTGATGAATCACTCTCGAGATTTCATGTATAATCACGTAGGCTCATTTTGGTTCTGTTTAAGAAAACCGCAGAGGTTGACAATCATAGACAAGGACTTGAGGTATCAGTTATTTAAAATAAAATAAAAAAATCACTTTCGTAAAATCATTTAAACGTTTTCATTCTAAATTCATTTAGTGAATTTAATTATTAATCCACACCAGTAGATATGTGATTTGACTCGATTACACATAAATCATATTGTCGTAATAATGATTAGTTTGGCGAGAACACTGTCTTTCCACAGCAGTCAAAGTAACAATTTAATCACCTTATGAAATTATTTGTTTAACACATGCATGATGTTAGCAAAAAATACTTTGTTATAATAGTATAATATAGTTTTATAATCTATAGACCGTCTAGAGGGCGCTTTATACGAACACTATAAATAGATCAAATTTACAATATGATGGTCATATATTTTAATGGCACCTACGCTACAGAAAAAAAAATTTTTACACATAAATTGTAACTATTTTAGCTTTTAGGTCTTCCGATACAACTTTTAAACACCATGTTTCTAAAATATACTTTAAAGCATAACAATTGATAAAATTGTTAATAAAATTTAACCCTATGGGTTTTCAAATTTCAGGTCTTTGAAATGCGTGTGGGAAATTTATGTTTATTGTATACAAAAAACCAAATTATTTTAATTTTTAGTATTCTTGAACTTGTAATATATCAAAAAATGATGTTTTTTTTGTAGTAGTATATTCGAAGCATTTTCGAGTTACTAATAAATTCAACACAGAACTTCCCGATGAAACTAACTACAAATGAGGTTTACAATCGAGTGATAGATACATTAAAACCATTAAAATAAAGTTGAATAAATTAAGTTCACCTAGGTATATATAAAAATAGTTAATAATTATAAACTTACATTTTAAAACCATTTATCCATCTCAATTTTTAATAATTAATGATGAAAATATTTATTCTTTGATTATATAAAACACAACTTGTCAGTGAAATGAATACAGCAGTTCTTCAACTTAAACTCGAAGGTAGTGTATTAAATCGTAAAACCAAACACTGTGTCAGGGGTTGGTTAACCATAATTGTATATATATTTATACATAACTATCCTTATTCACTGCTATATTGTTGGTGTGGGTATAACACGGTTAACTGTAATGAACTTCCATGCCCCACACTGACCACATACCTTCAGAAATAAAATTAAGTGATGTATACTGCATGCTTCAAATTCCACTGTTCCTACGGTCTGAGCAAACCACGTTTTATCGGGTCCCACAATTTATTCATCCACACCCTTATTGCACCTCACTAGTAAAAGAAGACTTACCGAGCACTTGGCTTTATGAATAATCCTTCAGTGTTAGTTAAAATACGTAGAAAATAAACATCGCTTAGCAATAATCAAATGCCCATTGTCAAAGAATACTTTAAATTATTTTGATATTATAATATGCAATTAAATTAATATTTTAGAAATGTATTAGTACTTATGATTCTATTTCTTATTAATTAATCATACGAATATATTTCTTTGGAATACTTATTCCATAATAATTAATTTAATTTATGTTTATTTATTCGATATTATACATTGTTCATGTTAAAATTCTTTAATCCGTTAAACATTTAAACATGCTTTTTAAAAAAAAAATATATAAACTATAAATTGGTACATTAAGATATTAACTCTAGGTTTAATGAAAAAAATACATCAACTTAATAATTCATAAGTTTTAAGAATAAGTTTAATTATTTTATCGTATAATAAAGAAAAAAAGTTTTTTTAAAATATTTCTAGTCTAACTTTTTCGTTAACATAGGTGCCATGGCACCCAACACTTAAACTAATATAGGAGTTACAATTATATTATTGATAATTATTATAGTACCACGGTAAAAGTTATAATCTGAGAATCGAACTCAAGTGGAGTTTACAGTGTATAGTGAATAATACACTATAATGAATTATTTGTTTGATTCTCTTAAAATAATAATTAGTTCAGATAAACATTATACTGTAAATATAGTGAGAATATTGGTGTGTGCTATTATTTAATTCACTTTAGAAAATGGTAATAGAAATTTCCTTTCACATCCAATTCATTATTAAAAATGTGATTAATGATTCTTTTTAATTTTTTAAAATGTCAGAAAAATTTATTTTAAATACATTTCCGAGTTATAGAAATAAAAATTTTGGTTTTGATTGTTCATAAAAAATAAAATATGAACTTAAAACTTTAACAAAAAACAACATAATAGAATCATACGGAAAATGTATCATATGATCAAATTATCCATATTTATGTTGAGACGGCACTTTGTATAGGCAATTTAGCAGCTTTGGTGTTATAGGACAATTATTGGGAAAAATATGCAAACATTGCAACCTACTGCTTCAATATCACTAAAAAAAAATTATAATATAAGATCGAAATATTTTTTAATTCATATTAAAAAGCAACATCTTATTTTCAAAATTCATTTTTCTCAAATTTCAACTATATTTTCAGATCTTTAAAATATAAATTCTCAATCACATATCTCTTATAAATTATTATTTTAAAATATAATGAGCCAAAAAATAATATTATCTTATATATTGATGCTAAATATTTACATTAATTTAAACCATACGAAACGTTTGTCATTGAGAGTTTTCTGTTTTTTATTAAAATTAATTTTTATTTTATAAAGGCATATAATAATAGCTACGTTTATAAATGTTTGAAAAATATCTTATTTATTAAATTGAATTCTTAATAACTATAAATGGGCTCACAACAAATTTGTTGGACCTAAATAATTAAAAAAAATTACAAAAGCCTCAGGAAAAATAGTTGTTAAAAGAAAATTCATGAATCATGAATTAATCTTAATTATCTAAAAATGAAAGTATAATTTAGAACTACAGATTTTTTTTTTTTGACTATATTAGACTTAATTCATATTTTAAGTTATTTCCATTTTATACTGCACTACTACTGCAAAACCTCTAGATTGTATACGTTTGTGTACCAACTATAAAATCATAATCGGTTTCCTGTATGCTTATGATTTTTTTTAAATTAATGTTAGACAATATTGTTGAAAATAAAATATAAACTAAACTATAAGAAATGTTATAAATTATTTTGTAGTACTCTGAAAAAAATTGCAACGCTGTAATTGTAATTCAGTTTTTAAAATTCACATACGAAATTCATACTAAGTTATGATTATTAGGTGATTATTAATTATGAAAATAATTAATCTTCATCGTAAAATATTTTATATATGAGCAAACTTGGGTAGTATTCAGAATACAGTATTTGGAATAAATTTTAAATACTTTTTTTTTATGCGTTCAATACGGTATTTTGAATACTTTTAACTAGTATTCTGAATAAAGTATTAGGAATACTTTTTTAACATCCAATCACATTTTAAAAATGATTTATTGTTTTTCCGTTATTGAAATTTATTTTGTACTTGAATGTAATATGTATATGTCTATAAAAAAATATTTTATAGTAATATATTGTTTTGTTTCCTACTATTTCTAGTGAAACCATAATGTTATTTTCCAATGTTTTAGCAACAAGCCAGCGAAAACGATAAGATATTATAATGAAATCGAAATTTCCTTATAATAAGTAATAAAATAATGCCTTTTATATTTAAACATATTTTACCAACAAACTATACATAAATTCAGCCATAATCTTATGTAGGTGTATTAATATGTGGTATTTTGATATAATTTATGTGATTATTTATTTATTTTTTTTAAATTTATAAAATTATTCGATGAAATAAACGGTTTACAAGTCTTAAATTGATTGATAGGTACAGTAGTTGGTGATATGAGATCTTATATATGTTTTTCTCATATAGTATAATACTGATTATTACTTATAATTTATTAATTATATTAATTTGAATATAATTTATAATTAATGGATATCCCGATGGGTGTGTATTTTATTTGAAATTATTATAATGTTAATTTGTAAACACTGAATCTAAAAAAAAAGATGTTTCTGTTATTGAAATTTAAATCTACTAAAAAAAGTATTCGAAAAATATTTGGAATACTTTTTTTGAATATTATTATCATTATGTATTTAAATACACTTTTTTTAAGTATTCGGAATATATATTCGAAATACTTTTAAAAAGTATTTTACCCAAGTCTGTATATTAGATTATAATTGAGTTGGTGTTATAATTTAAACGGATAAAGCAATAATAATATTATGTTGGAAAAATAATATAATATACGCATCACGCATGTAATATGGAACAAGAAAACTCTCTCCGCAATAAAAAAAAAAGTTTGCTTGATCAAAGTCGAGCTTAAGGGCTGGTTTTATACAGCAATAAAAAGCATGCGAATCGCTTTATATTGAAACATCTGTCAGTCTAGTTCACTGCAGGCAAATGGTTTATCGCATTAATTATTAATATCTGACAACAATATATTGGTTTGAATAATATAACAGAAATAAAAGTAAGGATATGATACAGCGACTAAGTATTACATGCTTATCAATATCATAGTTCCACCACGTTTGGTGCACTATAGTTTTATTTTATATACAAATTATAATATATTATTTGATTGCGCTACAAACATTTAAAAGCAATCAAATAAACCTTCTGATTGAACGAATAGTCTGAGTGGAATCGAGTTGATGAAAATATTTGTCAACATTAAATCCCTAACGTTTGTGGAATAAATGTGTAATAAAAATGTTCGAAATTCGTGTCAAACGTAGTTTTCAGAACATAATTTGGCTAATATCGAATAAATTATCGTTAATTATTTGATGGTTGGAATTGAACGTTTCATATAAATTCATTGCATGTGATTTTTTTTAAACAAATAAATTTAAGTTCATCAGTTGGAATATGTATAGTCATAATATATTAGTATTTGGATAAACTTGTGAATAAGATAGGTAGGTAGGTTATAAATGTATTTTAAAATATTTTCAAGTGAATCATTTGACACGAGAAAATGATCTAACACTCCGATAAAAAATAAAAATTGATAATATTGTATGATGACATTTTTTAATTTTTTGTTTCCGCCAAAGTTAAAATATCGCTTTAACCACTGTCACGTTTTATACGCGTAATAATTATTTATCTGTACTAGAAATGCATTCGTTCGCGGAAGATCATATCAGTTCAGTTCATATTAGTCATATATATAGTCGCCAGTGCCGTGATTTAAGTAACGTGTTACCGACGGTAACATGACAATTTTTGAAATATCAGGCGAGGGGGTCAGCCTAGGTCAGCAATAATAGGCTGACACGTGACGGCTACCGAAAAATCGACTAAACGGGAACGGCAAATCGTATAGGACGTACGACGTTCGCCCGAGGGCTTAGCTTCGAGAGCTTTGCGCGTACACGTCGTAAAGAGCGTGACGGACAAGAAGATCAAAACGCAGCGGTGGCCGAGGAATTTTTGACTGGACCTGCGCCCGATCGGTGGAGGATATATCTGCGTTTCTCTTTCAATCCTGGCCGCGTGCCCGTCCAAAAAAGTGGCGTTGACAGTGGTCGCGGCGGCAGTGGCGATGGTGGTGGAGGAGGTGGTACACGATATCGCGCTCGCTCTAGTGGCGGCGGCAGCATTGATCTGCGGGCAGGGGGCGGGTCGGTGACGGGTGGGTTACGAGCAACGCACACACGGGCGCGTGCGCGCACACGCACACAATAATATATTTACGCGTCAATATACGTACACGTGTAATATATTAACACTGCGGCACATCAAAGAACCGGACGGACGGACGTGCAGCTAGGCGGCCGGCCGAAGGCGTTGTGTACGTCGCATCAAGCGACTTGGCATTTGTGTCCGTATAAACGCGTGCGTGTGCGCGTGTGGTTGTGCAGCGCTGGCGCCGCACGCGCGTGTGTGTGACGGCATCGCTATGGGGCGCGAGCGCGAGACGAGCACGGGCAGCGACGTCGGCAGCGACCGCGCGACGGAGCGGCTTAGACGACGGCCGTATCAGCGCAGCACCAGCGACCGGCAGCAGCACCGGCGGCGGCACCGGTATATCACAGAGCAGCGCTCACCCCGCGTACACCCACACAGACGCCAGCGCACGCACGCACACGGACGAAATCACGCACACGCGCACGCGAGCACACGCGCACATCCCCGACCAGCCTCGGCCGCGGACCCGGCGGCCAGTCGTGTGTTGAGCCGTCGCCGCCACCGACGTCCGTAACTCGTGCACGTCGACCGAGTCGCCGCCGTAGTTGTTCACGTCACGTCCGCGGTGCACCACGGCGCGAGATCTTCGTTTACCGGTGGTGCCTCGTCTTGCCGTCGCTCAATCTCCGTCACCGTCACCCGCCCCCCCACGGGTCTCTTCTCCCCAACCGCGTTTTTCGTCCCCGTGTCTGACGACACCCCCGCGGAGCGGTAAACAACACGCGCCCGCCGAGCCGGTTCGCGCCACGCGCGTCGTCACGGACTGTTGTCCTCCCGGCCCGGTCGGCTCCGCGCGCGCAAGGCGAACGAACAAACGCCCCGGCGCCGGTTATGGGTGGTCGGCGCGCCATCGCTGCCGCTGCAAACCGTCCACGTCGTCGTCACGTCCACGTCGTCCGCGTACAGCCGTTCGTCACGTATCTCGCAGCGTCGCGGCCGTCACCGCCGTCACCGCCGCCGTCACTGCCGTCACTACTGCCGCTGCTACTGCAGTCCGCGCCGCGACAGCGACACGCCGATAGCTGCACGCGTACCACCACAGACGATTATAATCGCTACCGCGGCTCGCTAAGCGGCCCCCGCGGCAGCACCAGCAGCAACAGGGGTAGTGCCGACGCCGCTAGCGATGACTCGGTGCAACTGGTGGCGGTGTGCCCGTCGTCGGTTCGTCGTCCGACGATCCGTTTGCGCTGAACAACCGGTTCCCGTGCGTCGCGGTTCTCGCGCGTGATTCCCGTCGTCGGTCCTCGCGCGCCGCACCGTCTACACGATGTCGGCGTCGAAACTCGTTGCTGTGCTCTTCGCTTTGACGGCCGTAAAAATAAAAGGTAAATATTCCGACGACTATCGCAGGTACCATCGCGAACGACACATTTTGTGGAAAACGAGATTTATACTTATAAACAGATATATAGATCCAAGGGTAATGGACAAAAAGTGTTGCAACGATCGTAAATGGGAACTGAATACACGTGTATGTACGACGTTTAGTAACCAAAAATAACTGTCTACGATGAAATCTTCGTGCATACTACTTTAAAATATTCCGTTTTAAATAGTTTTCCCGTTCGTTCAGTACGGTAACCACGATATGATTGGTGGCGAGACTAGATACCACGTATATATAATACGTCCCCCGGGGTGTCTCCGCGGTAATCCTGTACGATTTAAATGTCAATAAAGTGCTCTTGATTGTAAAAGTAATTTAAAATAACGCTTGAGGGGCGATTTTTTTCCTCTTACGTATCACCACCGTTCAGCGATTACACCGCGGACGCGTGTGTCTGTTCAATTTTTAAACAGCAACTAGTAGCCACTACACCAGCACCGCCGCCGACGACGACGACGACGACGACGACGACGATGACGACAACGGAGTTACGGCAAGGGCGGCAACCGTGTTGTACACATTCAACACGTAGTGTTTTTCCTCGTCCAGTAATAATAATATAACGATAGTCGTGATGATAATAATGTAATGACGCTGCTGCAGCTGCCACCGTTGGAAAACACGCGACAACCGTTTCACCTGCGACGCGCGCTTTTCCCGACAGACAGACAGACGGATAGACAGACGGACGTGATGAGAAGCGACGAGATCGCGTAGCGAGGGCCCGCGGTAATAATACATATTACACGTCCGTACGGATTCCCGTCGTGCTTTATACGTACGTCGTATCGAAATCGAATTGAGACGAATCGTGTTCTCGAGTCGGTTGACATATTATACGATAAAACGGTAATAATTGTATTATGATGTGACTACTAGAACGGAAACTATTTGATGAGTTTTACATTTTTTAACGAATCAGCTAAATAATATACACACTGATTTCATGAGATATAATTTCCATTTTTTAACATTTATTCCTTTTAGGTAATTTTAATCATTTTTCTCGTTGTATGGCTATTTTCACTCGGTTGTTACGCTGATAACCGTCCCGTTTCTCCGTGAAATTAGTTTTAGAATAATATTCTTTCGATCCGTTCGTCTTGTTCGTAATTCGATTGAAACGAACGATTGCATTCGTCGATTGGTCTTCTGCGAACACTCTCCTCACCACACACACATCGTATACCCTCATCATGTGTATACCTTTAAGTATCGTTTATGCAACTTATTTCATTTAATCGTAAGAATTGAATGTCAAGCAGTTCGACTCGATGCAATGTGTCGAAGCGAACATTTAGTTTTTATTTTAAACCCTTTCCCGAACAAATGTTCTCCAATGTATACCTTTATACCCGCACAGTTTATTTCCTATTTAAGTCGACATTGGGAGGATTTTTTTTTATGTAAATTAAATTCAGCGCACCACACCACCAACCACACTCTATTATATACGATATATACGAGTACCTATAACCGTTGTATTGGCACGTTTTTAACGACGACTCGGCATACTTTTATAAGGTCCTTTATATTAAATATTACATTTTTTGATTGAAGATGAAGTAAAAATAAATTCATAATTTTTTTCAAATTTATGTTTATAGAGCCAATTATAAAAAATTGTTCATTTAAATTATTATTATTACCTAAAATTAAATTTTTTTCAATATAAAACAATTGGTTTTTAAAATATTTTAATTCATATAGAGGTTTTGTCAGTAAAATAATTAAAGAAAATAGTATAAAATTATTTTTTTATTTATCATTTGCGTATTTCTTCAGCAATGCAAAATGTACTATAAAAGTTTAAAAAATACAGTTGATGAGCAAGAGGTGTTTAACGTTAATGTATGCACTTTCATTTTAATTGAATGACCAGTATTTCACCAGATAATTGTATACCAGAGACGTACGTTACATATATTTAATGACCTTACCGAACTAAAAGCTTTGAACAATAATGGTTTTTTATATGGAAATTGGCTTTTTAATAAATACGATTTATTTGATTATCTTATATTATTCTATGAAAAAATAATAAATTGCACTTATTTTGAAAACTTATACGTTAAAATAAACAATTTGTAATACGTTTACATACTGGCTATAGTGATAGCCTTTCAAAATTATGTCATATTTAAAAATATTATAATAACACGTTGTTATTAATTTACCAACCATTTTTTGCAATACAACCTTTTTTTATTTTGTGTTCTAAAATTTGTGGTTCACAGATTTCACTATTATAAAATATTATGTTTAATCAAATTTCTTAAATAGTTAAGACTTCTCTATATTATGAAGCTATACATTCCTACTGGTCGATTATTTAAAATTAAATTTCATCAAGATAATTAACAAACTCATTTTATATGTTACCACATTACTTAAAAGTTTAATTATTTAGAAAATATTTTTTCTGAGGTCCTATAAGTTGGAAAAATGTACGAACTTAAGATTTGTGATTTTGTTAGTAACCAGTGGAAAAGTTGTAGAAGCTCTTAACTCGCTTCATTATGAGATTTTTAAATCATGCCATTAACTATGTGACATTTAAAAATCATACCCCATCTAATTCAATCAGGAAAGTTTATTTTCCAAATCCTTTAATCAATAATATACCTGGACCTCAGATAGGAAAATATGTATAATTTTTTTGCATATTTATAGTACGAATATAATATTTATCAATAAATCTGGAAATTGAACTATAATTTATTAAAATAATTTAGGTAAAATTTTTAGTACTTAGTTATAATTTTTTATTATAATATAATGATAAAAGATTCTATTATAATAAGTTTATAAAATAAATATCATTTTCTCAGATATAATTGACAATATAAATAATAAATTAAATATTAAGGTAAATTACCTTGTTTATGTTTAATGTGAACAGCAGGTCAGTCAAATGTATTATAAATACTAAATAATAATTATTAATACATTTTAAATTTATCGTACCCCTCAAAATCATGAATCCATGTAAATAGATTTTTAGCAGTTCTTAAATAAATTATATCATACATAACAATCTTGTTTTCGTTGTCAAAAAGTTTAAAAATGTTATATTTATTAACATTTTTACAAACTTTTTTCGTCATTTTATGCAATATAGACTTTAATTATTTTAATTTTGGGATATCACATAATAGAATTAAAACGAGTCAGAACTTTCATTGAAAACAAAAATTAAATTAAATGAATAATTTCTACAGAAAATATGTTTGAATGTAGTAATGTTTTAATTTTTAAAAGCATATGAGTTACACATATTATAAATTCAGTTACTATATTACATATTATGATATAGATGTATCAGGCAAAAATTAATGTATTATATCAACTATTATAAAACTATCATGGTTTATACTTATTTACATACGAATATATTATTTATTTTGTCTTTTGTGAATGTTTAAAATTCTTAAAAAGTATAAGAGAAGTATTTTTTTATCCTTATTTTATTTAACTTGGTTGAGTTACGTTTTAATTCTAAACATGTAAATTGTGATCAGAGTAATAAAAGAGTAAATCTTTCTCCATCCCAAGTAATAATCTGAAGGCAATGAGAAAAAAAAACTTAAATTAGTTTTATAATTTATAATAGAATCTGCTTCTTGTATTTTTTTTTTTTTGATCGATTGCCTATGTCTGTACATCACACTTATTTGTTATATTACTTAATTATTTTAAGCCATGTAACTTTACAGCTATGAAAAATGCTTTTGATTATTAGTCAGGTTCTAAAAGAGTTTGGCAATAACTCTTTTCAATGACTAAGGCATTTTCGTTATATCTCTAAGATATATTGATTATTTTATACATCACCTATATTTCGCCATTTCGGTAAATTAATTCTTATCTGTTATATTGAAATAATTACAATTATTGTGCATCACACGTTTATTATGATCTCGATACTTTTAAACACAATGTTTATGAAAATGGTATAGAACAAAATAACAATTATTTTAAAAATAATTCATTATAAACCATATTCTTTATTCCGAGTGCGTTGTTTCCCGCTATAAAGTGGCAACAAGTCTGTCTTTAAAAACGAAACAAACAATATATAACTGTCGGTTAGGCTTCTAAATCCCTACTCATTTTTAACCTTTCATATCAACTTTCTGTGTTTCGAAGACAAGCAATTGCGATTTCATAGATTTTAATTTTAAAGATCAACACAAATTTTGAAACATCACCACTTTATGCTAACGATAATCGAGATCACCAAAAGGTAATTACTGTATGAATATACATTTTCCTTCGTTTTTACAGGATTAACAGGAAAGCCATAGGAATTAAACTTTTTTTTTACCTATGACATATCAATTAAAAATGTTTCTACATTTATGAACAACTTGAATAGACAATTATATTCTATATACACATTAACGTGTATGAGATTTAAGTACAAAGTATTTTGGGTAAATTCGTTTTTAGTACACAGTGGGTACAGCATAATAACAATAAGTATAATATAAATACAAAAATACAATTATTTGAAACGCATTTTATAATTTTTAAATCCAAAATAGTAACTTAAGATGATATTCAGTAAACTAAATTTCCCGAATTAAATGTATTGCTTTGTTATAAATTTGATAAATACAAATAAACTATACAAGTTTCTTCATTTTTATCAGAATAATGTTGTGACAAATATCGTATGCGACTGAATTATATACCATATTTATATTTTGTACGGTTAAGACGACAGTAAATTGTGGCATTGTACGTCGTATTATGTCTAGAACAGCAGAATAACAAATGTTTCCCAATTCGGCAATATGTTCATATAAATTCCAGACAAAACCCACGATCCTATATATCTTGGCTGTAACATCAACTCCAGGTACAACGTTAATACAATACATTTGAATTATAAATGTCCAACGAGAGGAGGGATTGAAAAATTATTTTTCCCAAGAGTCTTGCGGATTCCCGACATATTCCGGGCAGGATTACAGGCACATGCCGATTAGTTTGGCCAGTGTCATTTACCACCGCTGACTGCTATAATAACATCAAAGGGTTCAGTGATACTGTTTATGAGACTTTAGTAATACTCGGGTTGGTAGGAAAATTATTACAGCCAATCAACACGTAATACATATATAATATATATATACTATATTTTAATTTATATTCACGTCTTTATTGAGTATCTTTAAGGAAATATGGACTTTGTTTCGAGACAATCATATTATGTATAATAATACATTGTATATAAATAGCTACAATTCTTTGAAGACCGAATACGTAAGATTTGAAATTATATTTTATTAACTATTTAATATATGTATACAATATATTACAGTTACGTTGACACTCGTCTGTGTTAGTTTCTCATTTTGTGTAATAATGAAATAAAAATATCATTTTTTTCAAATACCGACTTATAAACTACCTATATTGTTATTTGACTACCATAACAACAGAATAAGATTAAACCTTGGAACCAGTCTTACGAGATAATTTAATGTTTAAATGGTTCAATAGTAATTGTAAATCACTTTTGAACAACATTAAAATAATAGTTAATGTTATTTTATTAGTAAACTGTACGAACGTTTATATAATATTTGAACAATACGACTATTTGAATTTTTTCAAATAAAAATATTTTGCCAATTGATTGAATTGAAACCGGTCGTGTTCTAAATCACTTAATTATATAAGAATATTTATATTTCTCAAGGCAAAATTTTTATTTTATTTATTGTCATATATATTTATATTATAGCTAATTTTATAAGTAATAACAAATCATTTATATATTCAATAATAGTCTGTAATTACAAAGTAATTACTTATTGTAAATGTTGTTTTTAAAATCATCATATTTTACGATTTTTATTAAACATAGCTGGCTTAGAAAGTTAAATTCATTAATAACTCTTTAACAAAATAATGTTATTCTTGTTTCCTACGTTTAAAATATAAATAAATCTGGCTTTTTAAACAGTATGATTAACTCTCTTACGATAATTTATTATATTTTTCTAATTTTAAATTAAACTTTTTGAGCATCTTTATTTTACAATAAATCTTAAATAAATACTTAATTAAAACTAAAACGTATTATTAATGAATCCCAAGATGCCATTATATAAACAACTGAGATATTTTAAAAATGGTTCTTATGGTTCCTTTGGGTTTTTCCATATAGTTGATAATATTCTCATAACGATTGGTTTTTATTCTAAAATGTATAGGCTTCAATGCTAAAATTTATTACATTTTTTTAATAAGATGACATAATTTGTTTTTTTATACTTTTAAAGTTGATTCCATAGTACAACAGTCACATTAAAATGTTTGAGATTAATTGTAATGTACATTATAATTTATAACTCACTATCAAAAAATGAATTATCAAAAGTTCTCATGAATTGTTAATTTTATTATACTATTCCCCTAGGGTAATAATATGGCTTGTTAATTAAACATTGTTTAATATTCTTTTTTCTAAATTTATTTCCTTTTATTCAAGATGGCTATTCTCACTTTTTACTGTAATTTGATTCAACTCATTTTTATTTCCATTGTTCCTATTTTGTTTACCTCGGTAAATGTATTAAATCTCACTAGTTTGATGTGAAAATAACAAATCAGATCCAATTACATTGGACTAAATGAGTTGAAACAATTTACAGGTGTTTCATCTGTTATATACTGAATGTTAATGACACTAAAAGCCGTAGATGTTTCATATAAAAACCCAAATGAATGTTTCGGTTGCTTAGAAAATGTTTTAGATCTTGTAATTCGACATTCATATTACGGTGGTATAATATGTGTTTTTTTCTTTTACATGGGTTTACGGCCTGGTATTCGTGTTACTGAATTTTTATTCGTGCAAACACGAACATTACACAAGTTTTTATAAATTGTGTTTCACTATATGTCATATTAAAATATAGCTCATTTTGATCCACAGGATATATCCTAAATCTTTTTCTGATGAATATGACATATTACATCTTTTGTATCGCATTTTGCAAATTGAATGAAATATATTTAATTTGCAAGTCATGCACATCGAATTCAAAGAGTCTTGCATTTCAGTAGTTATCACCGGGTAACAGACACGTATACCGTAGGTCATAAGACTATAAGAGTAACGTAACGTACAATATCTCCCATGAATACAAATTATATTTAGTGAGATTAAGTATATTTACAAATTTAAAAATAAAGTAAATGTTGTCCTGACAAGATAAATTGAAAGATATATATTATCTACGAAATAACTGTCACATATTTATATTGAGATAGCTATTGAGATGCCGTGAAACTTATAAATCCTATAACATACTCGTATTGCAGATGGGTATAATATCCAATAAAATATTTGAATAATTTAGTTCAACTATTGCTTTTTTCTTTTTTTAAATGAGATTTCACATTATATCCTATCATAATATTGTGGTAGTGATTTATTGTTTAAAATTAAATTATTTTTATTTTTATTTTTCTTTCCAATTGTCTATTAATTATAAAATACTGTTACAGGGGAAATATAATATTATTGGATTTTTAATACAATATTTTATTGTTAATATTGGGTATTTGTATATCATACCAAACTAACCGTTCGACTGAGCAAGGTGCCTTTTGTATTTTAATTTTGAGCACTTTAGTTTATCTTTGCTGTAACCGGACAATTTTTTATATCATACGAGTAGGTATACTATTTTTTATCAACCAGTATGAGAGCTTTCCAGACAAGATTGGATTTACTTATATTTAAAACCTAAAAAATATTATAAAGGAATTTCTTTTAACTTAGAACTATAAGTCTTTTACGAAGTTTTTGATCAATTAATTATTATAAATATCAATAATTTGTAATATTGTCGTAATACATTTTATTATTTTTAATTTGTCTTTTAATATCTAATTGTATTGTGTAAACAAGTATGACAATATCAAGAGTGTTTTGTTTAAATTATAATTTTGAAATATAAATTATTGAAGAGAAATTAAAAATAGTATTCAGTTTAATGTATGTAAATAAAATCTAATAAAGTCTAATACAATTGGTTTCAATTTAATTATGGTATGCCTTCAGAAAGTTCTCAAACTAAGAAGGACAAAAGTAAGATCGATGCAGCTGCGTTAAAAAATGTAAATTTATAAGTATCAGGAAAAATATATAATTCAATATATATATTTAAATAATTTAAATAGCTCTTATAATTATACAACCAAGAATTAAACACACTACAATTTAGTATATTTAATAATAATATAGTTAATAACATGATATACTAATATAATATTTTTATATGATGATGATGGATTAATTATAGTTAATTTAATATTAGCGTTGCTTGGTGGGTAATGTAGATTATTCTACTTCCCTCATGAACTCTTGGCACAATAATAAAGGACTATGTAAAGTAAACATTGCTTGATATTACATTTTGTTTGAAAAATAATGTGTATTAGATATTCATTTTGAATGTGTCGAATATTTATTTTGGAATCTAGTATATTTGTAAGTGATTGGAAAAATACAAGGTATACCACCGGGATTTACATAGAGTGATATCTTCAGTGGTAATAGAGATAGTCAAATTCTGTTTTTTTTATGAGTATCCCTGGGAAAAGTCAATTATTTGACAATTGTTTATTATAAAAGTGTATTGTTAAAGTAGTTAAAAAAAATTAACTGTTATTTATAATTGTTGTGAAATTAGAAGATAGCCATTTTATAAGGTTTCTATTACTAACAATTTCGAAGGTTCAACATTCAGTTTTCATTGGATTCATGATTTTTAATAATTTATTTAATTTAAAAAAAAATTATATAAATTATAAATCATTATTACCTCGTCATTTTTCCAATTTATTAAAGTAACAGAATTAAAAGATTGTATTTTAACTCCTTTAATAGTACACTTATATTTATCGAACTATTTTCAATAAAATGTCGTTTGCCCAAGGATAGTCATAAAATAAAAAACAGAATTCTATTATCTCTTTTAACACGAGATATATACGCTCTGTGTAATTCTCGGTAGGACATTCTGTACATAGTTCCTCTTTTTCGTCTATTGGTATCTTTAAATCCGTCAATACGAGTATATTCCATAGTACGTATGTCGTATATATTGGTTTTGTATTTTTTTTATTTTATAATCGATAGCATTTGCTGATAAAAATTTTATTTTAAATAAAACATGGACACAAATTGTCAAAATGACTGTTATTTACTTTAGGTGAAAATATAAATATTTTTTAAAATTATACACATTTTTTTCTTAAAGTTTTCAAACCAGCCAAGTTCTGTATCTTAAACGTATTTCAGAAAATCGGTATAACCGTATTTTTAAAATGTTCAGCTTGAAGACGGTCTAAACATTCATAACATAATTCATAACATTTGTATGATTTCAAATAATTATAACGAAAATTGACGGAATAAATTATATAATTATTGATAATCGAATTCACGTGGTTGAAACTTGGAAGTTGTAGTGCCAAGACGTATAGCTAATAAGTATATATCGGTCTTAGATGTCAGAGGCGCGTGGGAGATAATACCAAATACTCTAGATAACAATAGGAGTTTTGAACTAAGGCTATAGTTTTTAGTGTAACGTATTGTTATTTAACCATGCTATAAACTATATTATTTACCATTTGATAATATTTAACGAATATAAGGGCAAACAGATGATGAAACAGATATTCTCAAACACGACAAGTGACATAATTTCTAACTTTTACTCTTGTGCGATCACTTTATAAGTTGCTTATGTAAGTTGCTTATGAGTGTATTTTGTGTATTTTTAAAATACTTTAAATTCTGAAAAATTCATCTCGATTACAAACTATAAATGTTTGTGTTCGAGAAAAGACAAAACACAAATATGTATTTGAAATACCTTTGTTTTAAATACTGCCCATTCCCGTGTACATATAAGTTATATATTGTTTTGTGAATAATACTGAATTATAAAATATAATGTAAAAATAATTTAATTATATTTCATATTTATCATAGTGTTCAATATTATTGTTTATTTCTTCGATTTGAATAATATAATAATAATTCAGAAATATATCAGTCTTAAGTGAAAGGCTTTTATTCACTTTATCGTTAAAATTGTTACGAATTTTAAATATGATGCATTGTTTGGAGCAGAAGTTAGCCTCAGTTGCCAACTGGCAACGCTGATTCACCTACGTCCGGCGTAATTTGCTCCCGGATGGTTGACCACCTGGGTTTTTAGCGACAGATTCACTTACAATGAAACCATGAGTGCCGGCACACTACAAAACATAACCCTTTCCAAATCACCTACTGTTTCACTCAATCGCCTTATCTGCAACGGGTTGACTAAAGAAACTAATTGCTTTTGCGGTCGAAATTAATGAAGAACAATAAAAAAATTAAAAGCATTAATCATTGTTAAAAATTCCTTTAAAAAAAATGTGGTAGGCACATATTTAATAAAAAAAAACTTTTATTTAACAATTATCATTACCGTTATGAAATGCACTTATAATATTAATATGTTTATATCAGTAGTGATTCCCAAACTTTTGTCTTTAAATATAATGTTTTAAACAACGGCCGAGAATCGATGCGAGGGGGTATGCGCGATAATGCCAAGTTAAAACCTTCGTTCTCCCTATTAACTCCAGCTACAGTGGTCAGGGCGCCGCGGTGGTGGTGGTGGTCGACGGAATCCGTCCGTTCTGCTGAACACGTATTTTCGATTTGCATTCCACCCTATCGGCTTGGATAGAGAGTCGTAAAATTGAAACGTGTTTAACGATCGCCGCCGCCGACGCTGTCCGCTACTAATCCGTTTAACATGCGTGGCAACAGGCTGTCAAAACGTGTTATTATTATTATACGGAGTGTTCAGCGATTGTACCCAGGACAATATTGGTGAAATGTTCGTCGAACATTTTCGATAAACATGCGATTAATAAATTTATGTATACACTGATGCAAACTCGATCAAATGACGGTGAAAAAAAAAACCGACAGACGGTGGTAGAGAGAGACAGAGTGAGCATGTTTGACTGGAATCTTGTGATTTAACAAAACATTTTTAAATGGAAAAATTATTTTTCAACCTCATAAAATGTTGTAGAACTCATGCATACCATGATGCAAATTCAGGGCTTACATTATTATGTACTTAAAGTTGGTTTCTTCGAAAATATATTTGAAATATTTTAAATTTCTTTTAACTACTTTTAACGATTATTTTTTTAGATTATGAATAAAACAAGGAATTAATAGGTTATTATGTGTCTGTATACACGATTTTGACCAGAAGGATTGCTACAATGTGTACGAATCAAGTACTTTTCCGAGAGCAAATTTTGTCTAATTGGTACTTTGAAGTGGTCATTGTTTGAATTTCTCAACATTTTTCCGTTTTATTAGACAAGAAAAACAGAGCAAAAAACTTTAACCAAAATCGAGAGATTGCATCATCTATAGTATTTTCATCGTGCAAACAGTGAATACACTTGTTTATTTTTCATGGATACAACATATTTGGTTGCTATTCCAAAAATTGTAGCGACCCGATACATAGATTTATTATTGAATCATCAGTATAAGCATTTTGTTTTTTTTTTTTTATTAAACAAAAATATATTTACAATATGTTATATTACTATATACAATTAGTTAATTTGATAACTTAACAAATAGATAAAAAACAACATAACATTACGTGAGGAGGGAAGTCCACCTGTGTGGATACCCTCAGACCTGAAAGGGATTTTTTAGTTAACTAATACAAATCGGGATTTATTGGCTAAGTTAGATACTAGTGGATTTGTGTGATAAATAGATTTGGTTCAAATGGGATGGTTTCAATTTTTAGGTCGTTGTGTAGTGAGACATTAGAGACATACCATGGTGTAGATGTTATTTGTCATAGAGAAATTGACTGGAAGGCCTAGATGGTTTGTATTTGGGAAGGCTTGGCACATCCCCATATTTGGATTCCATGGGTTTTGGCATTGATTTGTATATTAGTAGTTTTGTACTGATTGAGAGCTTGGACTTGATAATTGGACATAGTAGGTGAAATATACTGTTAAAAACCTTTTTTTTAGTTTTTAGGGGTGAACCCTAAATTAAACGTTTGTCTAATATTACACCTAAATATTTTATTTGAGTTTTAGTTGGGATTTGATTGTTTTGGAAGTAGATTGCGGGTGTAATGCCTTGTCTTAGAGTGAAAGGGATATGAAAGGACTTATTTGAATTGATTTTGATTCTCCACTTGGAAAACCATTTTTAAATATTATCAAAATTAATTTTAAGGTTTAGATATGCTGTTGTGAGGTCAGGATGTCATAAAAAAATTGCCGTGTCGTCAGCGTAAGTAGCTAACAATGTATTTCCGGAGTTGGGAATGTCAGCTGTGTAGATGTTATGTAGGTCTGGTGATAAGTCATAGGTATTAGCATTTAATAGAAATCTCATAATTTTCGAAACATACTTTGATTACTTGATACTGCTTGAGCTTAACACCAAAATTGCTAGTAAAGTCTACCCCCGGTTACCAACCCCTGGTCCTATATGATAAGCCCCGACGGGAAATAGCCAGATGCGCGTAATTCCGAAAACGCAAACCGCGTGCACAGGTCCCATATTGATATACTGTTAAAGTACCAGATAATAAATAATAATCCATTATTATTGGTGCGAGAGCCGGAGACGGACACGATGTAACCCACCATGGGCATACTTCGACAACCGTACATTACCATACATACCGCAGGATTTACTATAGTTATAGTTGAAAAATCAACCAATTCGATTTACAATATTTCAAACTTAGAACATTAAAAGTTCAACCCATTTTAATCAGAAACGTGGTTATAATACTATATCAACTTAATACTGATGCATCCTACCTTTCTTACTCAGAATTATTTTTATTTCGAGAGCAGCAATGGTACATTAGTTTTAAGTTTATAAGACAAATACAGCAATTAGTTCATCCCTGTATCTCGTCCGACCGTGGAGTTTTGCCATTTTTAAAATATGATTTTATTTTTTTTAAAGGAAAATTCTAAAAAAATGTGATTACAAAACATCAAACATATAAATAAAAAACAAATTGTCTATATCAGCTTCGAACAAAGTTCATTTTTTAAAAAAAAATTAATTTCATACTGTTGTTCATTTATTTTTTATTTCATAGGTATGGTGTAAATATATTAATGAAGATAAACCCTATTAAACATTGAAATTAATGAACAACATATAAATAACTATCGAAAAACTAAGGTATTTAAACATTATATATTTTTATATTATACAAAATTGTATTTCATGCCTGTACCAAGATAAAGGTAGTTTAATTTATACCCGATATAGAAATCGCTGCTCACTTTGTATATGTTAATTATTGTTTTTACAACACTTGAGTTAATTGCACGCGTAAATTATTCAAGTAGCGTCAGCTATTCAATATTAATAACAACGTTAGATTTTCATTCTTCTTCGATTTCGATAAAAAACATTTTTTTTTTGATTTACATTAATAAAAACGAAATTCAATCATAACGAAATGCATTCACAAAGCATTGTAAGTCGTAAATAAAATACTATAAACAACACGAATTGTGATTGGAAATACAGTAAATAATTTAAACAATTTACTCTGTAGAAATAAAAAGGAACGGAATAGAAATAGAAGTGAAGTAATTTTGCGGGTAGAAATGTTTGTAATTATTTTAAAATAAAATAAAAGGTATATGTAACGAAGGCGTAAAAAAATGATACTTAAATAATCAGATACATCGGAAAATATAAATATTGATCCGTAAAACTTTAACCAATTCATGACTATTAATTGCATACAATTTGCATCCATAGTGAATCAAAAATATACACATATATGAATGTATAACTAATCAAAATGTTCATCATTTATTTCCGTTATTATGATTTCATAGTTTTTTTACTGTGGTAAATAATTATAACTGTACAACAGTGTAATCAGCCAAGTTGAAAATGTTTATACTTACGTTTTTACAGTAATAAATGGTTTTATTCTGTATTATTAAATTTTGGCATTTAAAAAAAAAATGCTTTACTTATATAAATATTAATCCTCTTAGGCTTATTACTTGGAATCATTTATAATTTTTAATTTTATTCAATTCATTAATTAATTTATATTTCACTCATGAAGAAAAAACGCAATACACTTATTTTATTAACGACATAGTTTACAATGAACTAGTTAATGACGTATGAAGTGTTAAATACGTTGAAATAAACGTAATGAGAATATAACATCAACGCTGTGTACTCTGTATGCTCTACAATCGATAATAATTGTACAATAGTCATAGTCACCTCTTATACCACGTAGACTTCTGATAAGATTCGGTAAATGTTAGATTCAGATTAGATTTATGTTTAAGTTGAAGCATGAGTGACGGTTGCATTTAAGGTCTATTTAGTGTTCACAAGCGTTAAGTTACTCATGTAAACAGCCTGATATATCTACGTTCCGGTTGTGGCTCTGTAGGGTATTGCGGTAAAGGAGTTGCGCGGACGTGGTAGACGGGACGCAATAGTCGTTTATCTGATTACAAAGTTTCGGTCTGGCTAAAAGCTCTAAATTACAATCACCTAAGTTTTTACGAGAGTCATTAAATTAGGGAACGTTCTGTAGGGTGAAATATACAACGCAATTGATAGTAAGGATGGTATGGCGGAAATAAGAGAAAAAAACCGATAATTTCAAACTATTTTCCACTGTGAGAACATAGGTTTTCCTATTAATTAAAATAATTTTTACCAAAACCAATGATCAGTAAATATGCGCTCGGATGGTCCGGGAAAAATATAAGTAAATCGATCATAAAAATGTCTTTATAAATACACAAAACAATATTTTATTTCCTCACAGTATATACTCACAGCACTTTTCCCTAGTGGGATAAATGTATACGTTTGGAAGAAAGAGAAAACATCATGTTGTTAAGACCCTCAAATTCCCACCTGGGACTAAACAATAGCTCAATCTAACATCATCTTCACGATATACAATGCCATATCGATCGTTGAGAAATGTTTCTGATATGTCAACACTTATTTTCGCGAAAGGTTTTCGCATATTTTCATTTACGAAATAAATGGAAAAATACCATAATATCCCGTCAAACTTCGACGTTATTGAATCATTTATCATGGAGTTATAATTTACAAATGTAGTATTTAAACTTTTGAAATAATCAATTAGTAACTGAACTGAGGATTTTATGTATCAAATTACTACTTATGAAGTTGTGTGTGAATTTATTTTATTTTGTTCTTTTCTTTTCAGTTTTATTTGTCTAAAATTATTTACAATACATGTTTCTACCAATTAAAAATTAACTGTATTATTTATTTAATTAAATCCGAATGTTTTTAAATAATACACAGTACAAACACACGTTCAAAAATACGTATGCTCGTAAGACCCAATCATTAAAACATTATTAACTTAAGCACTTGCAACTATAATAAGTAAGCTTAATCGTTCAAAGCAAGAAATTAGGTTTGTTATGTATATGCAACAATTATAACGTATATAGAACATGAGAAGCATAAAGTTGAATGAACAATTTAATTTGTATAATCATTTTGTAATGTACCTAATATGGTTACTTTAAGGACAATATCTTTCAAAATAAAATAGAATTTACCAATTTAATTTTTACAAACATGCATTGCATAACATTACATAACATTACATTAAAAAAAATACTGTGATGATAATACAATGAATTAAAAAATTTGTTTCTAGTTATTATGAAAAAAAAGTAATACAAAACTAAATTTATCTATTTTGTTATTCAAGCATAAATATTTTATTGTCTCGGCATTTTTATATAGAGGTTTTTCCATAAATACCAGGATTATGGAACTATGGCAAAGGTCTGGCTTAGCGTAAAGCAGAATGGATAAAAAGGACTTAAAAATCAAAAGAATCAAACGACTGTATACAAAACTTCCCGTTTCTAATGTTTATCAATTTTCCATCATTACATGAGCTTTCATGCTAAATGACTATTTTATTTTAAGAGATTACGTCTAAACATAAAATGTATAGTATTTTTTTAACGTGAGAAATTTACAGGGTATCATGAACACAATTTGTTAGGAAAGTTTGTGAATTTATTATAATTAACCACATTAATTAAAACAATATTTTAATATTAAAAATATTATTAGTAATATCAAACAATACAATTAGTCAATAGCCAAATAATAAATAAAAATTTAAACAGTAGTTTATAATTACACGACTACACTTTATTAAAAGAAGATTAAAAGAAAAGCATTAGGTATTATCCAATACCTTCGTCACACACGACAAAATGACAAAAGACAACTTTACTGGAAACTGATCATTTGTTTCATGATGTGTTTAAACAATAACTAAATGCACATGATACACATCTCAATTAAGTTTTAGGTATTATTTGAGGAATGGTATGAATAATATAAACCATAAAATATTATTATGTTTAATAATAAAAGAGTTTTTTTCACTAACATTTTCTTAAGTCAACCTAGTACATACCTACATACAATTCTTATGAAAAACATTTAAGTTATTCGAAAACTGCTGGAAAAGTGTTCTTTGCAATCACTGGAGGGTATTCAAATTGACTTTCAAAATCCTTTTTAAAGTAAATGGTTAATCGACTGGAAATTCCATGTTTTTTCGGTTAAACACAATCGCTGTTGGTTGTATTCAAATTCACTAATGACATGGCTAGTCAAATAATCAGATATATTAATATGATGTCGTAAATTTATTCGAATTTACAATAATTCTTTATAGCCAATTCGGTGTGTAATAATCTTTTAAAAATTATTAGACAAAAGAAGATTAATTCTTTGTAAATTACAATAATTTATTTATCCCGTTCATAATCTCAAAGATTTTTATCAATTCAATACTTTAAAAGTAACGTACTAAATTTTTTAAACGGTAAGTGTAATAATAATTACGTTAGAACTGTTGCTATTAGGACCTGACCACAGCACTTTGCTTTCTATATTTTCAATCATCATAGTTGGGAAAATTGTATAAAATAATAAATTATGCTTTATATTATGTACTATGGTATCAGTGAAAATATTTCCAATTCGTCCAATTAATGTTCAGAGAAAAATAATGATTCTTGTTAGTTTGTAATTCAAGTTCTTATGGTCTTATAATAATTAAAGGTACTTGTTTTTATGTTAAAAAAAAACCGTATTCAAAGAATTAGGAAATAATTTGGTCATCGATTATCTCCACAAATACATTCTCCCATGGATATTTCAAAAGTTTTATGTTATATTTTAGCAACGTACAATATACTACCCGTATATTTGTATTTAATTTTATAAGTTATATTATTTGTATAGGAAATTGAACACAAATAATCTCTGTGAAAGATGAATCGTCTTAAAATGAAATCAAAAACAATTTGAAGCGAAGGTTGAGGTAAAATATTTATTGAATTGTTGAAAAGTATTTTGTTTAATACAATTCTAGCCTTAATACATATCGCAACCAATTCATTTTATAAGTTAGTTATTCGCAGAGATGCCATTTAAAAGAAAAGTAGAATAGAGAATTTGTCTGATCTAATCTAAAGAATAAAATGTACCGACCAATTATTAAGTTGATAAATATTTCATAGATTTCAGCTGATTATTTACAGCTCGTCCATTCTTATAACTGAATTTATGTTAGATGCATACGTTAAATAAAAAAAAAAAACAATGTCTCTGAAGTCTGAACATCCACTGACATCGACACGATTGCGTTTTTATCAAAATGTTAAACATTTTTTTTACCGATATGTATGTTTTAAATTTAAATACTAATGTTATAAAACTGTATCATAGGAAACATTAAGTTTATAACTTACCTACTCTGTACGTATAGTGTAATCGGCTTACAACGATTTATTTTTCAAGTATACATTTATGTTCTATTATTACATTTATGACAGTTTTTTAGTTATTAAATCTTAATACTATTATTGTTTCGAGAACAAAAATTAATGTTATTAGTTATATAGATACATCGGGCAAAAGGTAAATGATTTTATGAGTTCCCTTCATAATTGTAACGAATAAAATATAGCAAAACCCTTTGGCTTTTTTTCATTTACACCATGAAATGGTCTACTATGGGAGGAAGTGCATTGAAGAGTTTTCTCTGAGCCGCATTTGTTTTGAAAGCTCTAGGGAATCTGGCAGATAACTACAAAAACCCGGAAATAATGCTCGATTCCCGTTTAACTAGTGTTGCGTAAACATCTTTTAAGATAATAACTTATCAACACTCCGATATTAAAAAATAAAAAATAAAAAATACCATAGGATTAACGCATAAATAAATCGTAGGTTCAATAGAAATATTTTTATGTGCTTGATACCAGATGAATAAATTAACGAAATAACATATTTTCGTACAAACATGAAATAAAATTATTACAATTAGTGCTAAGAGAGATGAAAATCAGTAACATACTCGTATTTAGTCTTTATTAATGATATCATGATTTTTTTATTTTTTTTTTTTTACATTCAATTTAAAATCTGTAAATGTTTTTTTTACAATAAGTATATGGGCTGCATTAGGTTTTGACATGAAATAAGTGAGTAAAGAAGTAACCCAGCGATTACACTTTAAATTTAATTTTAATTTCTTATTATTATATTGTCCATTGTTTTATAGGAGTTTAATGATAATATGATGAATTAAAATAATCGAGAATGAAATATTTTGTAAAATGAAATCTTAAAATTAAAAAAAAATACGCTGTTTTTGGCTATTGTGAATAATGGTATAATATCTTTTTCGAATACATCAATAAGTACCTATCTTGGTTTTCGTAAACAGTAATAATTGTTTTAAAAAAGATGGCTTTCATTTTATAATGGTTTTGTCTTCAAAAATCGTTTTTGTATTTTTTTTTATTATTTAAGGAGTAAAAGCAAAAATACCTCCTAAACGAATAATTATATGTTTTTTTTTTTTGTTATTAATGGTTCGTGAGCCTTACTATTATAACAGCAGCGTACCTTTTAAAATACTTCCACAATCGAATGCTCACACCAGTATTGATTTTTATTAATTTTTTTTTCTTGAGAACATCAATATGATTAAATGTCAATCTTGGAAAACAGATTACTAACAATTTTATGGATGAAATAAATTAAATAATTTGTGTGTTTTAATTTTAATTTTAACGTAAGGAGCTTACAGAACAGTTATTACAAGTTCAACACGTATTTATAGTGATATAGTAAACATATATTTTCATGTCATGTGTCATTAACAATTATTATTTCGGCCCTATTAGAATCAAGTCAATGTAATATGGTCTGTGTGATTTAAATTTCCCACGAGACAGAATGGCAAATGAAACAAAACACACGAAGTCTGTTTATAATTTAATTTACAAACAAACATTCTCGTCTAATTTGGAATACATCGAATTAATTTAAAAAAAAAAACAAGTCATTTTCACTATAAATTATATTATGTTATAAATATTTTTTTTTGGTTTATAAACAACCAAACATAAATGAATGGAAGGAACACTATTCAATTATGATACAAAAATATCCTGCTTTTTCCATAGGAAACAACATTATTTCAGGTTCAGTATATGAAACTTAAATTTATTAAAAACTTAACTCATCAAATTCTGTTAAATGGTTTCCAAATCAATTATTATAATAATTAATATCATAATGTGGTGTGTGGTAAAATTTAAGCAGAGTGTGTGGATTTTATTTTTATATTTTAACCATACACTGTACTCGTAAATGCAATAACACTAGACTATAATTGATAAAATATTCTTGAATTTTGTCGATATATTTTTTTTGAATCTATGTTACTAATTGAAAACCTGAACAAAACCGATTTTTTTAAATAAAAAAAACAATTTATTTATTATATATCTGTTTAGGAATTTGTATTTTAAAAGTATCAAATAACAAAACCAAAACATATTTTAAACATATAACTATAATTGTTTCTGTTTTTATAAAATAAATTAATTATAAACAGAGTGTTGATGTTTTAAAGGCTAAGATTAAAAAATCATGCTCCAGACACAACTTTACTAATACTGATTTTAAACGTAGGTCTGAAACGACCTTAGTATAAAACTGTCTATATAAGCCAATAGCACGTTTGCCTATTGGCTTTTACCATATTGTTTCATATTATGTCTAGTTCTCAAGTGACCATAAAAGACCGTCAGTATTAAATCATTATATTTTTAACTACATTTTTACCAAACATCTCAAACAGTTGGTACCATCCATTGTAATTGAAGAAACTCAGTGGAACTAACGATTAATCGTTATATTATTTCCTCACAATTTTTCAATTGTGATTGCATAAAACATGCGTTAATAAAAACATGTTTGCGACAATCACATATACATTCACACTTACAACCCCTTACAGCTCCTCAGCAAGACACACACACACACACACACTCACACACATATGTACGTAATTTAAATTACTGGGCTCTGACGTCAGTTGTATACAAGAGTCGGAAGTTAAAGCTTCTTCAAATTTTTTTCTTTTCATTAACGTTGAAAATACATTACGTGTAATACAAGCGTTGTTGCTTTTGCCGAGAATGTTCGCCACGAAAACCGATATAGTGTAAGTACTTGCCACTGGCATTATGTCTAAATGTTTGCAATCGTAAATTGCATAGATATGCGGTGCGTACACCTAAAGACATCTTATACGCTTCCTTATCGCGTGCCAGTCATTGAATAATTATTTTTAAGTAAATGTGTCGAATCAATTTCACAAAGTTTATTTCATTTGTGTCCATAAGTTCAAACACGAGTTTAACGTCTTTTTTTAACGCTACCTCATAGGTAATTGGTTGGTTTAGGATGAAATCGATTTAGCTACGGGTTGAAACCCGCCCCAGGGGCATACAAGCTGTGACGCGGAACACCCGGTGCGTGCGATGCCGCGGAGACTTTTTGTCGTCTGAGAAAAATACACGTCAAGTAAAAACCTTTGGAAATGTCTGACGCAGTTTTTGCAAAATCCGTTTGATTTGTTTTCCACCAGAACGGAAAAGGACACGGCCGACCTCATGTACACGTTCTCGATTTCAACAAATGGGTTTCCACGGCATTTTTCCTAGGACAAGATAAATACGACATCGCACGCATTGTAATAACACACGGACATCAGTGCCGTGACGCGAACAGACACATAAAACGCAAGTCACGTGTCTAAATAAATGTTTTATATATATATTTATGACACATGTAATAATATATTGTATATATTATAATAAACCTTAGTTGGTTTTCGTTTTTACGAATACCCTTACGATACGAATTAAAATGCTGTATTATCGCACAAGGATAACGTCTGATAGGTAAATGTAACTGTGCAAGTCTAATAAAACGTTTCCATCGCATTAAAAAAAGAAATATAAAACTATTCGTGAATCTCGACGTAGAATTTCTCTCGTAAATTTTAAATATTCAAAGTAGGTACTTCTAATGCAAGTCTATTTTTAAATATCTTTTTTTATAAAGTTCTCCGTAGGCACCACTTTTTTTTTACTTTATTAGATTATTACGTATAGGTATAAAGTCATAAACACTGTATAGAAGTTGCAGGTGTATATATTTTATGGGTTATAAAATCTCCCTGAGGTATATGTCAACAGACTTTTATTCTCAAAGCGTGGTGTAATAATAATGATATATATATATATAAGTATAAGTATATAAATAAATAAAAAAAAATCAATATACGTTTATGTTGATAGATGCGTGACAGACTTATTCGATATTCTTTATGGACAACGTTAACCTTATATGAAAACACATTTTATCGAAGTCAAATGGAAACGTACCATCAACAATAATTACTTGTACGAAATAATGAACGTTTTATGACACGTACGTTTAAGAATTTTGATTATGAAAAACTTGTAATTCTTAAGAAAACAACGAAAAAAGAGAAAGCCATAATGGTTTTTTTTTCCGTATACAAGTTATAATAACTATTTCAATTATAATTATGTATTGTTATATTTGAATCAAACAAAATACATATTTTATTCGTGCAATAAATTTATGGACAATCTCAATTCAACTTAACAAGTTTTCTCAACATGCGTATTATAAGAAGTGCATTATTTGGTGTGCCGTGAGAAGGTCCCAGAAGATATATTTCAATTTTATCGCATAGTAGTTTCAGAAGATTTATTTTATTGAATTGGAAAAATACGCGTAAATGGCGGTAGCATGCAATACCAGTTCGTAGTTATCAAATAATATGTAATTCTATTTATTGTTATGTGAAATTTATTTGAAACAAATATTTTATTTTTATCTCTAAGCTCCTCTATTATATTCATTATTAAAATTTATCGATTAATAAAAAACATTTTACGAGATGTAATTTATTTTATCTAGTAATAAGATTGAAATTAATTATTCTGTAGAGTTCCAACAATTTTTTCACTTAATGTTCGGCTATTATTTTGTGTCATTTTATATTAATTATAAATTAATATCCATAATAATTGTATGAATTTGAAATTTAGAGCAGACGCATTTTGAAATGATACAAAGTTTATAATTTTTATTTATTTATTTTAAACTTCTAAAATTCAATAACAACATCAAACCTGTATAATGTTTAATGGGACATATATTTCATATTATATTATATATTTGTCATATTTTATGTACCATGATAAATGTACCTATCATGGTAAAAATGCACATAGAGTAAAAGAACCGACACCGTAACATATTAATTTTACTCGGTGTACCTATACAGCATGACAAGATAATGCTACTATATTTTATTTAACAGTGCTGCATTGGTTTCATGATAAGGCATATACGAAAAAGTTTTGTGTGGATTTAACTCTAATAATTCAAATAAATCAACTCCGTGTTTCACGGTGGTCTGTAGATAAATGTCATCGCTATACAGACATCTAGAGAATCCCGAAAAGGCTCTTTATATATTATCATCTGGTGATATTAAATCATCCATCACTTGTTTTTCCGCAACGTGCATTTTAAATGGTACACAATATTGCAATTTTTACGTTTAAAAGTCACGTCTAAAAGTTTTTAACTTTTTCCATTTATTTGTTTTATTATATTTTTTATGTTTTAACCGACGTACGTTCTCAACGTATTCTGCACTTGCAACTAAAATGTCTAATCTTTCGGTATACTGATAGATCGATTTGAACAGTGGGGCATATTACAAAACTTCATAGCCAAGTTGAACACATAGTAACAACGTCTACCTCTGTAATAAGTTCCTTTGTAAATCTTCTCAAAATTATTAGACCTTTGTGAAAAGACATGAGGCAATACTGTAACTAAACATCAAGTTTATGAACAAATAACTTCTTAATTATAAACTTGATTTGCCTATTTGTTGTAAAATCTCATTATCTTCGAAACTGTTGTAATTTAATCCTAATAACTTATAATATAATTTTAATTGGTTATATGAAATATGCAAACATGTACACCTGGATAATATGTTTTCATTACACCTCAACTTGGTTGAAGTATTGGATAGGAAAAGTTTTGCACAGTACGTAAAACCAATTCCTATATTAATTCAATGTAATATATGACCATACAAGAAACATTGCACATTTTTAAGTATACATTTTACCAGCGCAATCGAAAGTACATTTGGTCATGGTTATCTATAGTAATATATATTATTGTGGTTTTCTTTATTTGTGCCTATATATAAATATTTAAGCACTTATTAAATTCCCTAGTCATCAATTAATAATAAAAATGGATGTCGGGAATATTAGCCGGTAATTTTATGATCAAATTATCGATATTTTTTTCCAAGATCAATTCCCTAAAGTCCGTGGACCGTTATAAATCGTTAAAACGAGTTTACTCCGTAAAGAAGTCTGTGAATTAATGAAATTACAATATACATTTTAGAATTGAAACGAATTAATAATGTACGGAAATAAATAAATCGAAACTTTCTAATAATAAAATGTTTACTATTAACAATCAAAAACCTGAGTAGGTATTGAATTTAATTTCCATATATCGAATTCTTAAAGTTTATTTCATTATTAACCCCAAGCGCAAACTAAAATTTTTCTTTTAATATTTTGTATAATAATTATATTAATGTCGGTAAATAACGTTGGGGTGCACTTTCATAAATTTCACTTAAGTGAAATTTAGAGACTTCATGAAACTTAAGGCACACAAAAAAAATTACCATATTATAATAAATGTTTCCCGAAGAAGAAAAAACTAAAGGTTGCGGAATTAAAAGTTTCCTCGCTAAAATGCGCTGCTGCAACATTTAAATTCACTAATCAGGACAATTTTGTCGAATTAAAAAAAAATTATAATAATAAAAAAAATACTATTTCACTAGTCGGTTTTTGTAAATGGTTGAAATGAAAAAAAATAGCTTGGTCCCACAAAATGTGTCAACGTTTCTCAAATTCACGAACAATGGATTTTTTTTTTCACACCAAGAAATACCGCCTCATCCGTATTATACGGTTCCTCCGTTTTCGTGTTTACTTTTATCGGTTCCTACTGTTTGCGCACGACGGTGGTGACCAAATGAGTAAGTCAAACAAGCCGGACGGGCCACCGAGTTATGTTAACCAAATAATTCCACACCCGTTCCATCGGACTGTGAACAATGAACGCGAGTTTTTCCGGACGACGGGTCGCGGACGGATCGGGTGGGCCGCGATGACGCCGACTACACACTAAACGGTACATTAACACGGGTAGATAGATATTGATATGTTTGACTATAAACGTTTTTAACCATGTAATCCGCTTCCACGAAGAGGCATCCCTTTATCTGCAAAAATGGTACGTTCAATATCGTCGTACAATTAATTATCCACGGAACCGTTTGTTTCGGATGGCTTGGCGGGGGGGGGGGGTGAGGGGCGATTGCGAGGGCCGTGTATGTTCGTAAGCGCCTTTGTATTATTGTGTGAATAATAAATTTAAATGAGCTTCTAAACACTGCCCGTCGACCGCGACGGCTGCATTATCGTGACAATTGATCGCGTGACCGACCGGATACGCGATTGATAGCCTACCATTATAATATTAATATTATTACGGAAACCATTTAGTCGCGCGCGCCCGAACTTCGAACTAGGTGCGAGTACTTAGCGTCAAATATACATCTAATAAACACGGTGATTTTTTAAACGCGTTCCGCCCCCTTTTCTTGGCCGTAAAGTTGCTTAAATTTGGATTCTTATACTTGGAATGTTCAATGTGCATTGTTAATGTTACCATCAGATCTATGTTTCCCGTAAAACTTTTTTTTTTCATGCCACCATAATGGCCCACCGTGGCGCAAAACATTTTTTTTTTTTTTTTTTTAGTGGATATAATTTTTCTGTGATTTTTTTTGCATCAAAATTACAATTTGAACTAGTAGTTTTTGAATTATTCTAATTTAAGGACTAAGAAGTTCCGGAAAAATTAACTGAAGAATATTTGGCATAAAAAATATAGCGTTCCTGTTTGAAAAAAAAAGTTTGCATAGCCACTGGACACATTAATAAAGGTGGCATGAAAAAAAAAAGTTATAGACAATATAGGGTTGATGGTAAAAATATGAACATAAAAAAAAATCCAAATTTAAGAACTTTTACGACCAAAAAATGGAGTGAGCATGTTTTAAAAATCACCCTGTACAAATAAATATTAATTATAAACTATAATCGAATATGTTTTGATTGAAAATAAAAATTATTATAAAAAAATATAATACTTATGGAAGTGATATAAATATCCAACCGTTCAGTCATCCTTAAATCGAAAGTATAGATACACGACTGCTGAATACGTGGTTTACTCGTATTTATATATTAATTTTTTTCTTTCCCCCGTCACTTTCCTCCACGCCGCCGCGTAGCGTACTCCAGCGTTTTGACGTTGTACGAGTATTGCACGCGTTAGGGTCGCAAAACGAGCGTCCATCGATAAACAATACTAATATACGGCAGATATATTATCTTACACTAATAAATAATACATATGGAACACGCGATTAATTGGCAGGCCATAAATAGTTCACAATCATAATGTCATTGATCCGCGTGTACGTGTTATGACAAAATGATTGTGCAGTGCTATGGTCACACTGCCGTATTGCTTTTGTCGTTTTACGTTCATCCGGTGTGTAACAACTACGTGTGCATTACGGACGAGAGTCGGAATTAATGGTTGTTATTTTTTTTTCTACCAATTTTATGTGCACATTCCGATGGACTCGTCGAAAGTAGTTAACTGCTTTACGAGTGCACGGCGATGATCCTGAGACCGTTAATTTATTGGCGCAGCAAAGAAAACTTTTAGATTTCGTGTAAACACGTTTATCGGCGTTTATCGCGTAAAAAGGGAAGCGCTTCTACGCCGAGCTGCCAGCCAAGAATTATAACGCAGTGTCACCGATCGATTTAACGCAGTTCCCCTTACATATATTTAGTAATTAATTTACACATTTGGCTCGCGGCTAAGGACGATTAACGGAGAGACGGTTGTTCACTCGCGATCGTATAACCTACGGTAGGAGTATAATATAGCTCGGCCGGTTCCAACCCTCGGTGCATCCGGCAGCTCCCAACTTGCATGCATAATAAAAATACATGCATATTTTTACCGTAGGTACATGCGCTACTCGGAATGTTATTTCCATAAATACGTATGAATCAAATTCAGCATTGCCTCTGGGACCTGCAGTCGGACACGTGTAAAACTAGTTTCTTAATACGCTGCGGGTTTCGATATAATATCATAGCGTGTAGTGATAGAAGTAGTAGTACAATAGGTACGAACTGACATCGGTGTATTATAATATGGTTACTACGATCAAACAAATAGAATATTCATGGGAGATGAATTTCCAATGATATGATATGCGTGAAACATGTTACGTGCACGCTTAATTGTCCGTGAATAAATAATCGTCACGAGACGAAACGATGTGTCCGTAATAATGCAGAGGTGATGCGAACTATTTCACGCACAGACGTATAAAGTGTATCCGGTGTCCGACACTATAACCAACCGCGCACCGACCAGCCCAAACTTTATGGTAAATTATTATCATAATTGTTATTATTTTTACTCGCAAATAATGTAGGTCGCCAAACGGTATTGGCCGGTCGACCAACATAACTATTGTGACAAAGAGACATTAGTTACAGTATTACAATAAGATTTATTACGTCTTGTTTGCCATATATATACATATATATATAGCCTGTGGCTTATCGACATCTGCAGCAGTTCTCAATACTTTTAGTACAGTTATAACTATCCCCAAAAGGACAACGATCAATGCGACTACTATCTACATTTAATTTGAATAATTACTGATAATCCTTATATGTTTTCGAAACTCTATTAATTGAGTAGAAAATTTATAAATTTTACAAAACAAACTACAATTTTAATCAGATTAAGAAATGAAACAGTGTAATATATTTTATGTATCCATATAATTTAAATATGTAAAATGTTAATTTAAACCTATTTAATTATTTAATATTATAATTTATTAGAATATAGAATAAAAAACTGTTTTATTTTTATTTTTCTCGAAAAAACTGATAATTTTTTAAACGCTCATTTAAACGATGATATAATTTAAATACCAACTATTTGCAGTTATTTTAAGTACCTATGTGAGTTGCTTTCATATCAATATGTTACCTTTATCGTTTTAACTTCTACCAATGGTTATGAAAACAAATATTAAAATAAATTTCTACTTCGTAACATAACCCCTAACCACTCTTTTTTTACCATTTCTATTGTAAAGAGTATACTCAGTTATCCTTTATGGTATAATTGCATACCGGTACCGAATGCTAAAATATATTTTTAATTTTCTCTTATATTTGACCATTTGGATCATTGCTATTATTTTTTGAAACTAAATTCATGCATGTATGGATATATTATGAATACAAATATCGAAATTGTCGATTGATCTTTAAAATATTTCGACTACAATATTATAGTATCGGTTATTTACTCGAATTATGGAATTTTAATGCATGTATTTAAAATATAAATATACGGATCTTAAATCACAATTTATAAAATAATGATGAAATAATTGTTGTTAATTTTTATAACACAAAATATTTTTTCAGCACAGTTAAGTTTTTAAGGTTTATTTTTTAATCTCTTTAATGAAATATAGGTTATTATTGTTCTCTTAGAACAAAAAATATAAAAATGTAACAGTTTATTTGCATTTTGCGTAATTAAAATGATATATTCCTACTTAACATAATTATAGAAAGTTTTTCCAACTCAAATTAAAATATAATAATGTTCAAATGTGAGTTGTAATATTTTATTAGATAAATTGTATTTACTAAAATGTTTTACTGTTAAAGTTTCCATTAAATACATTATTATTAATATCAAACATATTTTCGAGTAGTGCATAATATTGCAGCTAATGGATATTTTTATTTCAACCTTTGTACCATCTTTTTAATTTTTTGTTATAGTTTGTTTCGACTACTTGATATACGTAACTTTTGATTTCAAGGGATGTCTAATAACAGTTAAATTTATTTTTTATTTTTCGCAAACCTTTTTATGTGCAACGTTTTGGGTTTTGTATTTCTTTTTTCTCGGATCAATCATTCCATAGTTTCTTGAATAAATAATTAAAAGTACCGACATTTTGAGTAAAAGCTTTGAACTACGATAAAAAACTAAAAAATTTAATTTCGGCTGGGACGACTTGAATTCCGCTATAAAGTAATATAAGATCAGCTTTTTCGTCGGAAATTGTCTGTAGCTGTCGGTGATGAAACATGCGCGCTCGTATACACCGTCGCTGCAACGTGTCCGACGCTCTCCGGATACACCTAAATCAACGTGAGGTCAACCTCGGGATGTAGATAGCTCATATTATGTGCATTGCATTTTTTCCGTGACTTTCGACGTACATGCATTGCCCGCGAAACGAAAATAATATTAAAGCCACAATAGTGTAATATCAAATCGTAGGCGTGCATTATGATTTATGACGTGTACAATATAATATACATTTTAATCGACATTTGCTTAAAGTGTTTATAACGACGCGCAGTCGCAAAAGCTACCCACGCACAGTGTTCATCGCAGACCTAAGTTACCGGGGGATACCCTATCGTATATTTTCAAAAAAAAACTAATATTAGTAAATTCTTTAAATTAAAAAAAAAAATAAAAATAAATAATCGAAGGGCGTTCATTTTTCTCCGGGGTGGTATTACTCCCCAGGTGACCACCTGAAATAATCAATGTTCACACGTGAGCCGAAATGGAATTTCCGGTACAATGTACTATGTGTGGTAGGTACGTTACGCAACGCCGTCGTCGCCGTCGGTTGTTATTATTATTATTATTATTACTTCTCGCAAACCACCTTGGCGTCACTGCGGCCTCACGCTAGGCGTACCCGAAAACCTCGCGTCGCGTGGCGTGTTGGTTTACGTGACTTATGACGTCATTATCACGTGCACTCGCTCACCGTTGCCACCACCGTTCATTAATAACATCGTGTGCTCTCCGTTGAAATGTCACGAGGACGGCGGCGGCTTCGTTGCCCTAACCGGGCAAATTTCGCGTGCTTGACACACGTGTCCCGAGTCGAGCGCGTACACCGTCACTGTTTTGATCATATTTTGCGTCCGGTGACTGCTGCACAACTGCTGCACAGGTCGCGGCGTCGAGAGGAGCCCACCGCTATGATGGTGTACGACTATAACGCGTGACGCTATCGGATGAGGTGGCGTAAAAGCAGGGGGTGCACGAGATACGGCCGCATGAGTGAACGGGTAGGGCGAGGTTCACGGGTGTGTACGAACTATCGCAGTGCACGGTGGCTTCGAAATCGCCGTATATACGTGTATACGAGTAAGTGCACGCACAAACATTCACGTAGTACCTACCGCCCGGCAGCGTGCAATGACAATGAGAACACATGACGTTAATATAATACAGAAATATGCCACACACACACACACACACACACACATATATATGTACTACGCACGCACTCGTACACTTACACACACGAGGGCACACGGGTACACGGTTATGAAGCTCTGATGGTTGCCCTGGATACACCACGCAACGGGCGCGCGCTCAATGTCGTGTGGCGGCAATCGTTATTTTTGTGTTACACGTTACCCCGTGGGAATCATCGATATAATGAAAGAGACCGACCCATTGCCGTTACCGTGTCTAATAATATACCCCTCTTCCACCGATATTCTAGATTTTTAATGCGCGTGTTTTATAAATTTCAATGCACGCGTCGTGCGTATAACGATAATGATTCACTTTTTATTTTTCCGTTTTCAACATGCACGACGTAACATAATGTAAACATATGGACGATTTACGTAATATGTATCGCAGTCAATCAAAAACTGACAGTCAAACGTACCACATAAACGCACATTTCAATCGATCGAAATCATACGGTGACCAAAACCGCAAAATCCCTTTTAAAGGTACGTCCTAATTGAATAGCACTTCTCAGATATTGCATGTTTTGCATTTGTCCGGGTGATTGCATTACAAACCTATAATGTAGTTTATCAGGTTTATTCAATAATGACGATAATTTATAATATATATGTGCTTTATAAAATATTAACTTGCGCGTGTGCTAAAATAAATCGCGGACTGAAAATGCATGCCTTCGAATACCCGCAAGTGAGGCCGACGTTATTGCAATATTGTTTATCAAAAATATGATCGATTGAAATAAAAAAGTAAACAGTTATGTTAGTTAATGCGTTTATTTTTGAAACTTTCGACCCTGCATACTCGTACGTGTCGTATCTCATTATCTGTATGACATAATATTTGTTGAAGAATAAATGTCACGTTTAATAGTTTTTGAAGTAATAGGGAATAAAAAAAAAACATTAACACTTATATAATTCTTTTTTAATTTGTTTTTAAAATAATATTATATCCGAAATTATAAAACACGAAGTGTTAAAAAACTTCTCTCGAAAGTGGATGATTTGTTTTATAGATATACTTTAGCCATATCAGTACAAAAATAGTGCAAATGTATTTCAAAGATAAAGTTTGTGTAGAATATAAATGTATTTTATAGTAACCAAAACACGTAACACACAGCTAAGTTAATCTAAGTAATATATCTTATAGTAGTCTCTAAAAATTAAATTCTACAATTTTATACTTGAAAAAAAAACTTCTGAGGGAATTATTTTTACTTGACGTAAATGAGGAACATTCAAAAGGATAATTTAAATCCCTCCTCGTCACACTTCTCTATCAGACAAACGAATAAAAAAGTTATGTAAAATAACTTGAGGGGAATATTCGGTACAACTTTGCAAAAAAAAAAAAACCGAGAAAATGTTCTATAGTGTCGTCAGAAAAGTGACACATTCAAATATAATGGGCGCCCCTCTCATTCAACGACCAAAAATTGAAAAAAAAAGTTACGACGGGACAATCGGCAAAGTATTTGGAATGACTTTCTATGTGAAAAAAAATGTAGAAAATATTCGATAAAAGATATACATCTAAATACAATGAGATATATTGAAATCGACCTATAAATTACCAGGTTTACCTAGAATATGCAATGCAATTTTTATCTTTTTACATCAATAAGGGTATCATTAAATTAAGATTTTGTGGACTGTCACCTAAGTTTTAAATTGCAAAGAAAAAAATTCTATAATTTCAATGTTCAATGTGAAGTTAAATTATAAAAAAAATTAAAAAAACTAAATAGAGATACATTTATGTATAAAATAATTAACTATATTATCATAGAAAGTATAGAAAAAATAATCAGATAACATTTTTACATCGACTAATTTGATATTAAAATACGTCGGGGAATACGATCTTATATCTTAAACTTCACAAAGGCAGCTAAGGCACGTTTAATATTTCTATCGAAATCAGATGAAATATTTGTATGTGACACTCACCGTATACTTTCTGTAAAAATCCACTGCGAAGTGGCTATTAGCTACACGGTCTAAAGCCAATGCATCTCCGATTAGTTAGTTCATAAAAAATAACTCGATTTTGTGTCCGACCTAAATATAATTTTTGGTCATAAAATTTGACTCTAATGCTACCCGATGTCAACACTTTTCCAAGAGTTACGCGAAACTCAAGGGTTAACAAGTGACCTGGTAATTTTAAAGCTATCTCGACCGGTCGCAGTCCGGAAACTGCAGAGCGTCTATCTCTCTTCCGGCGTCAAAAAAATTAGGTCAGCTCAGTTTGACCACCAGAACATTCAAATTCCACTCGTGGCTCTCTGTCCCGGGTGAACATGTATATGTTGAACGGTTGATCCGAGATGTCAGACACTCCGAAAGGGGAGTCTGTAATCTCACCGCTCGGCCGCATTCACTAGCCGGGTGGTTAACTACCGATGCGTTCAAATTACGAGAGATATCTTATCATGTTTCCCGTCACACGTCACGAGGAAACGACTGGGGTTTAATTGATTCTTCGAGTGACTGTCCCCTGAGTTATGTGCCTTCTCACCTAAAGTCTCCTTGCAGACGTTGACCATATGACATATCAATCAGCAGTGGCCCATTGTCCATAACAATTAATTAAATTTATTCCAAACAGAGTTCTCTACCGTAACAAGTGGTATCTTGTGATTTGTAAATCACGGAGTTTACAATGAAAATACCGTAATGGTATTTGATATAAGCATAATACATATATTATATATTTAGAAAAGCGTTTAACAAAATTGAAACATAACTTATTTACAATTTAGAATAGATTCAAGTAAAAAATTAATCTTTATTTCTAAATGATGAATTTTCATTATTTATTTTGAATGAACATTTGGTTTTCAAATAATTTACTAAAACAATTAACATATATTTATAATATGAGAAAAATATTAAATAATTAAATAATACTTGGGTAATTATCATTATTTTTCATTACGTTTTTACCAACGCTATTTACATCTTTATAGCCATGTATTAATGTATTATATGTATAGGTATTATATTGCCACTGCTGCCAAGGTTTTATTTCAATTAAAAAAAATTTAAAAAAAAATATGTATGTAATAAAAGTAATGCTGTCTCCTATATTAATTAATTTATCATATTGTTAATTTATTTGGGTAAAGTTTCAATTAAATATATATCTATATAAATAAATTAAAATATTAATTTGAATTTAAAATTAAATATTTCACTATTTTTTTTTATGATTCTTTAAACTCTAAAATAATCGCACAGACAACTTTTTTTCCATACAATTTCATTAAAAATTATTCATTGATCCGGATGTAAAATAATAGAAAATATCATAAAAATTTAACGGCTGGCTACTATAAATATAAATTATGGCCATTTATATGTTTAATGTTGTTCAGTGTTGTGATACACTTATGAATACATATTGCTTTCATCCTAATTCTGTTTTCTCAAAAGTTACATGTTTTCAACTTAAAAGTATCTATCCACTTGTTTAATTGCAGTGCTCTGCTATCTTTCCCCTATTATCAAACCTCTATCGGGTTGTTTTTGTGAGTAAAGCTCATCTTTTAATTTTTGACTTTTGATGCAACTATTTTTCCAGATAAATCTTCCGTATTTCTAACTTTAGACGATATACGTGTATGTTGGACTGAATACATTCACGTCATCGGTCTTATTGCAACATTACTGTTGTATTTCTTAGACTATGCCGCTTTATTTCTACACATAATATTATTAGTATTTAATATTATTTAATATTATCACCTCCATCTAACTTACTGTCGTAGAACTCCTCTATTCAAATAAAACTGAAGCCCTCCTCTTCTTCACTCTTCTTGAATCTTATAACACTAAAACCTCTATAACTAGATCTGAGCCAACTTTTAATGAAGTTCTTAAGGCTATTAATGCACTTCATATATTTTCTAAATACAAGTTATTAGCAGACAATAAGGCATTGGGTGAGGCATTAAAACTACACCTTAATACATTAACAGCCCGGTTTAAATCTATGGTAAATTATTTTTTTTGAATTTCGTGTTACAAATGGTGCTATTAACTCTAGAGTTTCTGCTCTAGTGAATTTACTGAACGAGAGAAATTAAATTCTGATATCAGTATTCATGGTTTGCTTGAATCTTCATCAAGCCTACCGACTTCTAGACTTTCTGATGACGAGAACGTCTAGAATAACATTCTTACTAAGATGGCCATGAGCACTTCTACTGAGTTTAAATAATTTCAACTTGGAAAAAATATCCCCATATTTTACCCGATCACTCAAATTGATCTTCAGACCCTCCGAGGAAGTGACTAACATGTTATCAACTTTTCGAACAATGATGTCGCTAATATCCCAACTTTCATCTCTTTTATCCGTAATAAAACTCCCAATGAGTGTGAAAAACTCATAGCCTGTCACAAAGAATTAGAGTAGGGTTTAAAATAAGGTTAGGTCAATTTTTTCCAAGACTATTTTCTCACGCACCATAAAAAAAATTATTTTTTTTTGTGCCAATATTTAGTATTCAAATTTACTAATTGTTATCAATTCTCATCATAACGGAATGTCGTGTATTAAATAACTCAATCAAAAAAGCCCGCATTATTTTCGACACATAATACAAGATAGACAATGAGGGCAATTTTCTTGACTCATTTAGTTATTACTAGAACTACTATGGACTTTGCACAAAACTTCTTAACCTGAAATGCATCTCCGCTTCTTTTAATTATATATTCTTAATCTTAACTGGCTCAACTCCAGTATAAACTATTGTAAATTAGGCCTTGTTTATTATAATATTTATATATGTGACAAGTCTCTATTTTAACTAGTTCTTGTGATTGTGGTAGTGGTGTGCTTACCATTGTACGCAAAGATATATATGCCTTCCGTGTTCTGATCAATCTGTAAAACAGTTAATTGTTTCTTTTTCACTTAATTCTATGAACGTTGTAATGTGTGGTGTTTACCTTCCTGCTCTCTTCCCTTTAAACGTATATAAAACTCATATATCTTCTATTGATATCATAAATCAACAGTTTCCTTCTCATTTAAAATGTTATTTACCATATTTTTCATGATCAAACGATAACTATTGTCATTGCTACTCTTCTTCCTCACTCTTTTAATATGAATGTGTTCCTGAATCTTTTTTCTTTCCATACATTTTTTCAACTTAATACATATTCTAATTCCAATAGTTTTTTATTGGATCATGTTTTTTTTAATTGTAAATTCTTATCTGTAAGCCTAGATTACGAATCTACTGTTCCTCTAGACTCTAGAGTATAAACTATTATCATCCAGCCCTTTTTCTCTGTTCTATATCTGCTTTTCTTGATACTTCACACTATTCCATTATTGTTTTTGTTCCCGTAAACTCTAAACGTCTACATATACTTCATGGCTTACTTGTGAGCTTATAAACCTTGTACGTAAACAAATCTAGCTCATGCTAAATATATCTTCTGTTTTCCTATCTGACTATCAATGTTATTATCTATGTCGTGCCAAAAATATGTATTTATCCAAAATATAATATCGTGATTTCATTTCCCCGGTTGAAATTTTCCTGGAATCCAATCCTCACTTATCTTTGTCATTTGTCCACGAAAATCGATCAACTTCCTTTCTCCCCACTAATTTAATCTATGAGGGATCCACTAGTACAAATACCTTTGAAGAAGTAAACCTATTTGCCAAATATTTTTTCTCTATCTACTATTTTCCTTTAAACCACATCATTACATCTACTTCTCATTTCCCAATTCCATCTTTTAATCTCCCTTCTCACATTCATCTTACCTTGGATGATGTCAGAAGTTTGCTTCGCTTAGTACGTAATAACAAGTCATTTGGTCCTGATGAAACCCAAGGAGATATTTTATTTTATTAAATTGATATTATTGTTTGGCCTCTTTTTCTTCTGTTTAATAAATCTATTCAAACTGGAACATTTTTCCTTCTTCATTAAACTAAGTCGTATGAATCTCACATTAAAATCTGGAGATCTTCTTAAAATAATTAATTATCATTCTGTAAGTATCTTGTTCCATCTATGAAAATTATTCAAATCTATTGTCCTTATATCTATACGTCCTTCTCCTAACAACATTCTTGCCGATAAAAAATATGGTAGTAGATCTGGTTGCTCAACTACTATACGAGTATGCAATCTTGTTCTCTCTTCTTATATTAATTATGACTCTTTTCATTTACGTTGCCAAACAAATATTATTTATACCGATTTACTCAAAGGCATTCAACAAGATTGACTACTCTCTCCTAATTAAGACTTTGGGCATTCTATGCATTGGTGACCCTCGTTTAAGCTGGTTAAATTCTTACTTTTCTAATTGGACTCAATTTATTTCCATTACAACATGTATATTGGTTATATTACATGGTTCTATGTTTTACACCTGTTCCCGTCGCCTGGTGTCCCTCAAACTGCGGTTATTTTTCCCACTTCTCTTTTTTTATTTGATAATTCTGCCTATTCCGCTCTCACGATAAATTTCTAATTTTTGATGATTAAATATTTTTGAAAATAAAATATGTACGGTTTCAATTAATATTAACCTTACATTTATCAAAACTATAAATTATAAATTATATACATAAGATACTAGTTACATTATAAACAATTTATCAAAATGTTTTTCATTGTACATATTATTATATTAAACCAACAATTTAATATTTAAATATGACGAAACGTTCTCTCTTGTTTTACTGTTCAGTGTTTGGTAATATTTATAATTACAAAATTATGTTTCACTTCATTTTTACTTTAATTAATTTTACCTTTCGCTTATATAGCTCCCATTAAATAAACTTCATAAATTGTTATTTTTAACTACACATATGGCATTGTTTTCTTACATTTTTATAAAACCGTGAACACTCTGTAAATTTTTTTTTTGAAACTAATGTAAATTGTATGGTAAAATTAAAGAACGAGTAACTAACGCTCTTACCTATTGTTAAATATCAATATAAATGTAATTCCATGTAACTATTGTGACAACATAGAAACAGCATACATTTTTCTAATAATAAGGTACTTCCTTTTTTCTACTAAAATGATATAAAGTTATAGTCAGTTTGTAACTTGTATTATATTTATATCAAACAAGTATAAGAAGCATGCTCATATTTCACCTTTCATACAAAACACAATTAAAATATACTTGAAAGTAAATAAAAAAAATTATTCGTTTGAGCAAATAGAAAACGCTTGACAAGAAATACACAATAGGCTTCCGCAGTGGGACTTTGATTCGAAAATGAAACCTATACAAGAAGGAAATAAGAATAAAAAAATGCGTATTACGAAGTAAATGAAGTGAGTATAAGTGTTTTGAGTGATTTTTTCTTATTACATATATTAAAACATTTAAGTACGACACAATAGAAGCAATAGAAATGTAAAACATTTTGCACAATAATTAGGTTATACTTTAAACCATATTAAATATTATAATGATAAACGCAAAATATATTTATAATATTTCGAGCATTATTATCGTGTAATGTCGTGTTGTTGAGCTAAAAATAATGTTGCTGAATATCCGGTATACTTCTGGAGCGTAATCATATTATGAAAAATCGAATTTAAAAAAAAAATGTAATTGGAAAAAAGTAATTGGTGAGGGTAAACGTGCAATGGCGAGAACCTGAGCATATAATAAATTTAATTTTTATCTTTTATAACAATTAAAAATAAATTTATTACATAATTAAATAAATAAATAAATAAATAAATAAATAATCAAGGACGATCTGAGGTTTGTTTAGTTACAAGTAGTGTTTGATTTATGTTTGTATTAGTTTAATGATTCCATCATGTATCTCTTGATGATGTCGTGTTTAAGAAGATTTTATCATTCATTGAACACATTTATACTCAAAACTTATATTACATGTTATTTTCTTTTAACAGGAAAATGTAAGTAATGGTCATCAATAACGTTTCTTATAAGTAACATATTATGTATGATATAAATCATACTCTTGGGTGTGATAATCGCGCATAGTCGTCACGGAACACGTAGTAGCATATTGGAAAATATGAACTAGAGACTTAAAAGGTGTGTTGCGAAAGTAATAATAGTGGCTTATGTGAATAAAATACTAATATCGTTTTCGGAGCAAATCTTCTAAATATTGGGATTTTCTCGACGGAAAATTGGACTCTTTATATACATATAAAAACGTATTGCTTTTCGATATCAAAAACAATATTTGTGATACATTTTGTAAAAATGCTTTTTTGACGATTATAATATTAGTATTAACAAATGACTATTATCCATATATTATTTCAATAACTTTACTACACATAACATTTTATACTTCACAATCATTAAATAGGTAGTTTAACAATTAAATCTGTACTCAAGGAGCCTTTAGGAAGGAGCCAAGGAAAATTTAAAATATTTTGCACCAAAAAACTCAACGTAAATTAATAGGAGTCCTACGTCTACGTCTACATCATTATTATACTTAAAAATGATTTTCAGAAAATAAACTTAATCATTTTCAAAGATAATTAAAGTACGTAAAACAATTATTTATTTGATTATATTTCTAATCCTATGCTTACCAAATTTATATAGCGCATGAAACTGTTATAATATTTTTTTATATTTGTGTTTGATACTTTTGCTTTTGTTTTATTTTCAGCACGGAAGTTAACTATACCTGAAAGGTTTTTAAGGGTATATTCATCACTCGTCATTTAAAACTGCTTTTAATTCAAATGTTTGTACACTTTTGCCCTTTATCGTATGTATTTTCTATTTTAAAACTCTGACTTGCCTAAATATCCGTATTAAATAAAACTTGATAAAAAGAAGAAATGAATGCACACAAACTAAACTTTGTATTTTAACATGTCAAACAAAAGTGAACTAATTTATCGGAGATAAAAGTTAAAATAATACTGAATATTTTTTTAATACATTTTAAATATAAATCTTTTTCGATCAGAAAACTTTTTTTAAATACAATTAATTATTATTTCTACAAAAAAAAATTTAAAACAATGATTATTATTTATTATAAACACACTGCACAAGTTAAGACTATTTTTAAAATGAAAGATACACATTGAACATTTAAGTGTTTTTTAATTGAGCAGTTTTTTTATTGGTAATTAAAAAACACATATATTTTTTTTATTAGTTCAATTTCAAATTATTTATGTGTACACATACAGTCTATGTATATACTACAGTATATACATTATAAAATATGTAATTTGTAGAAATATTTTCGTTTTAAAACTCCGACTAGCAATATTACTATCGTATCTTCTTTTTTGGTCCAATATTAATTAAACCCATATTTAAGTTCTTAAATATGCCATAGGAAGAATACAAAATGTTATTTACGGAACTCTTAAAATAAAAAGTAATATTTAAAATATAAACATAGAGAAATAAACTACTTTATATTTTCTAATTTAATTAAAATCGTTTAAACAAATGTTTTTTACAAAACTTACTGGCAACAACAAATTTGGTCACTTTTCACTATTTATCATATAAATGAGAGTCAAAAAATAAATGAATATAATTATTCGTAATATTGAACAATAAAATAAATGTATACATTTGCTTGTAAATGTTAGTGAATGATGTTTTGGTATGCAAATTATCTAAGGTGTAACTTGTTATTTTTTTTTTTTATTTTATAATGAAACTTCGTTTCTTGGTTTAACAAACAGCATCGTACGGAAAAAGTTATGTTTACCATCGACCAGTCACGTTTCCAAACGTAACGTTAATGATGAAAGATCTAATTGAATTTATTAAACATTACGATGGATCCTTCTTGGAGCCTTGGAAGAATAAATAGGTTAATTGACCTGGTTAAAGATAGAGAAATCCGTGATCGGAATTGAGATGAAAGAAGCCGTTGTACCTTTCTACATTTTACACTTACATTTCACCGATAATTGCCTAATGTAATTATACGATAAGAAAATTTTTCGATGAGTGTTTAGAGAAGTTTCTTCCGTTCTACAAGATATCATTCGCCCTACCCTTATGTACTCTTGGATACCGATGATTATTTCCCACAACTTAAATTATATCAACAATTTTTATTTTTACTTTTCATATCGTTTTCTACGATTCACTGTTTAAGTTTTTATGTACGCACGTATGAATCGTATTTTTTTTTGTTTACTCGTAGGCTGCATCTTGAACACAATCGTTTTCCACGGTACATTACTATAATATATATCATGATAAATCGTGTAATTGTAAACTACCCTACTGAAAAGAATAATTTTATAGAGAATACGTTATGATTCACGGACGTTTATTTGATTCATGCTGACGGAAATGGTTTTGAATACACCCGGCTGAGAAAATGTAAGAGATGGCAAGTTTTTGTATCAAGACATTTATAACAAATTGAATTATTAATTCAGCGTGTTGTACATTATATTATTCACTCTGCACTATTGTTCAAAAGCATGGAGATGTTGACAAGTACAACTGCAAAGTGTAATCTAAATATTATAACAAGAATACAATTAATCTACGTGCTAGCAATAATATCGGAATGTCTGAGAGCTAGAAATTTATTAATGTTACATATTTTGACAATTCGTTCAGATTGCTACGGGCTTGACATTTCAATATTTCATATATAGTTACATGAAAATTCTACAGACATTTTAATATTGTCGTGTATGTTTATCGTCAACGTGTACTGTACAAACGGGATAAATACGTTCTAACCTTAGATTTTGTTCATTGTAATTAAAAAGTTTAATTACGCCGAATAAAGCATATTATGTTCCAATGCGTTCCATTGTGAATTCTGAGAGTATTCTACCGTTCGTGAATATCACATATCATGTATATAAAGATGTTGTTTTTATTTTATATCGTACGCGAAACTTGTTCTATGCACTTTTTTGATTGACAATTCAATATTTTCTAGTCAGTATGTTAAAGATATTAAGAAAATCCCCTTGGATATCAAAACAATTTTAAAAAAAGTATGTTATATAGCACTCGTTTATTCCGTATACGGTTTACGTACATAGTTTTAAATTTATATATGATATAATATAAATATATGTATACAAAATATCGTTATACACGTATACGTATGTGTATACACACGTATAAAAAACAGTTTACTGAATATATAGATATATAAAAGAAATGGAAAACTCGAACGACGGTTTCAAGTTTCAAAAGAAGAAAAAGAAACATTGTTTAAAACTCAATAACTTTCTTGTATCATTTTGAACTTGGAAAATTAGTCATAGGAACGAGCACATAGTATTACGACAATATTTAAGTACATAAATTCGATCGATTTCCTTATATTTGAAGTGGCGCTGTTAGTGATTTACGAATAGAAACTATTATTTTCTTACGGTCGTCGGATGTACCACTTCCGCGTCTGAGTTCTCGCCGATTCAATACATCTCGTTCGACTAGAATCGAATACAAATCCAACCGTTATCCCTGGCATCGTGTTCCCTTTAACCAAACTCTCTTTAAAATCCACTACCATTCCTATCGCAGTAGACGCGAGTTACAAAAACGGTAAGGCTCTCGCCAAGTTTGTTTATCAGATTTCGACGTCCATGTACACAATGCTATGCGATACACATAGCAATTACACTGCGTGCGTGTGTGCGTGCGTGTATACGTGTTATGAGGGACCAATCGATAACTTTATACGTACCGTGTCAGCTGACGGATTTCGATCCGTAAAACTAGCTTAACCGTTCGAATAGGTTAGGCTATAGGAAATAAAATAACGTAAAAATGTATTGAAAGTTGAAACAGACGATTTATCAAACACGATGCAGCTATACTTTGAGATAAGATTATGTTTTTGTGCAAATTAATGGTTCATACAGTTGTATCCAATTAAAAATTATGTAATGTAATAAAAACGGTTAGCTTGGAAAATATTTAAAAATTAACGGTGGATTAAAGAAAGTAAATAACACGTACAACTGAGGTAATCAACATTTTTGAAATACATTCCAACAAGACGTACGATCCAATTTCTTTCTATAATTTATTACACGGTGCACTAACGTGCAATATATAGTTATTTCAGTAAACTCATGGGTGAATAATGTGTACTCGAAAATAAATTGTTTCTCTAATTACTATCGTAGTTGGAAGACACGATACATTTAGTTGTTAAATAGTGTTCACAGCCAAAAATGTAGAAAATATATCGCCGTTTGATAAGATCGTTGGTGATAATTTATTGTAAATAATAACAAGTGGGTACGCGTAAACAGTGTGTCTTTACTATTTAGTTTTGATTGACACTGTTTGTTATCATTATATTTATACATAAATATATATATTTATTTATCTACTCACATGTCATAATAATGCTAATACATCGGTCACACATATTTATCAAGCTACCAAAAAGGTTGATATTATAATATGTATATATATATATAAACACACCTTTTTATCGCATATTTTGTGACAATGGATCACGACATTTACGCATTGATTGATCGATGGTCTTTTCAACTTGGATATTTCCTTTGGTAGTTTTTCAATATATTTGATGAAAAAAACTTCTCCCGTACTACTGCAATGTTATCATCTTTCTTTCAAATTAATTTAAAATTTAATATTTTCTAAGATGGGTGTACTTAAATAGTCAGCAGTGTACCAATATTTTTTACTCAATAAAATTGTAATGAATATTTTCACGTATTATACATGGAACTTATTTTTATTATAATTTTCGCCTGGAAGCGTGTTGTAAAAAAGATCGCGAAGATAACGTTCCTCCTTTGTTTTCATTTTTTATTCCAAGATAAACACCAGATAAATATGACAAAAGAACCATTTTGTTTTATGGTTGGGCGAATAGCTATTCAAAAATACCTACTTAAGCGTTTAACGAATAGCAAAACTTTTTATCATGAACAATATTAATTTATTTTATTTTGTTTTTGCAGGTAAGATTAAACCAGAAAATGTCATCGCTGAAACAAGTAATATTTTTTTTTCATTTTCTTTTTCATTTTCTCATTCTTGAATTAATTTTTATGACCATACATTATAGATCCCTATAGGATTAAGAATTAGGTAATATACGTCATAACGAATTGGAAAATATAATATTTCAATACAAAGATTAATATTATAAACATAAAACAAAAGCATTATTATAGAAAGAACGGTCTTATTCAGAATAATATATACATTTTATAGCTGAAAAATACGCTCATGATCATTATTTTTTTTGATAAGTAGTTTTTTTTTAAATAATCTTTTTCTTACTATACTAAACTTTATTTACAACATAATACATAAGAGTAAGATGTATTGTGTGTTTTATCGTCAATTGAGTAAATGTATTTAATCAAAAAAGTATTTTTATTTAAAATATGTACATGAATGGTTTGGAAGTTAATAAAAAATATACATGTATATGTATTATGAAAATTACTAATTAATATTGGCGTACAAACTTTTATTCCCGAATATAATAGTAATAAATGTCGGTTAATTAAAAAAATTAAAGGTGAGAGACATTGTTCACCAAAAATATAAAATATAAATAACTTTTGATGTGCGAATTTAGTTTTTGTTTGAAAAAGATTAAAAATAATTTTATAGTATTGGAAAATAAGTGTTAACATAGAGATTGGATGACATGCATTTGTATTTTCCCAATCGACACGAATACTTACTATTTTGATTTTATGGCGATTCGATAAATCCCTTAAGTGCCACAGAGTTAATTGGCTAAACTGTGTACTAAAACACGATATTTTATGATTCCTTTGCAATATACTCCAAAGGACCATTTTGAGAATTCTTGAAAGAAAAACATTGCGTGCACCTTGAAGATTTATAAACTCTAAATATGAAATGTGGGTCTTTCATTGATATCATCATATTTTAAGTTACATATAAGGTTAATATATTTCTCGTAGCTAAATCAGAATAAATAATCCTAGATTTCTGGAGGAATTGATAAAATGTTTATGAAAAAAAAATGTACGTGAAATCCTTATAAGATTAACGTTAGTATTCTAATAGAGATTATTTATCTATATAAATTGTACGATGTATTTTTGCTTTATTTTAATCGCGCATCAACTATAATATAAGTACATTTGAAAGTTATATTAGCTTGTAAAATTAATCATTTTTCTAGTTTTGATATATTCAGTTTTGGATATTATGCGTCTATCTTGAAAGTATACTTCAAATATACAAAATTACTATCTTTATTAAAAATATAAGTTTACCTATAAAGGATTTTTACACTAGGTAGTAGGTATTTATTATAATACATACAGACACTGAGACACACACACATACAACAACGTATACAGAAATTATTCATTTATAATGAATACATATTGTATTATGTTGTAATATATAAATATTTTTATTGACATCAATTTTGTCTGTCGTATGAACCTCGTAGTGTCGAGATAATAATTTAAATCAAAACAGCACAACCTTTTAACTGTATACATATTATACTCGAGTAGTTCTTACGCTTTGGTAACAATTAATTATTTTACGGTTGCTTACGTGGGCATTTCCTGACTGCATAATACATAGGGTTGGGTACTCGGGTCACTATAAATGCGTATCCGACTACAGTATTATACACAGTGGTAGGCAAAAATAATAATGCGTATGAATAGTTTCGAAACTGCGGAAACCCGATTTTATTTGTAAGGATAGAAATTAAACGTTGAAATGGAATTTTCGATCGCATCCAACGCAGGTACACGTGAGAACCCGGGTCCGAATCAAAGAAACAGAGACCCCCTGAAACGCATTTTCAACTTTTGGACATATTTCATAACTATACGCGTTTTGGTAATTATAAATAAAAAAAAGTCTATATATTTCCGAGTGGCTATAACAATTTTAACGTGGAACAATTTATTTTAATAACAATATTTTATTTTTTTTTCGTAGTGACTTTTTGCGATGAATTTATGAAATTATGTCTTCAAACATTGATTAATATTGTTTTATAACATCATGGTTGATTGCTAATACTATATGATAAAGAGTCTAGTTTTATTTATGTTATTTACACAATATTTTTATCACACCAAATACATTATGGTAACAATTATTATTAAACGTGTATAATTTATAATTATGTTTATATATAAATATTTGTTTCATATTTATTGCTTTGCCAATTAGAATATTGTTCTTTTATTTGGTACAGAATAAGAAACATAAATCAGGGACTGGCAGGGATCCGATTTTTAATAAAAACATTTTTTTTGTAAACATATGAAATAAATTAACAACAACTTTTTTTTATTAGGTATATCAGTAGGTATGATAATATCTTACATTTTAAAATATACATCAGTACGTCATATTCAATTCAAGCAGAATATAATCAAGCAGAATGCTATGAATTCATTACTCATCTCATATTTGGCACATTATCGTTTGTGCACTATAGTACTCGTATTACAAATAACGAATAGAAATTAATCAATTAACAGTTGATTTTCATAAATAAATAAAATAATAATGCCCATAAAACAATATTATTTGCAAATTAAAAAAAAAAAAACTGTGGGCGCTTATCTGTGACCTGGGGTGGCTAAACACCCGCTGTCAACCCCGTATGTGCACCAATGGCCCTGAGACGTGAGAAACACGGCAATGTTCATGCTCTATAAATGAATACTATACAGTGAGTGTCTCACCGGGATTAACACTAAGAAATATCTCCCGTGTTTATACAGATAATCAAATTCTATTTTTTTTAAGAGCAACCCTGGACGAGGGAAGTTTGGTTGACGATGGTAAATATAATTGTTTTATTAATAAGTTAAGAAATTAACCGTATATTTTATAACTTTTATAAATATCAAAGATAACCATTTCTAGGGCCTAATTTTCTGAAAACGTTGACGGTTCAACTTTCAATTTTCATTATTTTCTTGATTTCAGATAATTTTCGTAGTTAACAAGAATATATTGTACGATTTACACAATTTTGAATAATAATAACAGTATTAGCAAACCTTATCCGAAAAATGACGAGGTGATAATAATTTACATTAATTTTTTGTAAACCATTTTTTTTTTTTTTTAATATCATAGATCCAATAAAAACTGAAAGTTGAACCGTCGAAATTTTCAGAAAAATAAGCTCTTTGCTAAAATGGCTATCTTCGAATGTTACAAAAATTATAAATTAAAATGTAAAATGTATAACTTCTTTAATATTATGATACAAGGTATATACATATTTACCAAACTATTGTCAACGAAATTGCGTTTCCCAAGGATGCTCATAAAAAAACAGAATTTTTTATTATCTCTATTAACACGGGATATATCGCTCTGCGTAAATCTCGGTGGGACACCCTGTATGAACATCGTCTACTACTATATTATTATTATTACGTATACCATGGTTGATGTTTCCTACTTTGCCGGGCCCGTCTAAACGATCGATCTAACGTCTTTGGACCGCGCGAGCTCCGGTACCCGATAAATGACGGCACGTGAAGTACAACAGGCGTTTAATTTTTGCCGTTTCATATTCGCGTAGACGCGCGGGCGGGCTGCACGACACGGGTGGGCTCGGTGACCTCTGCTGCGTAGTATACGTGTACTCGCGAGACCGATTAATAATAATAATAAGAACAATAAAATCCGCACGCGTCAACGGATTTTACTGCCGTATAGTTAACACACGATATTTCAACGAATTCGTGTGACCAGAGGAGGTGGAATTTACGCATGTTCACCGCTTCACGCTTGTAGTAGGCCCGTGAAAAATAGCCGCTCTAAACTTCTGCAGAATATAATAAGTAATTAGTATACCGTCATAGATGTTACTTATCATCAGTGGAAAGTCACTTACTTTAGTGAAAGGGTCTCTGTTACATTCCAGCAGATCTCGAACACTCGAAATGATGCTTTCAAATAATCGTTGATGATGAATTTCTGCAACAAAGTTAACAAACTTTTATTTTTGTATCGGTTCTATTGAGTAAATAATTCATAATATTATAAAATTATTACATTATATCTGTAATGTTGGACTGTTGGATTTTGTACTCTTTTTACTCTGCGGAGTGTATATAATTGTAAACACAAAATAAAATAAATAAATGATCATGTGACGATAATTAAAGAAAAAAAAAAAATGGTTAGACGTATTCTATTTTTCTACATTTTTATAAAAATGGCTTTTTCTAACGAAAATAAGGCCTGCTAGTAATGTGTACGCGTGTAAATATGTCTTGGCGTGTGACATACTGTGATGCTCACGGATCGCAGTGAATGGATCGCGAACAAATGATCGCCGGTGATAAAAATATTATATTGCCGGGGGTAAAATAAGTCTCCAGGTTCAATGATCGATAAACAGTTTTATAATTTAATAAACGATTTTAAAAATGATTCAAGTATAAATTGATGAATGATAAAAGATAACTATGAAATTTACTCAAATGATGAAGTTGAATATTATGAGCAATTCCTTTAAAAAATTATTTTTAATCAATTTAACTGCTTTATCTGCTTCAGTTTTTCCATAATCTGGTACATTATTATGTTAAATTTCTGTAATAATTCAATCGTTTTTAGAATGAGTACAACATTTGCATTTTTTTTTTATTTGTCATTTCCATATATTTTTATTCAGTTCCAATTTTTTTTAAACTATATAATATATATTATAACAGTGTGTTAATCGTAACAAATTTATTTCCTTTTCCATTTTACCTCTTTAGAAATTCCATTGTTACACATTAAAAAGCAAAAACCCAATATAACTTATTACTACACAAGTATAACCGTAGGTAAAAGTGTAAAAACCAATGGCCGAAGAAAAATTACATTTTTAGTGTACAAAATGTAATCACCTTGCATATCGGTGTTTATCACCACACCGAGAATATTAACCAGTACATAATAATAATAATCATCTTCCGATTAATAACCATAATCGGTAACAACTAACATGTTTTAGAACAAATTTCACTCTACGACTTACTATAAATACTGAATACGAGTATATATATTTATATTTATTTATTATATATTATATTTCCACTTTTATTCAACATTGATAGACAAACAGTCTTATTGGATTTTAAGCCATATTTAAAAATATGAATACGATAGCAGATAGATGAATTGTATCGGTTGGGAAAATTGTTCTTTGGTGATCGATCAAACTAATTTTACCCTCCACTATTTCACCGGCGAACGATTGTTCGCGACCAATTCACGGGACACCGATGCTTGCTTGCAGATAATATAATATTCGACTCTGGGAACGATACGCGAGGCGTGCTGCACTATTATACTTCTCGTTCGGAACGCAGTGCAGGTTAAACATTCGCCCGGAATTTTGCTGACTTAACTTTTCCGGAAGTTACGCGCGTATTATGTTCAATTTATGTGCGATATACCACCGCCGCCGACAGTGTTAACATTTATCTTGCACGCGAAGCCTTTGTCAATAATTATGTTACGCTCATCGACACGGGGCCACCGTTCCAACGTACAAAAACGTATATATATATATATATATATATATTGCGATTGTTTACCTTACGACTTGAAGGATTATTTCGTGTTGGCTACGGAGCGATTAATTATGCGCTAGTTGCGAGACCAGGTGGCGCTTGAAGATGTATAATACGCGCAGTCGGTAGTCGTATGTTTTAATAAAAAATAAATAAAAAACAGAACCCACTCCGTCCTATTGCACCCGGAAACGAAATGTTTTCGAAATAATTACGCGTCCGGGTGAGATTATTAACAGGGATTCGTCGTTGTTTTTGGTGTGAATTATCCCGTTTTACCTGTAGCACTCCGAAAACGGCCTAATCATCCTCTGGCTGAACAAATAACTATCGTATAATTTCCTTTTCTCGACCCGAACAAAATTGGAATGCACACACTGCATCGTGAATAATGAAAGTTCTCTAGCTGCGCCGTTCAAAAGTCACTTTATAATATATATATATACACTATACTTGTGTATAAATACAATCATATTAATTATTATTATGCCGCCGTAGCACGTTTTCGGGTTCGGTAGATGTTAACGGGTAATGCATTTCTAACTTACAATGAGCGATGACAAATTTCGCTGGGTCTATGAGACTCTATAGGTACCTACTACATTTATACCAGTTAATGACTATGCGTCGCACCATGGCATCAGGTCCTCTTCGATTATCAAAACCGTTCCACTGTAAAGGATTATTACCGATATAATAATATGTGACCGCCACAATGATATTTTATTCCGGCAGAGTACTCGCAGCGACTACTACAAGAATATACCTTATACTATCATATGTAACTATATTTCATAGGCAATCATTTAGGGAGTTAATTGATTTACAAGTTATTGCTGGACTACGACCCAACATAATTATACGCTATACAATATATTTCAATCAAGACCAAATTCGAAATAAAATTTGCTGTATTTGGAACTTGATTATGTAATTGCTTTGTTAATTTTATATTTTCCTTATTTAACTGCGTATTGAAATACTTGTATACACTGTAGACAATAAAAATTCAAAATGCAAATGGTGAATTAAAATAAAAACATGTTTCAAGGGTCTACCAAGCAATAAAAAACTACTTCAGCATAAGGTAAAAATAATATACTTCTACAGTGTTTAATAAGGTGCATATTATTTTGGCCTACGGGTAAATGTCGTGTACCTACATGAAACTCAAAAGGTATTTTATTTTAATTATCCATGGGTTTCCCGTTTGTTCAACTAGCATTTTATTTTTAAGTCAAACTAAAATGTGTTTAATTTAATGCATTTTATTTGAAAATACTTATAGAGTCTTTTTATTTTTATGATAAATTATTCTAGCTCTTTATGCTATAACTGTAATTATAAGAAACTGTTATTTAAAAAATATAAATCATTATTTTTTTACCTATTTTATTGAAACATGATTCATATAAATGGTATGTTTACCATATTTTTTCATTAAAGGTAAAAATGTTAACAATTTTAAGTCAATAAATATTTAATTAAAGACTACACCTTTTTGTGAATATAATTCCAAAACTAAGTTCATATCAAATACATTTATATTATTTAAATAACCTATTTTTACATTGGCAACGATTAGAGTGTAAAAATTGAATTAAATTAAATTAAATATAACTTATTATACCATATCATTTTATACTATTTATTATACTATATAATTTACTATTAATCTACTATTATATTTTATAAATAAATAATAAGAATTAGAACTTTAGGGCTAAAAAAAATTTATTTTTTTTTATTTATACAGGATTTTTTGGCATGATTTGAGAAAAGTAACTAATTTTCCATTTAATATTTTTCCTTTTTATTTAGAAAAAAAAATTAAATTTGTTGATATTGCTTTATATTTAATTTAAAATAAAAATGGTGACAATTTACTACGCCTCTTTAGAAAAGAAGACAAAATAGCCATTTTTTAAATAGGATTTTTGAAAACGTTTGGTGTTTATAATTTGTAAAGAAATTAATCCATTGATTTTTTATGACTGTTTTAAGTTTGGGCAAATTTTAGTAAATTCAACCAGCTTTTATGTACATAAACTAAAATATAATAATCAAATATCATATCAACGAATAAATAAAAAATAATTGAATTTTCACGAACTTAAATAGATCACAGAAAATCAACGTATCTAGTCTCCATTTAGACTATATAGGATCAAGTATTTACAAAAAAGACTGTTAATTTTAACAGTAGAAAATAGTGTATTTTTAAATTCAGGTAAAAAAAAATAATTCACTAATGTAGTTATAGCGCAGTCATATTTGTATTAATAATAAAAAAATAAAATTTTAAATTGAATATAAGTTGTTGCATTTTTCAAATTATGCATACATAATATTTAAAAACAGTTATGATATTATATTTGTGATAATATGTCATTAAATATCCTGTAAATTTGTGAATTCTTAGAAGCTGTTATTTTGGTATTTGAGAATTTTATATTATAAGTTTTTTTTTCTTTTTTTTTGCACAACTACTATTTTAAGTATAATATCATCTGTTATCATTTTCCAGAAAACAAAAAAATAAATATAAATTATTCGCATTATAGCACTTTATCTATCATTAATCAAAATTTGATCTATCATTATATGGATCTTTATTTAGTTTTTAAAATGGGATAACGTATGGTTGATCGGTTAAGGCGGCTGTACTTAAACGTATAGTCACCGGCTTGAATCCGGTCACCAGCGTTTACGCTTTCCGGGCAGCAACACCGCCCGGAGAGTAGAAGCCACCACCACCCCTTCACCACCAAACCTACTGCCCCACATACAGTTCAATAAAACACGAGTTTAACTCACAAGTACCTCCACCCTATAAAATAACCTTCAAATGTAAAGCTGTACCGAGAAAGAAAAAAAAGTATATGATAATAATATATAATTGGATGTTTTACATAAATAAAATGTCGAGAAAAATAATTAGAACGATTATTTGTAAAATACATAATTTAAATTGAGTACATATCTAATGCATTGTCGGTTCAACGTCCGTATGTATAATACCCAGTCGGCTCAATGGTGTTCGAACCAACGCTGTGACCCGATTTATCTAGGTAGAAGCTATTTCTCCGGTACAAAACAATGCTCAAAAGCGATGGAAAATTATTGTAATACATTGATCAATATTTTTTTGTTTGCTAGGAACATTTTATGAAATTATTACACTATACCATTGGGATTATCCAATTAATAGGCAAACAAAGCACTTTTATTTTGTTTATTTTCGCTACATGATTTCTGAGGGTAAAACATTACATGTTAATTTGAACCGCAGTGTTAATGGTTTCCGTAATTCTACATAATTTACACTATTCATAGTAAAGTTTAAATATTGTTATCTATAAATATATTAACATAGGTATGGAAATGACCATTGTTTATATGATTGTACATGGTTAAATTGATATAATCTCAATTATATGCACGACATATATTATCGAATATGTTTTTCTTGGATATACAAAAATTTAAATTTAAGCATAACCATTGTACAAGAGTTAAACAAACCAATATGTATTTAATTCCTTTGCGTAGAACAGAATGCTGGAATTAAGATGGCAATGGAATTGGATATTGATGTTGGTTTGTTTAAAAATTTTAGATTATACAAGAAAATGGTAAATGAAAAAAATAAATTACTGACATAGATAATTCTCATTGTATCTGTATTACAGTCAAATTGTATGTTAATTCTGTAATCTTAAAATATTTAAAATTTATATCTGTGATAAGTTTTTATACTCTAAATCAACTACGATCGACTTATAATGTGTTAATTTAACTATAATATAATTAATTTAGTAAATGTATAAGATATTTTTAAGAACCTTGTCTCCACAACAAGCTTAGCTTACGGAGACAATCATTATGTATAATGCCATATTATAATAATATGTATAAATATTTGTATAAATTTACATGTATGTATACATCTTTATTGTTAAATGAAAAAATAAATAAATAATAATAAAATAATAATAATATTTAAATTAGCAACGCAAAAAAGAAAAAATCTAGTATAATATAATAATAATATAGCATAATATAGTCATATGTTAATGTAATTTTTTTAGAAGTTTATAATATTTATAATTTTTTGGAACATCAGGTTTGATACGAATTCAAAACTGAACAGCTAAGAAAATTGAAATGTTTTTTCATTTGACTTTAAATAAATGTTACACAAAGCAGTACCCCAAAAATATATGGAAATTAAAAAAAAACCTGAAAAGTGTAACATTTAACCAAACCGCAATGTTTTGTTATTTTGAGGGTCTGTTATTAAATCAACATTTAAAAAAAACAATACATTTTAAGTTTCATTTCAACCGTTTAAAATTAACGAATCAACTGTTTTAAGAGAAAAGTATTTTGTTTATATTGTATCATATTGTATGCGGTCGATGTATACATTATTTCAGGAATAATAACATGTAGCAATATATTTTTTGACATGAGTAATTTAATGTTTTGTACGAATAAACGAATTTCAAATTAAATCAGCTTTACTCTAAGAGACATCGAAACATTATTCATTTTTGATATAATACCAAACTTACACTTTTGGCATCTGTTAGCAAATACAAAACTTTTTTAATAATTAGAGTAACATGACAACCAATTTTATAAAATATGTTTTGTACTTGATCAAGCTCTTGAAATTTGTATTCAATTTTAATAGTATTCCCCTAGACATAACTTTGTGTGCACTATTTTAGATGAGCGATTTCATTATAATAAATATTTAGTATCAATAAGCTATAAAATAGCAAAAATCGTTTATTTGAAATTCGTTGAAATACCCGATTTCAGTAAATATTTTTTTGTATTCAACAAAAAAATACTTTTTTGAACAACTCTGTGAATACTTTTTAAACAAATTAGAACAATGTACGAGGAACTTTGCATTTATTTTTGAAGATTTTTCGTCAAACCAAAATATAGTATCGAAAACATTACAAAAAGCAGAACTACATTATTCCTTTGTATTACATTTATAAATATGCTGTATTAGATATGTCAGTCACAATCTTGAGCTTTAAGTTTGAACAATTTGAAATAATAAAATTTATTTTCATCAATATATGTATGCCTTAATCTCCGAAAACAATTATTTTTTTGCTTATATTAATACCCAGTGAAATGACTTAAATACATTTAAGACTTTTTATCGGTCCATAGTCAACTGGAAAAAATTGTGATTTTTTATAGCATTTGAACTTTGCAGATTTATTAACAACAAAAGGATTTTTACAAAGAATAGACATTCGTATCCCATTTCTCGTTCAAAAATAATACGTATAAAATGAAGAGAAAGAAAATTGAGTAACCTATCAAAGGATTGAAATGATTTAGCTTCTTATTTTATTAATAATACCTACGTATAAAGTCTAATGGAAGTTTCATGGGTTATACATTTCTGCCAGCAGCTGTTGAGGACAACGATTTATCATGAATCTAATACGTATTATATCGTTTACTTCTTGAAAAATTATAAAAATGTTGGTTTACTTTTTGTTTTAATAAAGTTTGTTAAATAATTGTTAGAAATTCAATCAAAACAAGATTATTTAGAAAGAAAATTAAATTAAATTCTGATACCCTTGGTATTCATTAATGAACCAAGATAATTATAATGATTTCAGAAGGTTTGATATTAATTAAAAAGCATAATTATATTAATTGTTTGAATCATGATAATCCTAAACTGTTAATATAGACTTGCCTATGTTCGTGTACGTACGAGACGTTTTTTTTGACTTATTGAAGTTATTTGATTATGATATTTTAATGTTCTAGAGTCTAGACTCCATAGTACTGAATCGCCCATAAATGTTATGCATTAAAATAGACGCTTAAAGTGTATGGAGAAATTGTTAAACACTGTTTATTGATTAAGAGACTATAAAGTGTTCAAGTTTCTGTTTAGCTGTAATTACGTTTTGTGAAATTTTTACAAAAGGCATATGTTTGTTTAAGTCGTATTTTTTTTTTGTCTAAGCAATTTTTTTTTTTATTCAAAAAATAACTAGATCCCATTTTATGCAGTTTAGTGAACATTTTATTCAAATTGATGTTTTTAAAAACATTTGATAGATGTTTGTTATATTGTTTCTATTAATCTGTTTTTAATAAGCTCACAAAATCATAATATTATCTCTCGAGTGTGTAGAATTATTAAAAAGAGCAGTTTTAATATTTTATTAATGATCAAAATTTAAAGTGTATTGATTACAAACATTCAGTATTTTTTAATTGATTAAAAAAAATGGAACTTTAAATGTTTTGTATAAAAATACTTTTTATACGAAAAACAATTAGGTAGCGGTTTTTTGAGGGAATAAAATTAACGATAATTTAAGCATTTCAAAAACGTATTTTTACATGATAAAGTTATGGGTAAAGTTTTCAAGGGTATTGATTTTTTATTCAAATATTCTTCTGAAATTGATGGTGTAATAAAAATGAAAACTTTTATTTCTTATTTTATATTTTATATCTATTATATGGAGCAAGTTTTATAATGACATATTAATTTACTGTCATATACACGTACATACTATATATTTTTATCTACTCTGCACTTGGTTCTACACAATTTTTTAAAACTTCAATTTTCGTTTTTTTTATTAATTTGTATACGAACAAAAAATAAAATCTAAAATTATGTTCAATTAGTTTTGGTAAAACAATGAACTATATAAATAATATATTATATTAAGTATTTAGATAAAGCAAAAATACAACATTCGTTTCAACGATCAGTTATAATGTGGTAAAACATTTTTTACTCATAGGATTATTTAATTAAAAGTCGGGAATAACTTAACTGTATACAAAATAATTTGACTTCTATAGGTAGAACCGTGAATTAAGCAGAGTTTGTGACCATCATTCATGAACATCCTTTCTCGTTAACCGAGCAAAACCTGACAAATTCTTGTTAGCGAAATATCTAATTATGGCTAGTATCTAGCGTGGGTGCATAATATTATTTGTTTAGTCGCCGCATGTTTATATAATAATATAATTCATAAAAACACTTTATACTCTAAATACCGGTCTCAGAATAGTTATGCACGATTAGTGAACGATGTAAAACAGAGTGGCATCGTTTCGACAACATTGGTGATGTGACCGTGTAATGCACATCGGTTATTGCGGTGCTTCGAGATCCCCAGAAGCCAATTAATCTGGATAGTCTGATCAACTAGACAGAAAAGGGGTAGTCGTAAATGACGGAGGATACGCGGATTTTCAACGCGTCCGTTTTCCGTTATTTGGCTCGTGGGTTTAATACGATTTATTACGTACATATCCGACGAACAAAACTCGTTCATTGATAGAACCGAACGCGAACATTTTTCATGTTCGACTATCGTCATCAATAGGAAAATATTATATTATACTTTTCTAATACGCTCTCGAAATCGGAAGTTTAATACCATATCATTAATTAAATACTGAATATCATATTATAAATTATAATCCACACGACTATACTCGATTCAGAAATGATATAATACGTACAAATTTCAATTTCTACATTGTAATTTGTAATATTATTGCTGTTTTTTCTCATAGACACTTACATTATAATATGGCGCTAAAAACCAATTCAACATCATAATATTCAAACGTCCGTGTGTTAAACATAATACGTCTACACGGAAATATGTAGGTATAAACATTTTTATCGTCCATGAATATAATTATATTGTAACATGTTAAAACTGACACTAATGACATTTTAGATAAGACATTTATCTTTCCTTAGAACTCGCCGTATTTTTAGTAGCCTAATAACTTATTTAAAACAATTTATGTCATAGCATTAAAAACGTAAATAATTTTGTTCGAGGGATTTTGAGATGAATATTAAACTGTGTACATTTTGTTCGTTATTTTATTTTGTCATTAATAATAACCGTACCCATCCTACCAAGCACTTTCCATTCGATAGTTGTTTTTGTACGTTCACTTATTGGTTCTTCCACTCCCACGAGAAGATAAACGAACTGTTTTACAACGATTTAGACATGGTAAGCACGTTTTTCATGAAACTGCAGTAGGTTACATTATACGTACCTCTTGTTAAACGTTATTGTAGTAATCATTCCAAAACTAAACTACCTGTTTATGTTTCTTAAAAATTATTAGTTTATTTAAGTGATTAAATGTTATGAATTTACATAGTGTCTATATCATAATAATAAAAATGTTACAAAGAATTTATATCTTTTATTTATTTTCTGTAAGAATATTTCGTGGGCTTACGTTATTTGAGAAAATTAGACTAAGTGAATATCAAATTACTGGATAGTTGTATGATGTTCTCATGCATTAAGAACTATCACGTTTTAATTTATGTGATTTAAACAATTAATGAAGTCGGAGTAAAAAATAAACCAATAATTGTCAATAACATCTAAGTAATAGATCGTAAAGGTGCTAGTATTTCAAAAAATTGCAAAACGAAACTGTTTCTATTTGCAATATGTGTTAAAATATCTGCATTAACATTGTTAAATGTTAAGTGTATAGAGTTTTTATTATTCATAAAAATATATTATAAATAATTTAACATGTTAACAAATGTTAACATTTTAATAAAGTGAAGAAGAAATACATTTTTCAACTGATATCGAATATTATTGTCTTAAAAATTATTTATTGACTGTAAACATTAATTAGTTTGACAAAAAATAATATGAATAAATATTTTGATTCGTCTCGATTTAATCAAGTGTAGCACTGCAAATAGCATATTTTACATGGTATTGATTGTAGGATAATACAATCAATAATAGTATGTACAATACTACAATGTAATATTTAATAACTATGTCCAAAGACTGACCATGATGTAAAATATATTAAAATATAATTCAAGTATTACGAGTATAACAAATGTTTACTATGTTTCATATGGAATGCCACGTCTGGTTTAATACTGATCGTGGTTTATTATACGATCAGTATTAAACAGTTCAGAAAAAAAAAATCAAACAATTAGTTTTAGTCTTAGTACACAGGTGAAAATAATTCTTGTTAGAGTGTAATCACTAATCAATAACATCATTCTACGAATAAACCATTATTTATATATTTATAATACACAAAAAATAAATACAGATTATGTATTACAATTCCCTGGATATATTTTTAAATGATAAACATTTATTTCTTGGTATGTTTAGGTATAATTGAAAATAATTTATAAATATATACATATATTACACAACCATTTTTATAGGAAAAGTAATAAAATGTTTTGTATTTAAATCCAAAAGCAGGAACTTATGAGTGAATAAATATTTAATATTGAACAAGTTATGAACCAACACATAATAATTTCTAGCCATATCAATAATATTGAATACTATATGTATATCATAACTGAGTAACAATTAGTAAGTTACGTGTAATATTAGATAAAAATACTATCACTTGATACTAACTTATATAATCTTTACATGCTGAAGAAATTCATATTTTTTTTAACATATTAAATATGTTTATGATATTAATTATTAATCTATAATACGTATAAGTATAATTTATATTTTCATGTCTCGTATTAAAGAACTATTTATTGATCATCCTATATTTTTTACGCATTTAGACCAATAAGCTGAAATTCAATTCACCTACAGTTATTGTTATCTAATTTTAATTTAAAAAAATTGTTTAAACTCCTTAGCATCTTTACTATGTTTCATAGGAATCGTGATTATAATTTTTTTTTTGTTATTTGCATTGTCAATTATACAAGAATAACATGTTTAATCATTAAGTACTTATTATTAAGGAGAAGTAAGAGGGACACCAGGAATCTTCCACAAAATATTGTCACCTTATTCTGTTAATTTTAACTTCAAAAATTCAAACAAAATTACCTAAACATATTATGATAACTACGTGTCTTCATTACCAAAACAGCATTATCTTTCAAAATTACGACTGTCGTCATTGAAAAGAGAAGGTGTTTATATCTTTTTTAAAAATAATTCGATGATTCTAGTGTTTAACGTTAAAAAACTAACATGTCAATGAATAAGTAAATAATAATTAATTCTAGTGTGGAGAATAGTAATGTACACTACTATTAAGTGGGTATCATTTATGCACTTCATGAATATAAAAAAAATGGGTTTGCTTACCCTGACTTTAAAATGTACACTTTGTACGGCTTCTACGATTGCTGGTGTATAGTTTGCTAGGCAGAAAAATAAATGAAACATTTTTTTTTATTAATAGTACCTATCTAAAAATGAGTTTTATAGTTCATATGAGATGGACGTACTTAATCAAAAATTGTTCTTTCCATTTTCCTTTGATATATGTTTTTTTTCGACGTTAAATTCAAGCAAAAAAAAACATTTGTTTTAGATTACATATAATATTACATATTTTTTATTATTATTTCTACTCTATTGTATGTATATGCTTTGATAAGATAAAAATAAAATATCGAAAAGTACGATATCACATTATTCCTGTGAATCATTTCTTCAACAACCTTAAAACCTTTGAACTCGGTGAAAAAAAAAATCGTTGAATTGTACGTCATCACGAATATCACGAATGCCCTCGTGTGTAAAGCGTTGAAAATTAAAAATAATACAAACAAAAAAGTGAGGTAGCAGTCCAAAATATACTCTTTGATTTTTATTATGAAAAATATCAAACGAATAAAATATGTTCTCATAATATCAACTTATAATGTAAATAGTTGATAGATATCGAGAAGTAGGACGACTAAATACGTTTTATTTCACTCGTTGAATTATTCAAAGCGGTTAGCTCCGATACAAATGTCCGATACAAACGTCGGTCTAATGGCGGGCCTATATTATGCATGACGCGTGATCGGTCCACGTGATTGACACGAAACCGGCCGTCACCCGAATCTTGGTGAAAATTTACATTCTTACCGTTCACAGCGGCAGCAACAGCAGCAGCAAACAACCCGCACACGCGTGTTTCCTGCATGAAAAGCGTGCTAATGACCAAAACTGCCAAGGCGGTAAGAAAAAAAAAAAAAAAATGAAAAAAAACTACCATGCGATTTCCTAAATATAACTGATAATCAATACGGATAATTACGTACGACCGGAGGGATACCCGTCGATCAAACTCATAAATCTTCTTGTTCATCATTCATGTGTGTGACTAAAAAATATACATTATATATCGTCCGGGGAAAAGACACGTTCGGAGAATTTTATTAGATTACTCAATAGTTTCACTAACGCACGTCGTATTAAGCTTGTACAAAAATAAAAATGCCCTTGATATTTCCCGATTGACATCATATTAAATAATAATGATTATAAACAATTAAAAAATTAACACCCAGAAATATTTAAGTTTTTTTTTATAAAAAATAGTAATTGAAGACATTATTGTCCTCAATTAAAAACACTGAATAGTTACCATTTTTCGGGTTTTGTGTTTAGTATTTGGTAAATGGCAAAAACAGCCATATATATTGTATATATTGTACTAAAATAAAAACTATTTTTTATAATTTCTGATTAAAATAAGCCATTTTTTATTTTATCTTGTTTGTTTTAAAAAAATCATATTTTAATAATGAAACAAAATTATGATCATCACATTTCATCGAAGAAAATATTAAATTTTGCATAGAAAACGTAATCAAAATTAAATTATGAATACCATAATATACTTCATATGAATACACTATACTAGTCCTTGTGTACGTTATATGTACTCGTATGTAACATTATATCATTTTTAAGTAAAAAGAAAACTTTTATTTTAATAAGTCAGGTCATGGTATATTAAACTTATAGTTTTATTTATTTATATACTCGTATGTAAAGTTAAGTATAAAAGAAGTAGCTAACTTCAGAATAATGTGAACGAGGTTTTTTTCATAATAATACATTATTCTTTATAGTATTTTTTTATGATTGTTGATAGTTTATTTTGTAACTAGATCTCAATTAACTCAGATGAAAAGCTATTTTTTATTTTGAAATAAATAAACTTATTTTAAACCATTATAAGTGAATTTTAAAAATATTACCTATGACTTGATTAAAGTGTTGGCTGTCTAGTCAAAGTTAAATTTTAATATTTAAAAATTTAAATAGTCCATAGATTATAATATTTTATGTTTTCGGTTTTTATTTAAAATATATTTTGCTTTTATTCAATATACAGTCATGCAATTATATAATAAGATTTATGTTTAGAATGTTTATTTTATTCAGAAATTTGTATAAATGATATTTTTTTTATGCAATAATGAACTTTTTATTACTTAGTTTAGGTATTATTTAAATACTATGCGTAACTTTTAATTTAATTTCATAAAATTAAAAAAACAGTTTTACCGCACTAAATTATCAACTGATAGAGGACATTTATTTTTTTATCAGCGCAAAATATTTGTCATTTCAAAATAAGTTTGCTCATATACCCTAAGTTTGAATGTTTGATTACTCAAATAACAACCTGAAAGTAGTTTGATAACGAGCACATCGCGATTAAACTTGACGAATTGAGTAAGTTTAAAGTTGTTATTAATTTTATTATATCTGTGAAATAATGTAAAATGACAGACACTTTAAAAAATGCAACAAAGAAATAACATTAGGGTTCGAGTAAGAGCGTGCGTTGCACTTCTACAAATCTAACACGTAATATAACATCTAACGAAATATTTTTATTATTTTATTGTGTCGCTTCAAAAAAATATTTTCTATGCCATCTCATTATAATATTTTACGCACATATATTATACTTATGATTTTTATCAGTAGACAGTTTGACAAAAGCCATGATAATAGGAATTCAGAAGCTTGAGTGTTGACATTAGTGTACCTCACTATAGGTACCTCAAATATGAAATGGCACCGAGTCGGTTAAAACTCTTATATTTATTTTTATTTTTGAATCACAGAAGACAATTTATTTATTTATTTTACTCGACGGAAAAAAACTGAACAGAGGTGGTTCTACTCCCTCGATGCGCACACACAGCACGTTTGTGCATACAAACAACTGAAAAATGCATACTTCATGAGACTTCCGGGTCGCCGTATAATAATTTATACGAGTCTGAAATAGCACGCAGCCAATAATTAATGTTTACGTTGTGTTATTGTTGAATCCGAATTCAACACGTCCGAATCGAAATCAGATATTATACGAGTAGTAAATCTTACAGAAAAAAAATAAAACGATAAATCTAGCTGCTGTTTGAAGTGTATAATAATAATATGAATTCAAAATATAATACTAGAAACCGTGTTAATTAGTTTTGTAACGTCAATGATAAAATGAAATGTGTTTCGGACAATATTTTATTCCTGTAAGAATGTGGGCCAACGAATTTATCGTTATAATATTGTCCGTGAAATCAACAATGGAATCGGTAGGTAACCGTGGCAACGCAAGTTGTGACGGAAGGTTGAATATACACATACATGTATAGGGGACTGGAAGCTAGTTAAAGGTACTTCTAAACTGAAACTCGGTTTCCGGTAGCCAAAGAAACACTTTTACGTGTACTGAAGTGAAAAGTGCGGTCTTGACGAATTGGACTAAATAAATAATGCTCGTATATGGATCTGGTTAAACTTACATGTAAATATATTTTAAAACCGTTATTTAATAGCGTGACAAAATGTTAGCGTTTTTAGCGGATTCTTAGAACATACAATTTTGTTCAACAATTTTCAGCTTTTCGTCGGCACAAAAAAAACTCTCATAATAACAGCACCACCCCTCTCACCTGCAGCACCATTTTGAACTTTCCCTTATTTCGTTTTACATTACATACGCGGTGGTTTTGAGAATTTCACAGCTCTTCCGTAATAACTTTTGCACTTCAAGCTAAGATAATGTCCGGAAGAAAGTTTTTTAATTCTTGTCGGACGAATAAAGTAAAACTGCATTTTTCGGTCATGCATTGAACTGCTGTTTTACAAGATACAGGTACCTACATATTATATTCCGTCCAAGCCGACTAGTTACCGGGAAAGTTGTACGCCTTTACAAGTTCATTAGCAGCTTTTGGACGGAGGTTTTTTTATTATTATTATTACCACTTGTTCGACTGTATCTCACGTAAACGCGAGTACCAAACCGTTGTATACACGGTTATAGGTGTATGGATGTGTTTAATATAGCTTGACCCCGGTGCGAGAGGTTCGTACGCACTGAACGGAAAGCACGCGGTTTTCCTGCCATCATATTATTGCATACGTCTTCGTCCCGTTTGAAATCACAGCACTGCACCTGGGAGATTAGCAGGAAAACGCTGTCACAATAATATCCCGGTACGTCATCGCCGCTCCAGGAGTTTCATATACGCTCATATACGTTGAAGTTCGTTAATTCGCTTCGCTCGTTTTTCAGTACTATATAGTTTATGACGATTAACACGTTTTTACCGTGAAAAATCGACGGATGTTATGTACCATCAACAAAACGAAAGTTGTAGAGAACGCGCACCCCTCTCTGTAACCTGTAACAAAGGCCGTTCTCTGCATTTGGTTTACATTGGTTTACATTTTAACTCTAATTTATATATACATAAATATAATATCATACATAATCACAATATTGGAAAACGGAAAACATAATTTTTTTTTTTTTTTGAAGGAGAGTTTGGTGATTTTGAGTATCAATAATTTTATTGTATACCTATCAATTTTGTCATGGTTTTTACTATTTCGGATCGGTTTTTGTTCAAATCAGATTACCAAACATAATACAATCAAAAAACAATGTTTTCAAAATATTTCGTTCATAATAACTGCAATAAACAATACATGATATCATGGACATATGGATATGTATAATCACTGGAGGTCGTGGTAAAATTTATTCTGAAACGTCACGCCGGATCTCACACTCGTCGAGTGAAAAGTATAAACGAGCAAAATGCACCGTTTCTCTAACAACGATTCGGTTGATATGGAAAATGGATAGTAAAATAATTTACAAAAATATCACAGTCAATATTTTAACTAAAGCAGCTAACCCTATTTTGTCTATAATTTTACTATGAACTTAGGTTAGGTTAGGATGACAACCAAATCCTTGTTAGAGATACTGGGCGTTTTATTTGTTTATAATACTCGTACATATACATATGCCAATGTGTCTGAGTGAAGCGTTTATACTCGATGACTACAATTATGTGAAATTCGACATAACGTTTCTATTTTTTACATGCATATAACGTCTTATTGCTGATAGTCTTGATTTGGTCATTTCATTGTTAATGCATTATATTATGGTTTTGCCTATTTTGTTTGTAATAGTTTATATATTATGAACGTATAAAAATTATTTCCATTATTGTGACAGTATAAATATTGCAGAGGTTTGGCAGATATGTACGAATTTATTTACATTTCACGAATTATTTTGATTGCAAACCAAACCGAACAAGGAATACGTTTTTGGAATTGTTCATACATTAATGAAGTAATTATAACCCTAAATCATGGGTATATAGAGTAAACGTTTATATTCGACTACTTAAGACAAATTACAATTGTTGTTGTTATGGTTCATGCTTACAAGTTTCTCATAATGACATTTTTTAAAACAAAACAATGAACTCAAAATAGCATCATATAATTAAAAATAATATCATACATACCAGAAACATATATAAAGCAGCAAAACAATATACGAGACAAATCGCAGCCTATGTGTACGCATCACTACTTGTACCTATACTACAATTTATTTGTGATAAAAAAAAGTGCAGAAACAATGATAGTTTCAAATAAAAAATGTACATATTTAGAATATAGCTAGTTGACTACTAGCCAAAACTTCATAAGTCAACCTTATATCTCGGTATTTTCACTATTTGTTTTACATAATAGATTTTAATATTTGGTAACATATACAGCGTTAAATGAATGTCTATGATCTAATTTATTCGGGAAATACAAACATTTTACGATGTGTGCAATGTACCTCCTATGTATTTTGGATAGTAAAAATAATATTAAAATAAGTGAAAAATAAAAATTCTATAGTATACAATTCGATATGAATGGTAAATCTATCAGAAAATCCTGTAAATAGTGAAGTAGATGAATAACCGAAGTTTCAAAAGATCTTATGACACGTGTCTCATGATAGTATATATTTTTACTCATGTCTGACTTTGATATTTGAAATTTCATAACCTGACCTAATTTTTTATGGCCAACGGGTGTAAAGAGTGCCTTTGGATTCTTTCCAGTTTATTAATCGAAAGAACTTTTTGTTGATCCTAAGCCACTGAACCGCACTCTCCAACTAACTGTGCAAAAGAACCGTAAAATACTATGACACCGAAAGCTAGTAAAATTATTATATTTTTGTTCAAAAAACCTAAAACTTTTAACTTTTCACTCTAATAAAATCAAGTGTATACATAAACATTATACATAAAAAAATATTTTATTTTAAGTAAGTCTTTGAAATTAAAATTATTCATAGTAATTATGAAAACTGAAGAAAAAATTTTCAAATGATTGGTAGTTTTGTTAACATAAAATTTTAAAATGTATATGTGACCTAAATATTTTTAAAATTTTCCCACCAATTATTTTCATTCTTGTTAATTGGCAGTATTCTTAAATAAATATATTAATTCTACACTCAGAATTCACATATAAATATGTGACATGATCTCACGTCACTAAGGTGGAGGCGTGTCAAATTGCCGCACGCACAGAAATCATCGGTCTCCCATCTTGACCAATAGCCAAAGGGTGGATGGATCGACAGAAAACGGTGCATCGTGCCCCTTCTCGGACCATCGCTGAAGCATGTCAAGAGGCTTCCCTCGAGCCATCGCTCATCGCATGCCAGGCGGCATCATCCCCCGAGCCATCGCTCATCGCATGCCGACCGGCATCATCCCCCGAGCCATAACTCATCACATTCCTTGCGGCATTATCCCCCGAGCCATCGTTCATCGCATGCCAGGTGGCATCATCCCCTAAGCCATCGCAAACAGCATTCCGGCGGGGGAACCTTCACACCATTTGATCTGACCACCGCTGTCATCTCCTGTTGTGGGGCTTGTGAGGGGGGGGGGTGGCATGACGCGTTGTGTCGCGGGTTCAAAACCTGTATCGTCGCGTATTTTTTCACTCTAAGTTTTCATACCTATGAAACGTTCTCAGGTCACCAATGTGGTGCATATCATAGAATAATTAAAAAAATGACAGGACCAGTAATAAAATAAAAATTTTAATATTCTAATAAATATTATAAATTAAATAATATTATCCATTGTGATCATATGATTTACATAAATTCGTGAATAAGAAAATAATGGTTAATTGAGTCTAAAGCATTTTTTAAAATAACCATATATTTATTTATATAAAAGTAAATATAAATTATAAAAAAATATAAAATTGTGGTATGTTTATAATTCTAGTGGTGTATATTAACTAAACATCATATCAATACAGTTTATATGAACCTTATCTTTTGAGGGGAAAAAAAGTAGAAATTAATTGAATGGAATTACTAAAGCCTTTTACAAATCTGAATTCTTCAAGAGACCAGAGAAGATCAGAGAAGCCGTGATTACCTACAATATCCTCAGGGTGGGAATGTTTCTGGACGTTCAGGGATTGTTTGACGATTGCATCAATAAACGACTAGTTACCGAATGATGAGAGCGTTTGAAATCAATATAATGAGGATACAGTAACCTCACACTACGGGTCAGTTATTGATGGCATCTATGTCAGCCATAATTAAGCGTATTGACGAGCTCTCTTTGATATACCAATGTTAAATTGACTGCACAAATAGTTGTTTAATACGATAGCAAGGTAAACATACGCTTAATCTAATGTTACATACATACAGCGGGTCAACCTATTTTCCAATGCGTATGTATTCAAGCAAGCTGTCATCGCTGCAGGGTACAATGGGTATGTACGCCTATACCGAGGCTTTTTCGGTCGATTTCGTCAGTACACCACGGTTTGATGCTAATTACTTCATATCGCAACATAAAGTGCCGGAGCAGAGAGTTACCGGACAAAGAACTCGGTCGCCTAGTCTCTAATGCTTTCTTAATTTTCCAACTTCCCACCGCCACCCGACGAGTCATGTGAAACTCGTTTAAATGACCGAAAAGGTCGCCGAGAGAACTCTATAAGTTTACAAAGTCATGGCTCAGCTTAATGGCGTAATCACAAGAAGTGTACATAATAGTGTTCGGTCCCCGGAAATCTGGTGCCAGAAATAATTTCTTGGCTCGTGAAATCGGGCAGTACGTCACCCTTTCGGTTTCATTGACTTAATACACACGAAGGTCCGTGACTACTTGACGTGAATACTACAGGACTGTTGATGCGCGGTGTAAAACCTATTCTTAAGTCGCTTTAAAATGGTATTTGATGGTAACGAATGGATGGGCATATTCCCGGAACGAAGGTTACTTGTTGAGTATTATTATAAGGGTAAACTGATGGGACACATAGTGACTTATCGCGGTCGGTACGTGATTCGTGATGGAATTGGCTTACTAAGGAACGGAAAAAAATGTATTGTTATGACTAAAAGACGTAACAACGGTTTCGTGATCTCGTGACTAGAATGCAGACTGCGTGTTAAAATAATCCAGTAACATTGAAATGTATAAATATTATTATGTTATTAATTGTATTTTTGAAATGTAAAGAATGATTAATAATGATTTGTACTTTCCGAATAAATGTAATATTGCATATACTAATGAATTTAATCAGTCCGCAATTATTTCAAAATCGCCTTCTTGTTCGTAAAAACAGATTAATCATAATATTTGATGTGCTTTAAATTGAATACCTGACTGCGAACAACTCGTCTTCGCACGAGAGGTTAAAGATTTATTTTTACAAGTTTATATGTTAATTTTTATCAAACCGAAAATGGTGTACAGAATTCAGCACATGGCACAAGTATTCCAAAGACAAAATAAAGTCATAACTCGAAATAAACCATTGTTTATTGCGACCAAAACATGCATAAAATAATTATGATTTATAACTAATCTTAGTACGATGTATTATTTTAGAACTTAAAATTTGAATTGATAATAAAGTTGAGGCTCTTGGAGTAAACTCCAATCATTCAATATTACAATTATTATTATTACGCTTGAGGAAAGACGACAGTGGATTTCTAGAATCTAGATGATGAGTGTAACATTCCGTAAAATAAGAAAATTCAAAACGTCATACTCTCTATACCCTTTATCCGACAAATGAATAAAAAGTAAAGCCAAATAACTCGAAAGGGGGATTCGGTATAGCTCAACGAAAAAATATTTAATAAAATGTTTGAAAAAATGTCTTCGAAAAAATGACACGTCCAAATAATACAATATGGGTGCTCCTCTTCCCCGTGCCATGATCAAAAATAGAAAAAGAGCTACGTGGTGGAAACACTCGGGAGAGCGTTCGGAATATACAGAAAAAAAAAAAAATCGAGTGAACGTTCAACGGCAAAGAAAATGTGTACATTAAACCGCTTGTTCTACTGAATTCGCGCGATACCACGTGGGTGCTCGTACAATTAATGTTGTGTAAAAGTAATAATATCGAAATGTGCAATCGGAGTTGAAAACGGGTTTTCGTGGATTTTCCGTTCCACCGCGGGAACGAAATATCCAAATGCACACGCATCATGCTCAACCGCTCTGCCGGTACCGCGCGGTATAACGGTTTAAGTGAAAACAAATCGACGTTCACGCATCTCGTTTCAATTATGCTAAACGATTTGGCCGTCGAGACGTGCGGTCCGTGTAACCGTATTTTTTACGAGCACGCGTTATACACGCGCATGCGTGAAACGTAACGGGACGCGTGTTGTACGGGAGCGCATATTAAACCGTACAGGACGGGGAGGCGCACTTGTAAAAGCTAAGGGGAAAAAAATAAAAGAAAAAATAAAACCGCCGAGTTTGGCAGTAAACCCGATGAAAATATAAAATAAATCCACCGACGTGAACTGAATTCGAGCGGGGGCGCGCGGTCCGGAAGAATGTGCTGGAGAACGAGCGTTAAAAGAGATTCCTCGCCGCCGGTCTTATTGAAAACTCGCCCGCGGCGGATTCCGCGAATGGGTCCGTCGACCGGGGGCAGTAGTTAAATCGCAAACGACCGGTGCGACTGCTGCGCGCGTGTTACACGGTGTATATGTCGGCGCACCCGTCGGCGGCGGCCGCGGCGGTGAAAACGAAACTAGGGAAAACGCGCTTCAAGACGTTTGGGAAATAGAAAAAAATAAAAGCAGACCGAACGTTAAACGTACCCTGGACGATGATGTTACTATTCGTAATTTTCTATTTTTTCCCCAACGGTTCGTGGTTCCAACCGCGCGCGGAGGGTGCGTATAACGACGTTTTAACAAGTACAATATTGTCGATGGCTCGGGAACTCCCGAATGGAATAATTACCGTCGGTGTGCAAACACAGCAATGTACGTCGTCGTGCATGCATGTGACCGGGGCCGCATGTACCAGTCATGGGGTCACGGTGCATGGAAACGGACGATTTATTAAAAACAAAAGCGAAAAAAGTCCGTCTTTTGTGAGCACGAAAGAGTATCGCGATTGCACGCGGTACGGTTGTTGAACATTTATGATGTACGCAATTTTTTTTTTATCTTTTTCATTTTTTCTTCTGTTTTTAGCCCTCTCGCAAATTGTTTGTCATTCCCTGTCCTTTTGTTATAAAATATTCTCCGATGAAGGCATATACACACATTATATACATGACATATGTTGTATTGAAGGCGTTTATAAATATTTTTTTCAACTACCTATTGAAACACTTTAAATGTTATCCTCACAAAAGCGTTTCTTTGTTCGTTTTCAATGTTAACATCAATGTCACGCGAGAAAAATATGAAATACTATGTGAACACTTTGTTTACGGTTAAAATGTAAATAATAATATAATATTGTGTACCTATAAGTTCCGTTTCTTTATTCATTTATTCAATCGTGCCTCGGCGACTATAAGGTTATTGTTTTTGATTTTTACATTTTAATGATATGATTTTCTATGACTTTAATCGTATAACATAATATGTGCATCAATATCCTCGTGAGGATTTCAATAACAATTTATATTATTCAAATTTAAAACTGCGCATGAAAAGTACAAAATTCATGTTATTTTGAATCAGTAGTAATTAGCGATAACATGTTATGATTCCACTTGTTTTTATTTTTATTTTAATCAACCCTATGGTTGGTTTAGCCGATTTCTATAGTTTCTCCCCTCATTATCAGCTAGCCTCTTCAATTTCTTGTAATTTGATAGACCTACATCGGATATCATATTTTTGATGTAAAATGTTCTTGGTCGTCCTCGATCTGTTTTCCCATTAATCTTCCCTTCTGTTATAAAACACAGAAGCTCTTCTTCTCGTATCAGGCCATGACCAAACATATTCCATCTTCTTTCATTAATAGTGTTCGGTATCTTCCTGGTTTCATTTATTTCGTGAAGTACACTTTCATATGTTTTTCTTTCTGTTCTACTCACTCGCAACATTCTTCTCCAGCACAACATTTCAAAACTTTTGAGGAACTTTTTCCACTTTATTAAGTACCCAGTATTCATATCCATTATATTACCGTTTCTTCACGCTGGTGCTCATATTTTTAGAGTTCAGTAGCTTTCTTTTGTTCATGATTGTTGTTTTTGCTTTAGCGATCCTTGATTTTTCTTCCATGGTACATTTTCCGTATTGGCTTATTCAACTACCTAGATATCTGTAGCTTTCACATGGTCAAGAGTGTTGTTATAAATTTTAGTTCTTTATCTCTGAATACGATCCTTTTTTTTACGCATCATTACTTAGGTTTTTTTCCAGTTTATTCTTCAGTGATAATTTTGAAAATACATTTTTTACCAGTGCTCTTTTCAGATCGATTTCACTGTTGGCAAGAAAAGCTATGTTATCGGCGATGATGAAAAATTATATCATAATAATCGAATGTTATTATAAGACTTTTTCAATAAATTTATATACATAAATTCTTTTTTCATAAATTGTAATAGTACTAAAACCACTCGATCGATTTTTGAATTTATTACATCAAAACTCACAAACTATTATTATTCCTGAAAAATTATATCAATGAAATACCGCAGTGGAAAAAGGGTATTTATATTTGAAACAGAATTTTTGTTTTGCCAAATCTTATGATTGCATAAAAAAATGCATGGAAAACATAACTTTCATGGTAGAACTTTGATAAAAAAAAAAATTAAAAAAATTGTATTGCTAAAAAAAGGGGATGAATATGCTTGAAAATTCACCCAGTATATATATTAATATAATCTATAAATTGTTCTTACTTTTTTTAACTACATGCTACCATATATTTTGATTTACATAAAAAATATTGAAGCTTTAGACAAAATAATATTAGATTTCTCAATACAACACCTTAATTTTGCTGTAAAATATATTAACAGTGATGAAAACATTAAATAAATAACTTAGGACTCATAACTAAACAAGCATGAGCAGCGAAACAAGTATCATAAAAAAATACAAGGTTTTAAGTCTCAGTATAAGTAAATGCCTGAAGAACCAAGAAACGAAGCTCTTCACTATTCCAAGAGATTGAACGTCTGTAACGTTAGGGTACATGATATGACTGTACGAAAATCTTTGTTTTAGAGTGAAATAGAAACGGTATAAAAGTAAGGAATGTTATTTCTTGGCTTACTCTATTACAGTGATAACATTTTTATAATAAAAACTGCCGCTGTAGAGAATATAATTGACGAATTGACACTCAGAGCCAATGTCGCTGAGAACGATCGCTGTTTATAATATGATCTTCAACGATTTTTTATGCAATGTGGGATGTAAGTAAAAAAGTGTCAAATATGATGGAAATTCTGGCAGTTGATGTATTGCGGTTATTTGTGATAATATATGGTGTACTTATGTGACCTTGTTAAACAGGGATATACGTTTACTCTTCCAATATTTCTTTATAAATGATTGCCGTTGGTTATTGCAACGTCAATAAAATAGTACGAAAATCGGTAATTTGTGACTTGATTAAAATTATTTTCTTACACAATACTGGCTTCATTATAAACGGAAAATGTACTCAATTTTATATTTTGGTCATTTATAGAACAATGGATTTTTTTTGAGGATTAAGATTAAATTTACGCAAGAGCTTATTAATAATTACGTTTAAATTATTTTACGAGTATACGCGATGAAAAATTTTGTACAAAAAAAAATTTTAAAAAAATTGTATAATTCAATAAGGTTTTACATTATATATTAATACGCAATATTCAATATTTTAAACTAATATGAATATCTATATAATATAATACCATGTAAAAAGAGTTCTGAAATAACGGGAAAAAATTATAAATATAATACCAGCGTTTTTACCAGCGAAACAAAGTAAAATTAATGGGACTTATTATATTTAATTTATTTGTAGGACTTTAAGAAATTTAAATTTATGAATATTTCTTTCTAATAACTATAATGAGGCATTACTTTGTTAAGAACGATTTTTATAATTCTAAATAGTGCTTTTTTGTGCTTTGGTTTAACACGAAATAAACTTAACTTTATTAGCATGAATGATTTTTAAGATTTTATGTTTGAATTTACTGAGCTTATGTAGAATAACCAAAAGTGATTTAATTATTTCAAATATGATTATAAAAAACAACATTTATACCAAAATATATACCTAGGGAATGTTCTACGATTAGTCTGGCTTATATCGAAAAATATGCACAAAGCATGATAAAATTTAAAAAATATTCTGCAATAGCATGTACACTGTACAAACAATAATAATAATATGTTCTTGTATGAAACTTTTTGAATATTCTTCGACGTATACAATTGAAAAAGAAAATTATTATCGGAAGAACCAATCATTATGAAAGCGATATAGATTCTTTACCAACACTAGGAATTAAAATTATGTGCTTGACTATAGTTTATTTACATTTTTTCAACACTATTCATTTTCTTCATTACTTCCAACATACTCGTATTTTGAAAAAAATAACCTACAGTACATAGTTTAAGTTTTAAGAATCCAATTATAAGTTAAAACCCGTTCTATTTAACGAAAACTGTAAATTTAAGAAAAAATCTACATTCTTTTAATTTTCTGAAAAATTACTGTGAAAAATAGTATTATAATCGGCAGCACTATTTTAAACAAAATATATTTTATTAATATTACTTGAATTTATGAAACAATACATCATCATTTTCCAAAAATTAAATAAAAAAATTGCCAATATTTCTGATGGATAAAATATGCGTATCATTATGATATCAGTATGATCATATGCACTACAGAACTGAATTGTACGCTTGGTAGACAAAAACGTTTATTTTTTTAATTTTAAAGTAAGAATTTTGAAGTTGCAAAACACAGTAACTTTTACAATTGTCCATAAACCAAGGGGGTATTGTATCAAGATGAGATTTATACTTCTTGTTTAAGGTTTAAAATAACAGTTTGACTGCAGTTGTTATAGCACGTGCATATAAATAAGGTCTAAAAACGCGGCGACCATGTATTTTCGCTAAAGACAATATTATTAGTTAATACATAGATGATATCGAGTAAACAACAAACACAACCTAACCTTTTTAGATTCTGAGTAAAACGATGAAATTGTTGGTTTCATGCTGTGTGTGTTTTTTTTTATCTGGGTAGACGATTTCCAAGAGAAGGACTGCCCGGATATGTACAAGTCAAATACTATTCTGATAGGAAATGTCGTCGTTGATACGGTTTTGCATTATTAATAAAACGACATTTACTGGGCAGTGAGCATGTCTTATATAAATATTTAATACACATTTCATAATATAATGAAACATTTTTTTTTTTTTAACATTAAAAGTTTAACTTACCTTATTAAAAAACTTAGTTCTTCTCACATATCGATCATAAAAATAAAAAAAAAATAGTTATATAAATTATATAATATAAACAACATAACATTTTATCACAATGCAATTGATTTAAGTTATTTAATGTTATAAAATTATACATCTTATATTAGTTTTGGATACTTGAACTACTTAGCCACCTTTAAAAACTTGATAGTTTATTTTCATATTCATAGGATAATCAATTCAATTAATAGTATACAACTACTTAACAAAGATATAATATTCAGATTTCAGTCTAAAAATGTGTTTTTAAGATTTCAAATTCATAGATTTAAGCAAAAAATTGTCGTCTTGTATCAGTTACTAATTTATTTTCAATTATTCGTAATTTTTTTCCAAGGAAAATAATCGGGACGAATGCGAGTATAATACATCGTATATTGTAATATATTTTCCTCATTTTCATTAGTTTATAGTACTATATATGTATACGTAGGAACTGATTTATGCTTCAATATTCAGGTGACTTACATTTTAGCATTGTAGGATTGTAACATCATAAATTAGTCATTCTTTAAGAAAAAACACAATACTTTTTAGTACACTGAATGTAATTAAATATGTTACGAATAAAAAGAATATCTAAATTCGTTTATTTATTTATTTTTTTGAGTCTTGGTTTATTGTTATATTTGATTTATTACGTCAAAACACGTTGTTGTTTGTAGTAGTAGAAGAACTTCTATTTTAAAAAACACAAAACCTTTATTCAGAAATGACCGGAGGGATGGTATACATTGTTAAAACATACATTACATTATATTATTTTCCCTCGAGTGGAAACATTTCATTTAAAAACGATTTATTATTAAAATGATTTTTATTTGTTTATAGTGATTGGAGCATCTGTTGAAAGCTAGTGGAGCAGCATAACATTTTTTTTGACAGAAAGAAACAAATACTTTCATTTAATAATAATATACACCTAAGTAAATATATTTTAGCTTAAAAGTGGAAAAAAAGTGAAAAAAATAAATAGATTTCTCGTAATAGGTATTCATTCATATTTTTCTAGTGTATTTTTAACTAATTTAGTCAAAATTCAATTTAACGTTTATAAAAGTTCTTTGTGACTTTCCCGTAAACATTTTTTTTATTGGCCACAAAGAAAATTTTATAAAAATTGTGTATCCACAATAAAACAAGTGGACAGTGCAGAACGAAATGTACTATTTGGAGCCGAGTTCAATTCTCGATCTCGGTTAAACATTTTTGCAATTATTTTTCTGTTAATCTCAATTATTTGGAAAACTGTTCAGAAATTCAAAAAATGAGCTCTGTAGCACTAACCAAATAACATTTTATATCAGAAAAGTACCAGGCTTGCATATATTAGAGCAATCCTTTTGGTCGAAACCGTATACACAGAGACAAAAAAAAAAAAAAACTAAATATACATCATGAATGAAACCAATACCTACGAGTACATCACTCGTCTCAAAATCTAAAATATAGGTTTCCGGTTTACATTTTGATGGTAAAAATATTTAATTTTTTTAAATTTTCTTTAATTTTTATAATAATTTACATTATAATATATTACATTTATCATTGTTAAATATATGCAATTGTAGTAGCTTTATTTTTATAGCAATTTATACAAAAAAAAAAATTGAAATTTTGCTAATTTTTTTCCTTTTGTAACATCACTATGTTTGTATAAACATATCTTAATATATTCGCAATGCAAATAAGGTACCGCTCGAGATGAGTGCTGTATGCTATTTGCTTATCTAATGAGCTGTTGTGTTTTCATTAAAATAACTTCGTGCTATGCAATTAACTACCGAATAAAATGAAAAAGTGATCAGTCAAGCGTGTACTATAATATTATTGCAAAAAAACATCAAGAAATTTACATACTACGAGTGTAGGGACTTTTACGGTGAGATAATATTTGTGATTCTTACATAAATATAAATTAGTTTTCAATAAAGTTATTTCGATGAAATGCTCGTGAAAAATATACCGAATTAACTATTATAGATAACGAAATACATTTATTTCATTAGGAGTTTTTGTTGATCTCGTACTAATATACGAGTATACAGTCAAACTATTCATTAACTTAAAATTTTTCAAGCCGTCGATACCTCGAACTTTGTCTCCGGCCCCTTGAATTTCCTTCATTTAAACAATGTAAAAACTTCGTTTTTAAACCAAATGTTTTTATGCTTCGGATTTATATACATGCATGATGTCATGACTCATGAGTGATTAAAAGAGTATAAAAATTCGACCGGGCATTTGGCGTATCAGTAGATTTGCAAGTTATTTATTTTATTTTTATGCTTAAGGCTATTGAAACCCCTGAAATGTTCGGTTCAGTAGATTAACTGGCAGCATTTTAATTTGGCACCTCAATTATTCTAATATCACGAAGTGGATGAAAATAATCAGACTGCTGGCTGGTGACTGTATTTGTCTTAGTTCACTCGATCACTGTATCTCCTATTGCGGACACAAAACCACTGTAAAAATTCAATAATTTATTAATATTATGATTTATATTATTTCATTTATTGATATTATCTTTCCCCACATGCAATGCATATATGCTACTTCAGTTGATACATTACGTATTACCGAGTAACAAGTCTCTTGACTTAGATTTTTTTCATTTCTTGTACCTTACGTCGACAAGTAAGAAAAAATACTATAATCATTATAAAAATATAATAATATAATAAATATAATATCTGCAAAACAAGTATTTTTATTTAGCTTTTACTGCTAGAAATGATACTTCTTAAATAATTCAAATAATCAGGACTTTCCTTTACCAAATTCTAGTATATTGGTAGTATAATATTCAAAGAAGCTGGGCACAACCAACTTCAAAAATAACGAAACAATTTTTAAATATTATAATATAACTTCATACAGTTTCTTCCGAAAATTGTAATTTTTTTTTTTTATTTTTCCCCCAGTTTTTTATCCACCTGGATAGTTTTAAATATTAAATTACAAATATTTTATCAAACACTAATATTACTATTGAAAAATATTAGAATATTGTTATAAATTTGTTATTTTGGAAATCTCATGTTTTGTGTTTATATTAAAATAATAATATATATCAATATTTATTATACTAATAATGAGCGCGAATTACGATTCTATAAAATTGTGGTTATACGTAATTGTGTTATATATTTCTCGTTTACTTTTACAAACTCTATGAACAAATTTAAAATGGTTTAATCCATAGACCTATAGTGCACATCGACAATAACTTAATTGTCCTTATATTTATACAAGTGATGACTTTTTTCTATAATTGTATGAATAATATATTACAATTGTATTGATTTTTGATAATGAAATTAGTTTATGACTGTGGAATAGAAACTGATTTACGTTGTTTTAACTTAATAATAGTATTCTGAGTATACAGTCAGTGTAATATTGATTAAAAAAAGTAGGTTTATATGAAATTTTCAGCAACTATTTTGTCCATTCAATAATGTAATTGTTATATATTACAAATTTACTAGTAAATTAGTATATATTTTTCATAATTAAAGTTATACTGATCAGTATTATATAGAATGCGACATACTCGAATAATATACAAATTTTTTATTATTATAAAAAATAAATACAAGCTATGGTGTACAAATGTATACTATTTATTTTACATTTCAAACTAAATCACGGGAATGGAATATAAATATATTATAATGAAATACGAATATATATGCATGCATGAAGTATATCACTGATTTTATACATCGGGCATTATAATTTATAACAATCATATTCTTTTTGAAATTGTTAATTAATAATCGAGACCCATGGTCTACACTTTATTGGTACAACACGAATGGATTGGAATTAATAACAAAGCTTAACCTAATAACCAGAAATATTTATCGGATATTACCAATTTACTCTCAGGACAGTAATTTATTTACTTGGTTGGCGCATTGAGTATGGGACGATTTCGGTCGGGTGATAAAAATGATTGTGTTAAATACACTCGGATGGGAACGAAACCCCATCAATTGCAGACGAGAACTACGCGAACTATACCGGTGGAGTTTCGTCGTTCTCGAAATAATAATAATAATAATAAATGATTATTGTCAAGCGGTCCCATAGTTATTATGCATTCAGAGGCATTGGTCAGCTTCGGTAGGATTATCTTTGAACATTCGTCCTTTCATGCTAAAACTTTTTAAAAATGCATAGGCTCACAGCGTTTAATAATTTTTTTAGCTTTAACATTATACCAACGGTCATAGCCTTTAGAAACGTGTCCATGTTATTCCTAGACGTGTCCAAAATCACAAATCAACCATATTAATATCACGGTGTTTTGCTGAAACGTATAAATTATTTCAGTTGAAAAACTTCAGCGAATCCAAATCATTATGAACGCACGGAAAACGATTTGTTGTAGCCACTATACATATACATATATCGCCAATTTTGAAGCTCAATGTATCAGAAAAAAATAACTTCAACTCTATACATAATAGCTTTGCGTACCTTGAGAATGCACGAGTTTTCTATAGGTATAAATTAAAATAGTTTTTGTCCAAACTACTAAAAAAACAACTTTTAAAATACCTACATTAATGTCAAAAAATAAGTCTTGATCATTAACTGATAGTGTACCGTAGTGAAAATTGTAAAATCACTGATAATATAGTACCTATACATTTACTTTTTTTCCGAATTTAAAAAGTGATGTTTAATATATTTTCCATATGAGAATATAAATCTACCGAATTAGTTGGAGAACGGCCAAAGAGAAATGTATCATTATTTGTACCTGATAAGTCCTGATAGTTTCTTATATACTTTCCTAACGTCAATTTGAAATACTTTTTAATCATAATAATTTTCATTTAAAATAAGTATTGCTTCGTTAAAATATAATGTCAAGTAATCCTATTAACTATTATAACGATATAGACATTTGATTTGACCTAAAATCTATAAACAGGCTATATAAACCAGGTTTTTCATTTCAAGAACATATTTGGCTAAATTCAGCAATTTTTTGAACTTTAGATGTTTCATTAATTTGAAAACAATAACTCTGGTGTTTCATACCTATTAATATTAAATAATCAATAAATTATTTAGTTTATTTTTTCGATAAGGTCGTTATACAATATTTATCAATTAATCACTAATTACCCGGGCAGATTTTTATCTCATCAAAAAATGTTGGTTCTCCCACATATTTAGAAGACATATAAGGTCATGCTACTATATACTCTCAGACTGATCAACCGTTCACTTATATTATAATAACATTTATTTAAAAAACTTATGCAAATTTAGCCCTCAAAAATAATTTAATATGTATATTTTTTAACAGTAAAAATCACAAAGTATTTTCATAGGATTATATCATAAAAATAAATGTATATATTTTAAAAGTTTATTCTAATCACTTTTTATATTTAAATATAGTATTTGAATGTAAAAATAAGAAAATTTAAATAAAAAATTAGGTTAATCCATCTTTATTATATTATCATGTACGCTATTATTTTAAAAATTAATTATTTGTTTTATTATAAATTTCGAATTCTTTCTTTAATATTTTTAAAATAATTATCCTACTTGAACATAATATATCTCGAAGAAAAAAAAAGAATTGGCAGATTTTAGCATGACCCATCAATATATATAGCATTCAAACACCGAAAGCATTTCGTATATACGTATGATAAAAATCCGATAGTCGAAGTAATCTTTTATTTCCAAACATGCCTTGCTTAATACTGTGCTAAGAACAGTTGCCAGTGAAGTTTAAAATAAATGTCAAAATAATTAGTTAAAAAATGATGGTAAATATTCAAATAACAGATAAAAAAAATTCTCTGTGCGGACATAAAATATATAATATAATATAAGAGTCAGAAAATAGAAAAATTGAAAGAAGATAATAATGAAACAGTAAAAATTGATATATTCTGGTAAAGTTACAATGCACCAAAGAAAGTTTACTTGACTTGATAATGAGGGAGCTCATTAAAACGTTCAAAAAGAAGAATTATTATTCAATACAAGAATTATGCGGTGGTTGTATGTTGATGAAAACGACACTTTCGTCATTTGGACCTAAGATGCATATCAAACGAACATTTAAACTGAAAACCTAATCACTCGATTAGACGACAATTCAAATTAAACGTGGCAATCGTTAGTGTCAATCTTCGGGCGGAATGTTGGTAGAAAAAAAATTGTTAGGAAAAAGCAGTGTCTTTTCATTGCGCGAAGTTTTTCGGTTGAAAACGTTATTGCCACTAAAGTTTAAAAATAATTTACGCCTAAGAAACTTCGGGGTAAAACGGGTCGGATTATGCGCGGCTGCAGACTACTAAAAAAATCTTTCGCATTACAATAATGTAGTGCGGAGGAAAAGACAAAAAAAAAATAAAAAAAAATTACGTCTTCAAGCAAACGGTGTACAACATTGGGCGGTAAAATACGGACGATCGAAAAAACTGAACGCTTTGTTATTCGTCGTAACACCGGATAATTATAATGCAGCCGTGGATTCAAGTCGAATATTGGCTCGTACCGGACCCGTCTGGATATGCTGTCTGTTATGAATTAGTGAGAACGATGACGGTAATAAATTTAAACTGTAATATTCACTTCAGCTGTAACTCGTAACACATACCGAGACTACGGTTTATACGTCGAACCTGCGGTGAACCAGCTGCTATATATATATATACACGAGTATAAATGTATATGCCGAGTCAACATTTACATGTACTGCGTTCACTTATTACGGTACAAATATATCTTAAACCGTACCGTTTATGTGCATTCACCGGATGAACATTTGTGTTATACTGTCATATGGAAATAATACATAACAATTAATATTATCTACTTACAATAATATCATCAATTCATCAATCGATAACCGTAATCCATTCAGATAGCTACCGCACCGGGGGTTTACTGCTCGTACGTACTTAGATAAATTATTGTTTGAGAAGTAATATAGTCACTATCCGCGGAAGGTCGTACCGAACCGATTTTCAATACAGCTATTGTAAAAACGTAAAACTGTTGGTTTTAAAAATCAATAAGTAGCTCGAAAATATTCTGAATATTAAAAAACAAATTGTATAATACATTTATAGTAAATATATCACTAGTTTTTTTGTTCTTCCGTTTGAGTTATTACTTTTAAGCTCGATCAATATTATGTTATAACATTTTATTCGCAGTTCGAGTAGAAAATTATTTAAACAAAATACAGATGAGTATAAATATTTTTATATACGATAACTATAATCGTTTAAAGTTTTAATGAGATGGATGAAATTGTTATCCTTGTGTCCGCATAAGCTTGCCACCCCTTCACATTTCTCTTATCTAAACTTTAAATAGCGTAAGATCATGAAAATAAAATTTTTTAAATAAAACGTATTAAAAAACACAGTATTTTGATTTATAATAATTTGTTAAAATGCAAAATGTATAGTCAATATCGTACGAAAACACAGAAACGAAAAATTTAGCTGTACAATGTCACAGGTGGGATAAACGTATCGATGAATATTCTAGCTATGCACTTAGATATTAATTTAGTACGAACATATATAAAACATAGTCAAAAACTAATTTTGTAACACGTATACAGGATTAAATTACATGTATGTCATTAGTGTTTAAATATTAACGAAGGATATTGCAAACACAAAAGGAAGTAGCTAATGAACGCGCTAAAAGATTAATGTTCAACAAATAAAACAATTTTAAAATATCCCTCTTAATATTAAAAATATGAGTATCGGAATCTACAAAACTAACGACAAAAAATGATTGAATCGTGTGTAGTTTTATTGGAAAATGTATAATATTAATGTCAATAATTGATAAAAGTGATATGATGAAGTTAAAATATAACACTCCACTGCAATACCGATTTCAAAGATCGAATTAGTAAAATTTATTCAATAGCGAATAATAATTATTAAGTTTCGACAAATGAATGCCTTAAGCAATTTAAAGCATTATTATACATAAATATTAAATTCAGAGTACAACTTTTGTTGAAAACGATATCATATTAACTACCGTTGCTACAATTTCAAAGCATTTTATAGATTTGTAGACTGTGTTTTCGTTCAAATATTTAAAATCATATTTTTCCTTTAAAATTTGAAATTTATAAATAGATAATTAATTGTTCTTATTGTGTGACATCATTTTATTCAAATCATAATTCTAAACTTCATACCTACTACGCATCTATTTTCTGATAATATAATCTATATTTACTATAAAAATATGATTTTTTTTTCAGGTAATCATTGTTCCAGATACAATTTATAACTCAAAAACAAACACGAACATACAATATGGTAGAATGGTATATGAATTTTGTTTATACAGAATTAACAGGTATAAAAAATTATTAGATTATGTACACATTTACTTATAGGTGCATTTTACTTCAATATTGTTTTTATTATTATCAAAATAAATTATATTTCACATTTATAAATGGTGAGCAAAAATGTGAATGATGAATGGTTGTCCAATAATGACTATTTATTTGAACGTATTATAAATATTAGTCCATCGTAAGCATGGGTGTAATGGAAATGAAAAGTCTTTTTCACAAGAGAAATAATGTAGTGTTTGCAGTCGTGCTCGGAGTACAGATTTTTAAACATCTCGTCAGACAAATTGTATTATATTTTATTTAAATGTATTATATTAAAAAAAAAAAAAAGTCTGTCATGAAATAAAGAATGGGTACTGGCACTCGTCTCGCTTCACTCACTTTAGTGCAAAATACTGCAGTATTGTTATTTTAAATTTGAAAGCCATGATAAATCACCTTGTGTACAAAAAACCATTCTAAACAGAATTCAGTGTACTTAAGTTTGGTCGTTTTTCAAATTTTAAGTGCTAAAAAATGTTACATATTAATATTCAATAAATTTTAAATATTGTTAAAAAATAAAATATCCGTATACTTATAATATAATATGTAATATACCAATGTTTAAAATCGGTCAAAATTTTAACTTTATATACCAACATTTAGGGTAATCTACAAATAGTAAGATATGAAAAACAATTATTCTATTATTTTAATTTTTTTTAACAATTTTAAAGTACATGACAAATTACAGTAATATATATTTATATGAGCATTAAAATGAGGGAAGAATAATTGTTTAGCTTAAAATATTGTAGTTTTTGTATTTCTATGCGAAATTTCGTAACATATTAATTTAAAGTCATGCTTACTGATAATCAAACAACAATGGTTTCTAAAATTGGAAAAACTACAATTTCATGGAGTGTAAAAAAATTAATAAAAATTAAAAAAAACACACATTATATATATATATATACTAGCTGACCCGGCAAACGTTGTTTTGCCATATAAAATATTTCTAGGGAATTTATAGTGTGGAAAAAATATAACTAACTAATTGTAAGTGTGTAAGGATGTGGTAAATGAGTGAAATAGGCATAGAGCACTGGGAACGATGATGGAATATAAAAAAAAAACACCATTCATTAATTTTTGAAATTTATCATAATTTATTCCTCAAAATTATATATATCATTAATAATTAATTACGACAGTAACACTAACAAACAATATCAATTTCTTAATGCTATAGCGTGAACAATATTTTTTGTTAGCCCATCTTTAGCTAACACAAACTGGATGGTTTACCCACTCGAGAGCATGGCACGTATAATTGTCCGTGTGAAAAACATGGTGTGTTCCAATCGAAATTATAGATCACCAACATAGATTATATTCTGAAGTATATCAGGTTCTATCCGAATCCTTTAACATCGATCAGATATACAGCTTTCGAAGGGGGTTATGATCACTGGCAAGTATATGACCCGAATTATCTAGGCCATTGCCCATACCTTTACATGCCATTGCCATTGCCCACGAAAACAATTTATTTGGATTATTAAAATTATAAATGTATACAATAATTTGTAATAACGAAAACAGTACAGGGCAGTATTCACAACACGATTGTTCACTCTCACAACGGTCTATGGAATGGATGAATTACTTGAAATGCAATATCGCTTAAGTCAGTAAAAATAAAGGTCTTATACATTAAGTGTATTTACCTTAACCCGACTTATTTTTATATAGTAGATATATAGTGGTTTTAATTTTTAAACTTGTACTAAAAAAGTATATGTATAATCACCCATGTTTACCAATGCCAAAATAAAATATTTAACTCAAAAAGCATAAAAACAGTCAACTGAAAATCAGAACTTTAAACGTACCGCCAAAGATAACATAACAATGGTCTGTACAAATAAAATTATTTCGACATTATTCGAATATTTTTAATTTTGTCACATTTTTCATGGGATTAAAAAAAATAATTTAATCGGTTTTTAATCGTTTTTTATTTTTTTAGATTCTGAGTGAAACGAGGAATGTATTGATTTTATCATGATGTGTGTTTTTTTTTGTCTTAGTACTCGGTTTTAACCAAAAGTTTTGCTCCGATGTAAACTAACAAGGTACTTTTCTGATACAGAATTTCGACAATTTGGTACTTTGATATGGTCATTTTTAAATTTCTCAACAGTTTTCCGAGTTTAATTGAGAAAAACAAAGAATAAATTACAAACATTTACAACAAATATCAAGAATCGAACTCGTCATATCATGAACACAAGAATTTTCATAAGATTTTCTTTTAAACCAATAAAAAAAAATGTTTATCGGACTGTCGTAAACAACTTTTATAAGCCTTGGAGAAAATAAGGCTTATAACAAGAAAATAATCAATATACCTTTTTAAGAAATATGGTTTTACTACTATATCGACCGTCTTATAAAATATAGACTCATCCAACCGTCATCTTTCACTCAGAATCACTTTTTGAAGAGCAATGTTACATATGTTTCAAAATTAAAAGACTTATCCCTCCATCTCATCCGACCGTGGAATCTCACTCAGCCTAAGACTTTTGTTCTTTTTAAAAAAATATAATTAATTTATTACAAACGATAAAAATAGTTTAATAGTGAAATAAATATCTAACATAGTATGTTGGTATTTAGTTATTTAGTATCGTGATAAGTTTTTTTTTGTTTTTTATAGAAAAATGATAAATAAATAAAACACAAATAAATTAAGGAATTTCGCATGTAATTTTATGTTTCAGTATGTTAAATACATTTATGATTTCGTAGAGTTCTAATCTATTTTAAATTAATATTGTAAAACAAAATATTGAAAAGCAATAGGTACTGCTTATGGAATGATACCACTCTAATGTGTTCATTAACAGCATCCGTAGTTCTTTTCTGATTTTTTCTTATTTCCACAATTTCCTGCACCCTATGAAACAACAAAAAAAATTGACTGAATTATACACATTCTTGGCCAACTTATAATTTAAAGTTATTAACTATAGTATTATTTATACCGATTTCTGCTCATATTGACTACATTCTGATTTCTGTGACTAATAAAATAAAATAATTATGCATTTCGTTAATATGAAATTATTAAAGTCATGATAACCATAAGGAAAATAATTGTATTTACCCCATTACTGATTTCTCTTTTATCTGCAGCACCTTCACAATTCGTTGAACATGAAGACGGCTTGATTCCCTAAAAGGCATTCAAAATACAAACTAAGTTAGATTCGTCTAATTATCTTGTAGATCACAATAATATATATAATCTACAGACAAGAATAGTAGTTTTTTACAAGGGCTGTAGAAATACAACAATAAAAAGTAATTATGCAAATATTCTTACCTGCACTTATTTCAATATACTGTACCAAGAAATTTAATATGAATATCTATTTGTTCGAACCCCTTAATTTATTATTTTTATAACCAATTCTATTTTTCTATTTCTATTTTTTTTTTTATAACCAATTCTATCGGATGACATAATAATTTTGGGTGATACGAAGCAAGATACCGTAAACAGTATGTCAGATCTAATGAAAGTATGCAAACATATAGGGTTGACTATAAACCAGGAGAAGACCAAATATATGTTCATGACTAGAGAAGCACGAGATAATGAAGATGATTCAGACTTGAAAGTTGATGGAGTATCATTTCAACAAGTACATGACTTCAAATATCTCGGAGTCAACATAAATAACAGAAACTGTATGCACAATGAAATAAAACTCCGTTTAAAAGCTGCAAATGGATGCTATTTTGCTATGTCACATCTGTTTAGGTCAAAATTATTATCTAGGAGAAATAAAGTGAAACTATATACTACGTACCTCAGACCAGTTGTGACCTATGCATGCTGTACTTGGGCCACAACAGCAGGAGATGAGAACAAACTTAATATATTTGAAAGGAAGGTGTTAAGAAAAATCTATGGTCCCGTTTATAACCCTGATACCCAAGTGTGGGAGAGAAGGTCAAACGATCAAATACAACAATTATATGGAAAGGGAAATATAGTACAATTTATAAAAGGCACAAGACTGGAGTGGGTTGGTCACGTTTGGAGAGTGGATAACAGTATTGCCAAGAAGGTACTCATAAACAACTTGAGCAGGAAAAGACCTCGCGGCAGACCGAAGCAGCGCTGGCTGGATGCAGTCAGAAGAGATATCCAAGAATTAAGACCAGATTGGAATGGAGACCTAATGCATGCATATAATAGAGAAGAGTGGAAGAATTTGATATCGGCAGTAAAGGACCTAAATGGTCTATAATACTAAAAAAAAAAAAAAACCAATTCTATCGAAAGCACATCCATAAGTTTAACTAGATGTTTGGGTATGTAAAACGAGTAAAATCCGCTGAACTTTCGTTCCATTTGTGTTTAATTAAATTAATAAGATTATATGCAAGTAATATCGAGAGCACTGATGTTCACTCATATTTTAAACATGTTTTATTTATTTTATTTTACCTCTGAACATCACCATTGTAAGTTAATAAATAAGTTAATAAAAATTAAATATAAATAAAGCAACAAAAATGGTAGATTTTGTGATTTACTTTTAGAATTATATATATACATATCTCTGAAATCTTGTCATTACGAGTACAATTATCTATTATTTAATCAAATTATATCGAAGTAAATTCTGTGTTAAATTTTGATTCAGGTTATGTCCATATTAATTTTGGGTAACTTTTGAAAAAAATAGGAAATATATCAACATTTTCGAAATCCGAACTATCAATTCTTATTGTGCATTATACTCGTATTTGAATTTATTTGTATACATCAAACTTTTAGCCTTTAATTCTTTTAAAAAATTTAAAATTGCACTAAAATACAAACATTATTAATATATCATAGTCAATATTTAATTTTATTTCAATTAACTATAAATGTATGACTACTTGTATATTTTGAAACTGTGGGATTAACTACATATTTTTTAAAATAAATAATAAATTTAGTCACTGTTGTGAATTTTCATACAGCTGAATACTAACAATATTTTCGACTCAAGCTCACGATTTAAAATAAAATATAAATTAATTATTTTCTCCATAGTGTTTGACATAATAATTGTTTCATATTTATTTTAATTAAAAAAGTATGTGTTTAAGTAAAGTTTATAAAATTAATCATGGCCAACAAATATTGTTATTTACCGTTTTTCCTGTACCATGGCCTCCTTCAGTGCACGACGAAGACGAAGAGGATTGTTCTTTTTTCTATATGAATGAAAAAAGTGCATTCTCTTTATTACAGCTTGGTATATTATATTTATCGATAAATAATATCTCTATCGTTATTATGTTGATTTAAGAAATGAATATTCACCATAACTTTTCTTGTTTGCCCATCTGAACAAGAAGCTGAGACGTTTCCTTGATTAGTACCCTTCAAAAAATAAAATATCATTTATTTAATAATATATTAATATGTAATGAATGTATCTACGGTCAATAAAATAAAACGTATTTTTGAGAAATAATCCACATATTATTATATTTCAAGCTTGCAGTTTGATTTCGTCAAGATGAAAAAAAGATTCTCGTTGAAATAATTAAATAATATTTTACTTTTAGAAATTGCCTTCATTCGTCCTTTACTATTATTGAAAATTTGAATTGGTACATGTTTATAATATTTGCTTCCCGATGTAATAGAGCCAAAATGATGCACCTTAAAAGTATTTATTGTGACCCGAAATTATTAATTACCGATTTAGTACTTCTGTCACATCCGCCACTTGATGATGAAGACGTAGATTTGCTATTTCCGTTTACCTAAATAAATAAAACTATGCTTTTGTGAAATCAGAACATTGTATATTTAAAGTTCATTGTATTATATAACAATATTCACCATAATCCCATTGTTTCTTTCTTCTGTATTGGACTCGCAGTTATTTTGTTGATTGTTCTGTAAAAAAAGAAATGCATAAATGTGTATGAAATAATCAACAAACAGTACATTTTGAAAATAAAAGTACTTTATTTGAACAAAATAATAAAGCGTAGTATCATAGAAAATAAACACGTTTACCGATTTGTCAATGCCATTGGTAGAAGAACCACATACAGCTGACGAAGAAGACGATGACCCGTTCATTCCTTTATTCTAAGCAAACAGAAAAGTTCTTTAATCCACCAACTACATTAAGGTTTTAATGTAAAATTGTGTTTTATGGTATCAAACACACGAAACTCGACAGTGCAACATGTAAGGTTATTAGATATATTGCTTATATAGATTAGTGTATTTTGTTATTATATCGGTTTTGTACTATAAATTTTAATTATTAAAATTCATACTCACTCTGATTTTACTATTTTCTTCATTACTTTTAGAGCTACCGCAAGAACATTCCTTGTTCATAAACAAATTAATATGAAATAATTATACATAAAAACAAAAAGTTATTTCATTCAAACAATAATATAATGCCATACTGTTTGTTTATAATTTTATACATATGAAACTAAACAGAATAATTTGTGTGTAAGATTATAAAATATATTGTTTTTAGATTAGTGGTCTGTTACCATGTCGGCTGAGTACTGTTCAATTTAATTATTAAAAATCATACTCACTCGGATTTCACAATTTCCGCCATTGCTTTTTGAGCCACCACAAGAAGATTGCTTATTCTTAAACAAATAAAATATTAATAAAATATTTATCAAAATAAATATATTTAAAAACCATAAAGTAATTCAAAGCTTACTAATATTATAATGAAATATTTTTTTGAAAAAAAAATATAGTAAATAATCGCATTCGCTTTACTATTTAGTTCACTCGATCAAAGTCTAAAATATTAATTACCATTTTTTATGCGCCTATGTTTTTATTATCACGAAATTATGTGTTCGATGATGACACACATTGTTTTTTTTTTTTTAAGCAAATAAAAATTTAAATAATAATATAAGAAATATCAATAATAATGATTGGGTATACAAATTAAATACATTCATTTTTTTCACATTCTTCGCTGAAATTTGATTCAGAAGAACTACGTCTATTGCTATATGAAAAATACAAATAAATAAATAGTAAATACATTTATTGAAGATCGATTTCTAACTGAATACAATAATATCCATGAATAAAAACATGATTTTATACAAGAGTTTAAACAAATGATATGTTTACAATATTAAACAGAAAGTAATTATCATTACTATCGAACTCAAATATTATGAAGCCAAATTCATTTAAGAAAATTATTAATTAATTATAAAAAAAAAAATAATGTTTGATATAATTAAGGTAAAAAAAACGTTATTTTACGATCACATTAATTTTAATTAATAAATTATTCTTCAAATTAACAATAATTAATACTATTACTAGAATGATAAAATGTACTCGTATGTCACCTTGTAGCATATATTAAATTATTTTTTCTCGTTATTCCCTGATCTCCAAAATGATAAAAATGTTCATTATTTTTATATTATAATTAATAATAATATTAAATCCATATACAGTTATAATAGTCTTAATATTATGTAAAATCATTAATAAATTACAACATTTCTTTGTTGTATCTAAAAAAAAGGAAATAATCATAATTTTACTGCTTTTTTCATGATTATTTAATTTTTTTTATTTTTATAAATAATACCAAGTTCCAATTAGTCTCTTTTGTAAAGGTCCAAGAAATTCATATCAATAATTTCTTCCAACCCCCTCCCCCCTTATACTCCAAACAATTACAATCAATTGGTCAATTATTAAACAGGAAATAAAAATAAATATGGATGATTATATTCATACCACAAATAGTAAATACTTGTTAAATGGTAGTCTACTTACACATTCGCATCGTTTAACTAATTGTAGTTGACTTATTGAACTTATGTCTCGTTTCTTCAGACCAGCAGTTCCAGTTAAACCGGAAGCCATTCCAGTTGCACTGGCTATTCCTTGCTCTATTATTTCATCTCGTTTCTTCAAACCAGCTGTTCCAGTTAAACCGGAAGCCATTCCAGCTGCACTTGCTACTCCTTGCTCTATTATTTCATCTCGTTTCTTCAGACCAGCAGTTCCAGTTAAACCGGAAGCCATTCCAGTTGCACTGGCTATTCCTTGCTCTATTATTTCATCTCGTTTCTTCAAACCAGCAGTTCCAGTTAAACCGGACGCCATTCCAGTTGCACTGGCTATTCCTTGCTCTATTATTTCATCTCGTTTCTTCAAACCAGCAGTTCCAGTTAAGCCGGAAGCCATTCCAGTTGCACTGGATATTCCTTGCTCTACTACTTCATCTCGTTTCTTCAAACCAGCAGTTCCAGTTAAACCTGAAGCCATTCCAGTTGCACTGGTAATTCCTTGGTCTATTATTTCATCTCGTTTCTCCAAATCAGCAGTTTGCCTTACACCATCAATCATCCGTGAAGCGCTATTCGTTACAGCAGTACTCATTGCGTGACCACTATCTACAATATTCTTACCGACTGTATCTGCGCAATTTACTGCTTCTGTTGCTACTCCGGTTGCAGTATTAACTGCATTCTTTGTTATATCACCTCGCTTTTTTAAATTATTACCATTGATTAAATTTTTGGAAATACGATCTGGTGATAAGATCAAATCACTTCTTCTAAATAATTGTCCGCTATTTTCAACATTTCTGGTTAAATCTAAGCCCAAAACCACCTAGAATATAACACAATAAATATAATTAAAAATAAAAAAAACATTACACTTTTAACATTGGAAAAAAAATACATGAAACTACAATATATTATCTAAGTATAATGGAAAACTATTTATATCAATAATTATAGGATTGAATGAATATATTTTATTATTTTGAATTTCCTTTAATTCTAATTCTTTATTTAATGAATTTTTAATGACTTTTATAGTATTTTCTGGTAACTTTTTATAAAGTGATACACTTTACTATATGATAGTGAAATAAAAAAAAAAATTCATGAAATAAATAGATTATAATAACAAACTAAGTTTCAATCAATAGTTTTATTGACATTATGCAGGACTTTGAATAATAATTAACCTTCCAAAAATGAGTTGAGATTAGTCATAAAATAAGATTTCAATAATTTTGCGAATATCCCGATATATGTTATATTTGTTTCAGTTATTTACTGATGCTTGATGTTAATAATGATTGATACATTGTGTGTACACGTGATTGATATAATATTAATTTTGAAAGTATAGTGTTCAACAGGATAAACACTTCAAAAGATATTTTAGGTAAAATCCATTATTTTTGGTAGTTAATGGTTTCCTATAAGTACCGGAATGACGTGGGAATTGACATGGGTTTATATATAAACTTTTAAATTAGTTATAAGTCAAAAATATTAAAAAAATATTTTCAAGCATTTTACATCGATTTATTAAAGTTATGAATACACTCGTAGCTAGTAATTAAACCATTATAAAACCATTACAACCATTATAAAACGATGATGCAAAAATGTTTCAGCAACGTCCGATTAATTTTTTAAATCGAATATTGAATTTGTTTATAAGCTATAATATTTGACCTTTTGTAATGCATCTATATATTCAAATCAATTGTGAAAATAATAATTCGTAAATTGTTAATAATATAAAATATCATCGGTACACTTACGCTTATGACGGTTATTGAGACTAAAAATAATACTTTAATGTCCATGTTGTGTTATGATGAGGTTGCAATATTATAAAACGCACGCTTCAATATTATGACGATGTAAACCATGAAATGATGAATTAGACCATGTTCAAAATAGTTTATATATATGAAAAACGGCCAGATAATTGGTCTGATGAGAAATTAAACATTTACTTTGCTTGATTACAATTACATTTTTAAATTTAAAATAGTTGTTAATGATTGATATTGTTTCTTTACAAACATTGACCGAACTAAAACATATACATAATACCTTTAACTATTATTATAATTAATGCATGTACTGTGTTTTTTCCCAGTAAATATTGAAATAATAATTTTCATGAATAGGTTTTTTCAATTATTAATGTGTTAAAATATTAATAGAGACAGGAATTTATAAAAAATTACCATAAAAAAGTTCAATACAGAATTTGTCATCTCGAAAATCACTATGAGTAAGTTAAATTATTAACTTGTGTTTTATATAATATATGTTTGGTTCCCCTTATTAATCCGTTATAATAAATAGCACTTGCATCATTATTTTAGGAATACATACCTATATATAAATAGGTATTAGCTTTTCGTTATTATCCCATTGAGTTGTGTATCATCATTATTTTATCAAACAAAATTTTAATCACCATACATTCAGTTATAAGTTAAAAAAATAACCAATAAAAATTGTATGGACGGGTATAATATATAAACTGTATGATTTTTTTAATATTTTAATTTCTTAATTTTTATGTAAACATTTCAACGAAACAGTTTCGTTTATTTTATTTGGTGATTTTGGTATCGGTACTAACAACAAACTTTGTTCTGGAATTAAATCAAATTTTATTTAATCATTAATGGGAAATAATTTTTAGTAAGCACTAATAAAACTGCTTTAAGTATAATACCACCAGATACTACATATTATCAACGAATGACTTGTCTTATATTTTCCAATAATTTACGAGTAATAACATAGGTTACAGGATCATATTTTATATTTATAAAAATGAGTTCATTTATTGATCATTTTTTTTTTTTACTCATCTAAGATTTAATCAAAAATTATTATGAATAATTTTGCTAATCATAAGCAAAAAAAAATTATAATAATTACCAATTAATATTTTACTTCAAAAATATGAATTCATAATGGTTTTTTAATGTTAGAAATTAACAATATTAAATTACATACAATTATATAAACGTAAACAATATCATTGTACGTAGAAAATATACTATTATTATATCTATTACTATATTTTATATAGTTTTATAACCTAAATAAAGGTTTGTGAGCACTAGGCTCAAGTAAATTATATCCCGTAAGGATAAAGTTGAGATGGTTAAAAAAAATAAGAAAAAACATTAATTACAAACTAAATTAATTGGAGTTTTTAGATCCGAGGGCAAAAAGGTCCGGTCACCCATTAAATATTCAATTAAATTCTATACGCGTGACACCTTTTGCATTTAGTAGTTTCATCCAGCTCATAAATAAAAATATATATGGAAATTAACTGCAACCTCCACTAAAAATATTTTAATTTTAATATTATTTTATAAATGTCTATAGTAAAAACGGAACATACGTCCAAAAAAATTATTTTTACGTGAACACAACTATTCGTTTTAATAATAATATCTATATACTAATATAATGTTGGAAGTACTTTTGTATCTTTTTATGTTTTTCAATAAAATACAAATTGTAAATTGTGCCCGTACTATTTTCTTGGGCACTTTGTTAAGCACAAATACAAGTAATATTATAAAAAAATAACTTGTAAAAGGTATTAGCGATAGCAAAAGGATTTGGCGCTCATTCGAGGAGGTTATAATATACCAAATGCACCCGACAGCCGACAGCCAATAATAAAAAGGAAAAGTTTGCTGAAGTAAGGATTTTTATCGACCCAAATACACGGAATGAAGGGTACTCTCTCTGACCCAGTAAAAGCACAAGAATTTAAATGTACCATTTGAATACGTGTACGGACCATTGTTAAACGATCAGAGGTATTGAGTCCACGGAACATGTGCCTACATGTATGGAAAAAAAGACGAGAAGAGGGAGAATATACGTAAAGTATAATTTAATATAAACACAAGTGTAAGCGAAATTATTTTCCTTCATTTTCGACCTTATCGGATGTATTTCAAAAAAAAAAACGTAAATACAGAATGACCAGCATCTACATTGAAACTATAGCTAATGATTGTTTCATTACTTATATCATATGATATGCGACAAGGTGATAGTGATATTGCAATATTTGGTAAATTATTCTCTAATTCACGATCACTTTTATCGTGGATTCAAATGCAAGTCTTCAACAGTGGAGTATAGACGTTTAGCTTCTTTCATTTGGTCAGTTCGACTGTTCAATATCGCGTATTTTATGCATACATAAAGCGAGCACATGGATAATCTTATGTCATTAAAACCTAATATTAACCTCTCAAAGTGGATAAGTGTAAATTAACGTGCGATTTACGTTTTAGCCTATACACTTAATGTTGTGTTGGTCCCACATTTATCACGTGACTTAGTCATACTATAATACTCATTAAAAATGTAATTCTGTGTTTGTAATTAATATCAAGCTTTTTCGCGTAAATGTATTTTTAATGTAGTTTCAAATCCAAAGTGGAAGTTGTTGACGGTGTGTACGTGTCATACGGGAGAGATAAGAAACTTCTGGTTACAGGAAAAAATATATTGCGTTGAAAAATACAAGGAAAACATTCAAGTGTGCCACCTTTCCTAAAAGTTACAACCTTTGAAGGTACATTTTAAGGATGAAAATATGATTACCTACTTCACGTTTTTATCACCCACACGAAACAACTAGTGAATTTAATTTTCTACCCAATGTCGTTTCAAAATAATTCAATACATTTACTGATACGTTTTTTAGAATACAACATGTAATGAAAATGTTTCACTACGTACCGAAGTACGAAAACTATATATATAATATGTATATTATAGTATGTACCCCTCTCCTTCACCATAATGCACGAGATATTAAAATAATTGTTGTTTATATTTCTTCAATAAAAAAAAAATAAATAAAAAAATTGTATTTTGTACTTTTTTTTCTTGACCAAATTCATCGTGGTTAAAAAATATATCTCAAAATAAAGTTGTGTTTAACATAATTATTTTATTAGTGTTAAATATAAATGTTATTCCCTTTTTTTTTTAATACAAAATTTCATCAGAATACTAGCTAATACAATAGTCATAATATATTAAAGAAAATATTATACTTTTTTCCAATTTGTAAATGTACAAAATACCAACTGACATGTTTCACTGATACAAACGTGCACTAATGAGTAAATATTGTTTTAGTAAATCATTTATTTTCATTTTATAGCATTGATTGTGATATTTTTATTTATACTAATTAAACTATTATGTTTGTGCATAATGTTGCACACAGTATTTACTTATAGTCATAAAATATTTTCGTTTATTCATAGCTAACTCAAAACCAATCATGTTATATGAATACTTATGAATATGTTAACGGTTGATTGACGTATTGTTTATTCTGAGCTTTCCAAGATCCATTTAATGGACATGACGTGTTCATGTTGCATTAAAATTATTATATATAATATGCGGTTTTTTTTCTAACGCAGTCCAGTCATTGAATGTTATAGATTTTAAACTGTAGCTTACAGGAAAATACACAAATATATATCCAGCTTTGATTTTATTCCAGTAAACGATAATTATAATTTAAATGTTATCGCACCGGCATACGTATTGTTAGTATCATAAACAACGCCAATACGGTTCTTAACACCTGTCAGTGCTTCATAAAGTATAGTTTACTCAAATCTACTTAAAATCCCTTTCGTTGAAATATAATCGACGGAGGTCTAGACATTTTATAAACCCATAATGCGACAACATTAAATTATTATCAATTGAAAATCATTAATCCGTACACTGTCGAGCAAATGCTGTTATCTATAACTATTATCGTTACAGAATCCATCCATAATAATATTATGTTAAATCCATTATAAATCGAGTTTACGATATGTATATATAGACCCGTATTAAAAACCCGTGACAAAGTACTACCTATAGTAGTTCATCTCCGTGAGTAACCTCTGCAGCGAACTGCACGCTATGTATCGCTACAAAATAATGCGTACACACTATACACGCTAACCATCATCAAGGTAAATTATAATAGTACAGATAATAACCATAGTAATCACTTTTTTAGCAAAGGCATGTGTTGTTACGGGCAACGGAAGCATTTTCCCCATATCTGTGAATACAAAAGCGTTGGTGCCAGAAGTAGGATTATCCTTGATTTATTTATTTCTAAAGTATTTTTCACTTAAGAGTTTAAATAATTTAGCTGTACTATAAAATACGACATCATTTACCAATTACATTACACAACAACCAATATATTTATATACTATCATTTATTATTAAAAAATGTTTTATTATTCGTAAATTGTTATTTATTATTTCATTACCTTTTATTGTTAACGATAAGGGTTATATTTTTACCTATTTTACCTAAAGATGTTTTTCTTTTTCTAACTGAATACCGATCCGGAACGTTGTAATATATGGGCAATTCGATTAAAATTTTACTTCGTCGAATGACGATTCTGTGTGATAATTTTTTTGTGAGATTTATTTTTCGAAATATGTTACAAATTTACGAAAAAATTTAAACAATGGCAGAAGAATCCATCTAGAATATTATATTAGTGCTAATGACAAATCGTGTGTAGGAATTAAATTCATTTTATTTTTTTGTTACTACGTCCTACGACGAAACTGTTAACTAAGATATATATACATTTCATTATATCACAAATTTATTATGATTCTTTCCATATTTTCATAATTTTTTGAGTAACGTGAACATTTTGAAATTATTGAAACATGTTATGTACCTATATATTTCACACATATTCATAACTTTTGTTTTAGTTCTAAGAACGTGCCAATGAAACTATAGGTGTTCATTTATAATGTCTGCATGGAAAAGTAGGCAGTACATTTAAAAATGTGTTAAGTGTTATTATAATTAATTTTTTTATGTAAACAAATAAAACAACTTAAATATTTTTTATGCAAAATACGCTTTTATGAACTGAGTTATATTTTGACTCTTGTTATTTACAAACGCCTAAGTCAACACATTATATATTTATTTATTTTTTTGCATGCCAATTTCAGAAATTTCGTTTTTTAATTCCTTTAAAAAAACATAATTATAGTTCTAGTAATCTAATAATAATAAATTAAGTGTGTTTCATACTGTTTACCGCATATATAAAATAATGTTTATTTACGTAATGATAGAATATTTTATCTTGGCAATGGAATAGGGTTGTCCCTTAACCTGGTATACAAGTATACCATCTAAAGTAGTAATACGCACAATTACACTACCTCCATAAAAAATGGCTGTTAAATCAAAAGTGTTCTCATTATTAGGAATACAAAGTAAAGCACAAGTGTACGACATAATAAAAGTAACAAAAATAATTAGATTTTCAAGATATTAAATCGTAATATACTCGTATCTGCAGGATATTACGTTAAATATAACAACACGTACATAATTGTTGTTATAACTACATATCAACACAAAATAGAAATAATATTTTTTAAATTTATTCTATTTAAAATGTAGTTCGGCCAACAAATAAATATGGAACATTTTAGGTGTGTATATTATATCTAATGGACCGTTACCCTTATGGTTTTCAAAAAAAATGTATTATACATTTGAAACATTGAATATATATGTATGCTAAACATAACCGTATGAATTAAAATATGAAAATATTTAGAATAAAAGGTGAGACGTTCTAACACTTTTATGTTTTCAGTATTCCTAAGAAAATAATATTGACCTTTGATGTATACCTACAGATTATAATATATACTGCAATGTTAATGCTGGTATGTATAATATATTTTCTCAATACAATTTTTCTTTCACTCTACCTCCATTGTAATTCAAGTACAACGACCTACATCTTAAAGTTCTATAGCCACCAATTGTTTTTAAAAATTAGTTTTAATGTAATTTTTCAAAAAAATACTCTAACACTTGTCGGTTATTAATGATTATTAGCCGAGATAAACGTAATTATTATGCATTGCTTTTATAATTATGAAATTAATTTTAAAATGTAATGACTTTAATACCAATCAAAAATACCCTATACCACAAGTATATTTTAACATAATATTAAAATTGTATATCATATCAAAACGTATTTTATCTAACAGAGCAGAAATGAATACAACATAATAATTAGTCTTATGCACTCTTATAATATTATTTTATTGGACGTATACATATAATATATCATGTATAATTTATGTATTTTCACTTTTAACAAGAATATATCTTGTTAATATATTTGAATGTATTTAATATTTCGGCAGTATCCATCAAATTACCATATAAATTGAAACAAAATTATTATTTTTAATTTGATTGTGCATTCATACATAAAAATCTAAGTAGCTTTGGCTTTTCCAAGTTTCACAGAACATATTGCATTTAGCGTTATGTGTTCATTAGGAGTAATTGGATTGTAAATTAATGTATGCATGGTTAAAATAATTTTTATTTATTCCCTATAAATAATAATAATCAATTTTACTTCACGGTGGTATGTAATTACTTTGTACTAATAAAATATGATTATTATATACTAATTTTAAAAACAGATAATAAGTGCTCAATACAATATACCTTATCAATTTAAATAAGTTCAATATGTTAAGAGTTTTAGAAATATTATATTATGTTATATTTTTTTGTACAAAATGTACAAAACTTGAATATTATTACTATGGTATGTTTTTTATTTATGATAGTTACATAAGTATATACAGTACACTGTACTAAGGTTTTTTATTGCTTTAAATTTTGTATATCAAAACAGTCGTTTTTCGTGTAAGTACCTGAAGTCTGCACTTCATTTTAGGCTTCAAGCAATTGATATATCTATATATATATATATATAAATATAAGTATTATTAACCTTATGAAATTAATTTCCGCAATTAGTATGTTGTTAGCCAAACCAGCGATCGCATTATTGTGTCTAATCTTGTCAGAAAAATTCGTCTGCAAGTAGTATATTACCTTTTTAGTTTGGTCCGCAACATACATTGTTTTTATTACTATGTCCACAATTTGAAAACTTCAAAACATGTTATATTTAAACAATAAAATAGTTATATTAATAAATTACCTTTATTATTATTTTCTACCGTCTTCATAATTCGATACAAATATTATTGACTAAATCCTTTCAAAATATTTTTTTTGGTATCGATAACAGTTTTTCTTTACTTATCAAAATATCTTGTACAAAATAAATGCCAAACAGTACGTATTTAGTTTCGTAAATATCAACTAAGGAATTATACAAAAATAACTAATTGTACTTTACACAATTGTCTTTTGCAAAAATCGTTTAATGCTTCATCAATTATAATAATAGAATTGTGCTTTTAGCGTTTAGTGTGGGTTTGGCAAATGCGATTAGTTAGTACAAAAAATAGTTTAAAAAATGGAATTTTAGAATCGTAAATTATATCCGAAAATGAAAAGCAGAGTGAAAATTGGGTTGATAAAACTATTTGAAACTAATGTTGTTGTTTTTTTTATTATTCACCCCTCGAAGCATAAATCACAGATAAAAAAAAATACGAATTCTATGCCACATGGAAAATATACGTTTGTGAGATACTGATAAAAATATTTTTAAAATTGAAGTAAATTACGATTACTTTTTTCTGTTTTTGTCAGAATCGAAAAGGAAATAATTTTAAAAATACTTTGTAATCCACAAGCCAAACACGCGCCTTTCTTTATATTTAAAAATAAAACTCATTTCAATATAGGCTAATGTTGATCATACTAAGTAGTCAAATGATTTGCAGGCAAAGAATAATATTTACGTTCGCTTGTTTATTGTTTACGATCAAAACATTTTCATCAGACACCGTTGTATAGAGTAAGGTCGAACGCAGTACACGGGTCGATAGCAATATTATACTGACCGAATTGTAAATTGGTTAAGGAAATTCCGGACCTAAAGGTTAGTAAGTTAGTTTCTGGATACTAGGAAATCCGAGGAAATAAATACCCATAAAAATAATTATAACTCCTATTGAAACCTTTTATTATTATTGATATATTCTATTCAGATAGAACAATTTACAGCAAACTTTATATTGAATTAAAACTATATTCATTTTTTTGTAACATTTTATTTCTTACTTTTCCCACTCTATTCTAGTACTCAATTGTGTGGTGAATACTAGATGGTAAAATGTATACCATTTAATATTTTTATGATAATGAAGTTTCACTATTTTCTGTATACTTACCATTTGCTTAATAAAAGTTACTCTAACGACAGCATGATTCCAACGCAAATTTAACAAGTCTTTAATTTTAAAATTATTATTGTAAATTAAAATCATACAACTATAAGCAATATAGAAAATAGAAATACAAAAAAATTAAATTTTTTGTGTCAATAATAGTACGTTTTTATACCGACTCGATAATCATTTTTTTGAAATTCAAACCTGTCATTAATAATTTTTGTTCATTGTATACAATAATACTTCAAGCTAGAACTTTTATTTTCATATTTAATTTATGTCGACGTTATTTTGTAAAAATTAACAATTTTAGTTAAACTATTTATATTTTTTATGTTACTTTGTTATTATTAAATTACCGAATTTAAACGAAAATTTAAACTTTTAACATAATATAAACACATTTTAACTATATAACTGATTATTCAATTGACTACAATTTGTTCTCTTTTTTTAAAATATAATTTTAAACAGTTTTATTTACCTATTTTTTGTTACATGACGCAACATTTCCGTAAATTTCTGTTTGGTCCCTTGAGAATATATTTACATAGTATCAGAAATGTCAAGTGCTTTCCTAGTCAATTGATATATTTCGAAATGACAAAAATAAGCTAACATTTTTTGTACTTCAGTAACCCTTTTAGTGAAAATTATAATCCATTGAAATTGGTTTTTTTACTTGTCATTACTCACTGCTCATTAATATTTTGCCGTTAACTTACGAATAATCTGTTTTTATTCGTTATAATTGATGTCATTACATTTGTGTATACGAGTATAGCTATGATAATATACAGTTTCCCATCGGTTATCCGTCATTATTCACAAATAAATAACCATCTAAGATAGATATTTGGCAATATTTAAAGTACCATATGTTGCAGGGAATGTGACACTTATTTCAACATTTACATAATCAAAAATAGTTCATATTTAGTATTGGTTTCTAAAAATAAAAATTACATAATACAGTACAACTTTTATAGTAAATTTAATTTTTTTATCATCGTATACTTCAAGTATTGCGTATCGAAAAATAAGCTTTACCTAGTACAGTTATTTCATTTTTTTATTTTTATTATTGAATATTTAATGATATAATAATTTTACAATATAAATTCGTTTTCAATAAATGCCATTTTATGAATTATATTATGATTGCGACAAATTAACATTTTATCCTATAATAACTCGTTAAAGAACAAAATATTATAATTTTATGAATCTATTTGTATAATGCTATAAAAATATAAAAGAAGAAATACTTTTAAAAACAAATAGAATAATAATAATGACTAATTAGTAAGTTAATAAAATTTGGTTGAAAATAATATATAACATCAACGGGTAAAACTTATTGAATACTTCTAAAATATATAGGCTAACCATACACGCCGTATGATTACACTGCTATAGTGCTATTAGGTCATCTATATAATTAATCTAAAAATGTATGTACACGAAAGCGGAATTTTTTTATGTAGAAAATGAATTTTTTTTTTTTGAGTGAGTTTAATTTCATAAAATAAATAAATAATAGTAGTTACTCCATTCATTCTATTCTTGGGGAATAAATACAAAAACAAAATATGATAACTTCAACGTTACAATATAGAACAAAATCTAGAATCTAGAATCTAATTAATTATTACAACATTTTGTAATATTATAAATTAATTATAAACGCTATTATATTTTACCAGTACCTTTTATAATTGGTTGGACTGTAAAAATCATAAAATGCAGACCTCATGCTTTTATGTTCGTCATGCGTGCTTGTTAGTGGTAATTTTTAAACAATTTTCTTATTCTTGTATGTTGAATTAAAAGACCACATTTTGAAAAAAATATTAATTTGTAACAATTGTAAAAAATCTAAGGACAAGGTAAATTAGATTTGAATATACTTTTTAGCAGTTATCGCAGGTAATGTTACAATTAATATTTTGCGATGAGTTCATAGAACAAAGTTTGGTTTTCTAAATGATTATAATTATTGTTGTTTTCGTCTGAACTCTGAATAGATGAACACCTTCAAAAAGGTGCGAAAATATGCTATTGACTTGTAAAGTTGCCAAACTCAACTCCAAATGAAATAAAATAATAATAATAAATAAAATTTATATAAAAAAAGGTCATTTATCTTGTTTTTCCCTGTTTTTCGAACATTCCCCGGACATTTGGCTGGAAGCCGTTTTTCATCAAGCCCGAGATGGTCGCCAAAAGTCAGAACAAAAACTGCCTTGGGAAATCAATACAACGGTTTTTATATTAATACTTGTATTACTCTTTTCCCCACTACATCATCGGAATATTAAAAATATGAATTCACATGGAAACAATCGTCAAGACCGCGATATACATATTCACCGGGTTTTCCGAGACGTATTCGCATTGTCGCCACCAAGAAAACACACGATTACCGCGTGTTGCCCACCGCACAGGTGCTCGTAACAACTACCCTATGATTCGGTTAATATTGTTATTATTATTACTATCATTTACATTGTCAGTTACCCTTTAGCCGTAGGTACACTTGCCCAAATTTATATCATAATATGTCTGCGCAGCCCGTACGAATTATTATAATGGCTGGCTGCAACCCAAAAAGGCCACCAGCTGGCATCCCCCATTATCGGTATTATATTATTCAGACCACCATAAAAGAGGAACCCGATTAATGGAAAAATGATATTAAATGTAAACCATTATCATATTATTTTCTGTTATCTAGTAATGTTATTGATTAATAAATACATATACGATTTAAATAGTTTAATTTATACGTCTACAATTATTACGATTATAATAAAACAAGACAATTACTCCTATTTTTATTCATTATGTTTAACTGGAATAATCTTTATAAACCACGAAATTAATTAGTCTGCAGAATAATTAGTTTCAGCATTTACATGATCTTAAATATTACACCGAAATGATACGTCTGGTACCCAATGAAGATTAAATTTAAAGTTTTATATCAACACTGTTGATTCTGAAGAAGCCGTACGTTTGGCGAACCTTCACCTCGTAAAGTGCCTCTTATTCAGTGCATAGGTGGCCTGTCAATGCGATTATATTATGTATGCAATGTGTTTACTTTGGACCTTGTAGGGTTTCATCACGGTTGATGTGTATTCAAAAATTAAACTATTTTCGTAATTTTATAAGCTTAAATGTATAGCGCCCATTTTCATAATCATGGTTTAATAAACTCAAACAGTTCTTTGTATATAAAACGGTTATTGAATCAAATTTTAAAAAATGTAAATACATTGATTTTTATAAATTATATTTTTAAATGTCTTCCTAGTAATTATTATTTCATGATAATATAATAATATGTACATTGCATCAAGTAACTCAATATTTTATAATTATTAAATATTTCAAATTCATAAACTTAATAATATAGTGTTTTTTTTTAAATGAAAAATAGAAATGCCCCTTACATGACTAGTAGCATTAGGTTTCCATTTGACATACATTTCATTTTTTACAAGGATGCTTGTACAAATCAAAGTTTTGACCACAGGAGGATTCGAAGAAAATCTCAAGAGATTATAGGACTTTCATAATATTTATAACATATCATAAAAAAAAATGTTTTATATAAGTCGTGAGGAATGATGTGAAAATTTAACAAATGCTTTATTCGACATCTGTAATTTTTTAAGTATAATTAAATTTCAACAATAAAAAATTAAAGGTAACAATAATTTGATCTCAATTTATTAACTATTGATTTTATATTAATGTTGTTAAAAACTAAACGCTTAGTCGGTTAATTGTATTTTTCTATTAATTTTAAAATACATTTTTAGAAATTACAACGTATATTTAAATGGACGATTTTTTATTATAATTAAGTAAGTATTTCAATATTGGAGTTCTATAATTATTTAAAATGTTGCTTATTATTTATTATATACAATGCAATAGTTCATTACTGATGAATGATGATGCATGATACATATAAATAAATTTAAATTTTAAAATTATAAAACTTACAAAGAATAAAGAATCAAAATTCAGGTTACGCAATTTAAACATAATAGGTAGTTCATATTTAAATTTCAGTTTTTTATTTTATTTACATTTACAGTAAATTTACAAAAACTATAATATAAAAAGTTAATTTAAATTTACCTTTTTTATATTTTACTAACATTATTATGTTTTTTACGTACGTAAAAATAATATTATAATTTACATCCAGTCTTAATTTATACGGCAGACTTTTTTTTTTTTAAATTAATATAAAATAAAATATATAAAATGAAAAATTATTTACACGTCCAACACGCTAAGTATATAATATATATATAAAAAAAATAAAGTGCCGTAAAATGAGTTAATAGCCAACAAGCACACTACCTGAAATATTTACAAGAACCAGTGACTTGCATAAGAAAAATGATTCTAGGAGCTGAACAGCTAATTAATTGAAAATATAAATAACACACTGTTCTTAACAGACATTGCACGAATATGGTTTGTACTCTTCATACCAAACCAAATGACCTCAACCAAGTTATGATCGATTATTTAAAGAAGCTAATCTAGAAAAAGCTTTTCCAGGACCTGTACGCATTTGTGGAAAAAGATCGCGAACGAGTGTAACAATTTCTCCTACTTCAAAATGTTCAACTTAATCGAAAAATATTATAATATAGGAGTTTTATCCGTCATTTACAAAAGAGAAGAATAAGAAATATAAAGTTATGTCTCGACTAAATTGACTGCGAGAACATGACTCGGGCAACACTCTACACCCACTAGACATAGATCGTATAAAGTGCACATTAACATTCTGACCACCCTCTAGAGCTATTGAAAACGAAATTAATGAACGACAACTCGTGTGCACCGAACGATACACTTATCAAACTGCCGATTCGCACATACCCACACATACATATAAATATATATATAATATATAGTAGATACATGTAAAACGTGTGGAGGCTTCAATTTTTAACGATAGTGGACGGACAATATGTCCAAAGCATGGCGTTAACACTTGACAAATAACTTTGAAATTTTACATAAAAGCACTGAAACGTAACGAAATTATTCGATAAGCACAATAGCAAAACTTCCTGCGTGGTTTGTACCTGGGCGGTTAGACACAGCGCTAATGTTTTGAAAATGTTTTGACTGGGCACCAGATGAAGACGCAGATGAATAAACAGAACATAGAAGTACAAGCACACACACACATATTCCGTGAGATAATCACAGTGCAACACTGATGAAAAAATGAAGTGCAAATAAAATATTTATAATATATTTATTATAAAATACAAGTAAAGCATTAATATAATACAATTTATTTGACTAACCTATGGTTACCTGTGGTGTTGATTTTATTTTAAACTATTGAGAAACCATCGAAAAAATGTGATTATATGTCGTTTTCAAAATACATTAATTATCTTAATAACTTTTTTCTAATACATCATTTTTTGAAGGGACCTTATATTTTCAATCATTAAATTTATTGTGACTGCAGTGTTATATGACTTCAAGAAAACAAAAAAAAACCAATAGAGTAACAGAAAGTGAAAAATGACCTAACCTAACCAATCAATCACTAGTAATATACGCCTGTTCTTTACACTTCGAAAGCGAAATTTTGTTCAGCCATATCTTACTATATGCCATACCCATACTTGGAAACCATTGCTTACATCGACACTTTTCTCTAAGGACCAATTTATGTTTTTTTCTCTTCACCAAACAACTAATGAATGTCAGCCTTTTCGTCATTGTCATATCCGACATTCCTTATTAAAAATAAAAAAATATGAAAGTGTAGTCATCCAACATTCTACTAAAAAGAGTTTTTCTCTAAAGTGTTTTGTCAATACTTTTTAACGAGAACGATAAGTGAATTTACAATTTGTTTTATTATGGAATAAGGATGGATAGTTCTTGAGCAATTTATGAGATCTGTAGAAATACAGGCTCAAATATTAGGCTATAAATATATATATTTTTAAAACAGTATACATTTGCATTATTCAATATAAAAGATAGACGAAACTCCACGGTCAGGTGAGATATGGGGGTTGGTCTTTTAAACTTGAAACCAATGGGACATTAGAGGATATAAGTGCGTGACGAAAATACTAGACTACGGTGCAGGTCTCGTTTCTCGGTTTTTGTTGAAGTATTTTGCAATATTTTCTCAGTTTTTCTTAACTATTAGAAAAACGGCTGAGAAATTCAAAAAATTCACTGGATGAGATTTCTTATCAGTAAAGTACCAGGTAATATATCAACAACAAAACAAAAACTACGCACACATCATGCTGAAACTATCTTACATTTCTCTTTTCACTCAGAATCTAAAATTATTGTATTCAACAAATGATTTATAAATTGCGTAGTTCAATACATGATATACAGTAAAATGTATAAAAATATGAATAGCTTAGTATAATATAGTATCATACGAGTCCTTTAAGTGATTAGTTTTTCTTTTTCTTTTTTTCAAATCAGGATTAAGATCTTAGGGCGGATAAGACTTATTTTCAATTAAATTGTATTTATCTATCCAATTTACCAATTAAAAATCATTGTAATTATTAACACAATGGTATAATTAATGTACATAAAATAATACAATTGATTTAAAAATGTATAACAAGTTTTTTTAATTGTACTGTATAAATCGATTAACTTACTTTGGAAGGTCGGTACTGTGTAGATTATATTTCTTTCCTATTTCTCATTTATATATGATATTATAATAAGTGTTTTATGTTAAAAAAGATTTTTAAGAATAATATACATTTCATGGCGGGAAATTTAGTTGCTTGAAAATTAAACTCAATATAATGTCGAAAAGAGTTGTACAATATTTTTCATAATAGCTTTTTTCGTACGTCATTGTATAATTTTTAATATTAATTGTCGTTGAATGAAAATAATTTTTTTAAAACGGTAATTTCCTTATCTACATCATTATCACACCTTCGTTATTATGAGTACCTCTCATAATAATCCAATAAGTCCGAAGACTAAAAACAAAAAAGATATGAAAACGGTATCCCCGTTAAAAATATCTAAAATATCTAAACCATTAAATCAAACGAGTATTAACTCCCCAATCGAACCTTCAGACACTGAAAACGAATGGCAAATATCTTCTCATCAAAAACGTTTTAACTCTCCTGGATTGTCACCCAATCCAAAAATATCAAACCATCAAAATAATTCTCAAACTATATTTTCTACTCCAAACCGCTTTAGCCCTTTGTACAGCGATACGATCAACACGAAAACAAGATCAAACAATACTTCAAATGATAACGAAATTGTTGATGAAGAAATGGTCGATAATGACGTTATCAATATAAAAGCTCCGCCACCAATTTTTATTAAATCAATTATTAATAACTACCAAGCTTTTTGCGAAGAAATTAGTAACCTACAAGCTCCACCCTTGGAATTCTCGTGTAAAACTACATCAAACAGCTTAAAACTCAACACATCTAATCCCAATTCATATAGAACGGTAATAAAGTACCTCAAACAAAAAAATGTTAATTTCTATACATTCCAACTACACGATGATAAACCTTATCGTGTAGTTATAAGAAATCTCCACCCCACCACTGCAGTTGATTTTATCAAAGAAGACTTGGGTAACCATGGGTTCTTAACTCGGAATATAACAAATGTACTTCATTACCAATCCAAAGCTCCTTTACCACTATTTTTTGTCGACCTTGAACCAGCCATCAACAATAAAGATATTTTTGAATTACAATATATTTGTTACACAAAAATCAAAGTCGAAGCTCCTAAACCAAAAAAGCTAATACCTCAATGTATGAACTGCCAAGAATATGGCCATACGCGTTCTTACTGTCACAGTACACCTAGATGCGTTCGTTGTGGTGATCATCACAGTTCAACCACTTGTACGAAAAGCAAGGACCTTCCAGCAAAATGCGCCCTTTGTTTCGGCGATCATCCTGCAAATTATCGGGGATGTCCAGCTCTTAAAAATATTCAAACTCATCGCAACCGTCACTCCAAAGTAAACATAAATCACCGTCTCAATAACAACAACAAATTCTACGAAAATAACACTAATGTAATTACCCACCCCAGTCCAAACAGTACCTCAGAAAATCAAAGCATCCCTATTACTACTAATTTATCCTATGCTCAGGCAACTCAAAATAAAAACCATACTGCAAATAATAATCAACCGCAATTAGATTCTACTTCCTCACTAACCGCCCAACTTACATCATTTATAAATGACCTAAAAACATTAATCACCCCTCTCATAACACTTCTTACAAAAGTAATTGACAAATTCTTAGAAAAAAAATGACTTCCAACTCAATAAATGCCTCTTCCTTATCTATTTTCCTATGGAACGCCAATGGATTAAAACAACATTCCAATGAACTTTTTTACCTTCTTCACCATAAAAACATTGATATTGCCCTTATAACTGAGACTCACCTATCCACTACTTCCAATATTAGCTTCAATGGTTACTCAATTATTAGAGCTGATCACCCTGATAGAACTTCCCATGGTGGGGCTGCAATAATTATTTAAATCCTCACTCTTTTTTAACGAAATGCCTAGCACAAATGAATCATACCTTCAAGCTGCTAATATCAAAATTAAAATAAATAATTTCAACATCACAATATCTTCAGCCTACTTCCCTCCAAACCAACCCATTTCTGAACCTAAAATTCATTCTTTTTTCCTTAGCCTAGGCAACTTTCTTATAATAGGTGGTGATTTTAATGCCAAACATTCTCAATGGGGCAGTAGATATACTAATACAAGAGGCAGACTATTCCATACATCAATTCTAAAACATAAATTATCATTCATCTCACCTGATGAACCAACTTACTGGCCATCACATGCAAATCGATCCCCTGACATTCTCGATTTTTTTATTACACGGTTACCAAATAGTTTAAACAAATTTATAACAAACCTTAACCACCTATCAAGCGATCATTCTCCTGTTTTATTAACTTTAGACGCCGAAATTGCCTCTACCACTACTAACCCGTTTCTCTCATCCGGCCCTGTAGACTGGAAACTTTTTCAAGCTAAAATAGATGAATCTTTGTCCCTAAATACTCCTCTAAAATGCCCTCTCGATATTGACCTAGCAATCTCCAAATTAACAAAAACTATCCAAAATGCAGTTTCTCATTCTTCCTTGACCACCCAAAAAAAAATTCAATCTAAATCCCACACCTCGCTCCCCTCATACTTAGTCAACCTTATTAAAGCCAAACGTCATGCTCGATCCTTGTGGCAACGATCGAAATACCCTGAACACAAAACTGCCTACAATCATCTATCAAATGATCTTAAATCTCAATTAGCGAAATATAGATCTGAACAATTTAGTCAATACCTAAGTACTCTGTCTCCTAATAACGGCTCCCTCTGGAAAATAACAAAAAAGCTAACGAATCAACGTGAAAATATCCCTCCTCTTGAACGTCCCGACAAATCATTAGCTATCACTGATTTAGAGAAAGCTAATCTCTTTGGAGCCCACTTATTTTCAACTTTCTCTCCTCATCCAGAAATAATCCCTAGCCCTGACCACACTGACCTAGTAAACTCTTTCTTGTCTTCTCCCTTACCCATGTCCCTTCCTGCCAAACCGATTTCTCCATCTGAAATCGTAACAGTCATTCACAAGCTTCGGCCTAACAAAGCTCCTGGTCATGATCAAATCACAAATAAAATAGCAAAGAATTTATCTAAAAAGTCAATTTTGTTCCTTACCCATATATATAATTCTATGTTACGCTTGTCGTACTTCCCCTCAACCTGGAAGCATTCAGTTATTATCATGATCTCAAAACCAAACAAGCCTAAACATCTCACAAGTTCTTATCGCCCAATCAGCTTACTACCTACATTCGCAAAACTTTTCGAAAAACTAATTTTACATAGAATCTCGCCACTAATTGACCAACAAAATATTTTACCTAAATCTCAGTTTGGATTTCGTCGTAAACATAATACAACTCAACAAATCCACAGAATCGTAGATAAAATTTCATCCTCCTTCGAGTCAAAACAATTTTGCCCTGCGGTATTCCTCGATATATCACAGGCCTTTGATCGCGTTTGGCATGACGGACTTCTTTTCAAACTTAAGCACTTTCTCCCTTCACCTTATTTTCTTTTAATTAAATCTTATCTTGATAACCGGTCTTTTTCAGTACGCCACAAAAATGAATTTTCTACTAACCAAAAAATTAAGGCAGGTGTTCCTCAGGGTAGTGATCTCTCTCCTTTACTTTATAATATCTATACCTCTGATATGCCCACTTCCAATCAAACTCTCCTCGCCACATTTGCTGACGACACAGCAATATTTGCTTCAAATTATGACTCAGACACCGCTTCACACAACTTACAGTTGCACTTAAATTTAATTGAGTCTTGGGCAAAAAACTGGAAAATTAAAATTAATGACAATAAATCCGTTCAGGTTAATTTTTCCCTTAAGAAAAAAGAATGTCCCTCACTCAAATTTAATAACAAACCAATTCCTCTTCATCAATCAACTAAATACTTAGGTATCACTCTAGACAAAAGGCTAACCTGGGCAAATCATACAAAAAGTAAACGTAAACAACTTAACTCCCGCCTCCATTTACTCCGACCTCTTCTAAAATCAAAAATAAATCTCAAAAATAAAATATTAATTTACAAATCTATCATAAGACCAATATGGACCTATGGTATTCAAATATGGGGCCCAGCGAAACCTGCCAACATCCGTCCCATCCAAGCCTTTCAATCCATCTCATTAAGACTCTTAACCGGTGCTCCGTGGTATATCACAAATTCAGCTCTCCATAACGACTTAAAACTTCCAACAGTAAACGAACTTGCTAAAAACTACTATAAAAAATTTCATTCCAAATTAATTAACCATTCTAACCCCTTTATCAAAAACATGTCTTCTCTCTCACTACCTCTTAATATTCCTCGACGGTTAAAAAGAAATTGGGCTAGAGACCTTCTAATCCAAATCTAAAATTAAAAATAAAATAATAAACTAAATTTCAATGCCCGAAATTTTCTGAGGTTCTGTCACTGGACAGTCTCCTCTTCATGCGTTTCATGTCTTTTTAATCACTATCATCATTGTTACTTATTGTTTTATGTGTAAACAGATTGTAATATATTTTAAAAAAAAAAAAAAAAAAAAACGGTAATTTTTAGTGATTTTATTGTAAGGTGAATTTTAAAATTAGACATGTGTAAGTTAATATTATTTTCAACGGATTAACATGTTTATTGAAATATTAAGCTATATAGCTTATAATATAGTACGTTTATGATTCTGGAAATACAGGAGTGGCCAAAAGTCGAGCAACAAATTTGCAACAAAATTCGTAAACTTTAAAAAAATTCTTTATTTCATCAAATTAAAAAAAGTAATATAAAAATGAACATTACAAACTAACATCATCTCACAGCAATTATAGTAAATGTTCAAAATGATGTCCTCCAGCTTCAATAACTGTTCCACAACGTTTTTTTACCGCGTTTGTGGCGTTATAAAGGTATGAATAATCGGTGCTCAAAATTTGGAACTCTTCGTCGATTCGCTTTTTCAAATGGTTCATATTTTGGATTGGAGTCTTGTAAACTCGATCTTTGATCACTCCCCACATGCTGAAATCACAAGGCGTGAGATCGGGTGATCTTGGTGGCCATTCCGGGCGATTTAACGGTGAACTCTTCGATGACATCTTTAAAAGAACCATCGTGTCTGTACCACAATTTTACTAACAAAATGGGTTCAACAAGGGAAAATTTTGGAGCGGGCATTTCGGCAGAGTTACGAACGATAACGAACATGAAACTGCGTCTAATAAGTTGTGTTGTACATAAACGCGATAACGTTGCGATAAAGTTGCGATATGACGTAACGGAAATTTCGCGGAAGCGAGAAACTGCGTCGTAACGCGTGTCGCCATACAGATGGTAGGCGTTGCGCGAATTTTGGCGTATTTACTATTTACATCAGATAAACAAGATATGTTAATTTTATTTTTCTCACTTGTATATTATATTAAGCCACATACATAATATAAAGCCCTTAAAGTTTAGTAAATCATTTGCCGCAACAAAATAAGTAATCATTAAGCCCGGATGACTCACACACAGTATTAGTAGAAATTTATGAAATCCAAAAAGAGCCTAATATATTATTTAATTCGAAAAATGTAATTTAAGTAGGAAGGTAGTTTAGTTTTTAATATTTTTTGCGGTAGTTAAAAATACGAATTTTCACTAATACGAAATCTACACAATCCACAAGTAATTCCCTATAGATTAACTATACTTATGTAAAGACTGGGGTATAGAAACTCCGCTTAATAGCGGTTTGAAAAAAAAGAAAATAATAATAATAGTAACCATCGCTGTAAATTAATTACTTTTCTGCGTTAATCTTAATCTAAAACGTTTCAGATAAATGCAATATAAAAAAATTAATTTGTACGTACTTTTATGACGATACGATCCATATTTAATATTTTTTTCAAATGTCACAAAATCAATTGTTTGTGTATACTTGTTTTTAGAAAAAAAATCGTTAATTCATTTTAATAAAAAAAAATTATTACCTCGTTATTAAAGTTGCATATATTAATTGCAATCATTACGCTTATCCTTGCTACTACGGTACAACGATAGGACGTACCCGAACAAATTTATCTTTTTGAATTATATCAAGACATGGGAAAGAGAAAATAAAATTGTTCATAAAAGCCCATTTCATAATGTTTTAATCAATCTAAAAATCTCATTTATATATTCAAACATATTATCTGTATCACCAAAAGATCCTTTGACGGATTGATGATATAATTTAAAAAAAAAAACCGTTCCTATTGAATTCTTGTCCATAATATTATTTGAATTACAAAAACTATATTTAATAAATTATTGTTATTTGTTCTAAAATTACAAACAAATGATTCATTATTATTATTATTTTACACTAGGTAGGTAGCCTACTGAATATTTATTTAAAACTTCATTTTTTACACTCATTAAATAGTATTCGAGAAATTAATTGAAATAACAAGATAAATAATTTATTATATTTATTATTTTTAAGAAAAGAAATATTAAAAATTAGAATAAAAAGAAACAAATCCAAATTAATGATAGTAAGTTCGTTTCTGAACAGTCGCATAGTAATAATATACTAACATAATATAATGTACGAGCCGAACTGTCTGTGGTTCGCACGGCACAGTCCAAGCCCAGACAAATATTTGCCAATGGGACAATTACAAATACAAAAAAAAATCTGTGGTCGATTCGTTTTCAAGTGGTGATCCTGCATACATATCCAACAATCGATTATAGAATTTATTTGCAGTTATCCGTCACTGCCGTGTCAGATTAAATTTTTGTGACATTAGAGTTGGCTTACATCTCTTCCTTACAACCTTCAGAATAAGTTTGTTTGTACTTTTTTGCTGCTTATCTTAGTTGATCTCTTCTAACTATATTTGTTCACCTCGCATGACTTTTTTTATTTTCCTCTGATGGTACTGACGTAGAAATTTGTGAAACAATAAGATTTGGAACAGGAAAATATATACATCAAAATAGCCGCTACTAACATTCCCAGTAAGAATTTATCATAAAGATTTTGGTTGTTATTCGAATACAAATTAATAACACCCAATTGCTGCAACCCATTCGAAAATACCAGCGTAGACTGAATGATTAACATTACACGGGCATTATCTGTATAAGATAGGAAATTGACGCCATTCGAATTGTAGACATATGAGACATATTAGACATGACCAAAGTCATTCCAATGAACAGCCAAAAGCGAAACGATTGCATTTCATATATTTTTGCACATTGCTTGGTCATTACTCATTAAATAAAAGAAAAGAAATTTATCGAAATAGGCAAGCACCTTTTGCAGAGATAAGAACTACTATTTGAGGCATCAACAAGCTGTATTCAATAATCTTTTCAATCGACTAAATTTACATAATATTTTTAACGCTACACTAAATCGAATTTCGCAACAAAATTAATCAATGTGATCAATTCTTCTTTCGACGATGTGAATTGACAAAAATTATGTGGAAATGGAATGAAGCCAGTGGAAGCGTCAACCGAAATTTTTCCGATGCCAATGTCTAATAATTACTTGGAAAATATTTCCACCCATTCTCCATTTTTTCACTCGACTCGCATATTCATAAATAACATTTTCGTGTATCTCAAGCAAGAGTTAGTATCATCAGCAGCTGTTGATCATGGTGATACTAGCAGATTTTGGCAATAATCACCGGCTAGCAGAATCGTACTTACAAAGAGCTCCAAATAATTTTTTTAATCTTTTTACGTTCGATCGAGTGTCTTGAGTTCTCATTTGTGTGCCATAGTACAACTCTTCCTAAATTATTATTTTGCAAGTCTGCAATACTTTCAGTATTGCTGCTACTTTGTCGTATTGCAGTTCTCGTTCAAATTCTCATGAATTATATAGAAATGTAGAATTTTTTGAAATATATTGAATATACAGCTTGCAACTGACTCCCAAATAAAAAATCAATGAATTTATTGTTGTTGTAGAAACGTCAAATTGTATTTTATAGTATCATATTACAGGTGGTATTTCCCTCTAAATCATTGCATTGCCTTCCATTTTTTTTATTCGTGTTACCAAGGTAACCCACGGATCAACGAATACATTTTTTATTTTTTTTTCCCATTTCAACCACTTTAAATCATAATTTTTCTAAAATTGCCTATCTTATCACATGCCTAGTCTATGATATAATCATACCCTGCAATTTTCAAGGCGCTAGCTATCATACTTGAAGCTGTGCGTTGGTTATTAATCAGTCCATCAGTCAGGACTTCTTATTTTATAAATATACAATCAATCTGAATTCAATGAATGTACACTAAAAAATAAGTATAAAATAAATACATTTATGGTTAGTTGTGAAAAATTAACGAATTATTTATAGAAGTACCTACATTAAAATAGTATTTTATAACAATAATACTCTTTGATTACTAATAAAGTTAACAGTCAATAACTATCTTAGATAATAATATAATATAAGTAATAATGAATTAGTAAATCGGATTGGAGACCCTTTTGCAAGCACTCTCGAGAAAAATATTTTATGATAATATTATTATTTTGACCATTATTGAAATACATAATTGTATATACGTATATAGTGTGACCGTACATCATACGTAATAATTAATTTGATATTTACGATAAAAATGTAGTGTCATTTTTAGTGAACAATAATATAAATTTAATAGTTTATAAGATGAAATGCAAAACATTTCAAGTGAAGCATATTAAATTCACCTACCCCATGTAGTTAAATGTAAATTGCATACAATCTGAATATGTAATTGATACTTAGTATTTGAGTTTGAAAGATACAAACTCAAATACTAAATAGAAAAGTTGCACGAGACTGTGCAGGGTTAAACACTATGTACAAAAGTTATAGGCATGAATGCTACCGTGAATATAACTTTATATATTTTAATCGCATGAGCGTAAGTAATATTGCTAAACACTAAATAATGATGAATAGCCTCCAGTTCAGTCATTAAACCACGGCGTAAGTCGCTTTTCACGATCGATATGTCGGTAAATCGTAAATAATATAAAAATTACTTAGGATGATGATTTTGTGATTAAAACCAACAAAAACCAAATAATATATGGAATTATGGAATATAATAGTAATGTAAACGAATGGATGTATTATAAATAATAATTTACAAATATTTATATATAAATATATATATAAAAAACAGTCTTGAATAACTGACTGATTTATTCATAATCAACGCATAGCCTAAACCAGTGGTCACCAAATGGCGGCCCGCGAACACACTTTTCCGGCCCGCAGACAAGAAAAAAAAAGTAAAAAACGATAATAAAATACGTATAAACTTCGATGGCAAACTTACTTGCACTTTTTCCCACTAATTTTACCCTGACTTTCTATTTATATTATTATATTGCTGTTAATTTGTATTTTATTTTATTTTTTTCAATTTATCATTTTTTATTTGTGTTTTTCTTCATTACACAATATGTTTAAAATATTTATTTGGCCATATTGACGGCCCTCGAAAATTTTCAAATTTCCCGATTCGGCCGTCCAAAAATATTAATTGGTGACCCCTGGTCTAAACTTTGATAGCCAGTAACTTGAAATTTTCAGAATATGTTTGTATCATGGTCTAGGCGAGTACGAAGAAAGAATTTTTAAAAATTATGTTTTTTGAGGGTTGAAATGGATAAAAAACAAAAAAAGTATCCATGATTTAGGAGAATAATAAAATTTATTTGTTGATACCCGGGTTACCTTGGTAACATGGATGAAAAAAAAAGAGAAGGCGATGCAAATTTCTAAAGACAGCGACCACCTGTAATATAATAGAATAAAATAAAATGTGACGTTCCTATACAACAATAAATTCATCGATATTTTGGATAGGAGTCAGTTGCAAACATAGTATATTTGCATATATCAAGAATTTCAATCAGTATTTCAACGAGAACGGCAATACGAGGAACTCGATAGAACGTTAATAGATTTGCAAAATAATTATGAGTTCTTCAGAGGTATTTTTCCGGCTGGTGATTTCACCAAACGCTGCCAGTAATTCCATGATCAACAGTTGCTGATGAAATCAATGCTTACTTGAATTCCATCGAATTTGTGAACGTACGTGCAACTCTAATGTTATCAACGAATATGCGAGCCGCGTTGCAAAAGACGAATAGGCGTTCGTATTTTCCAAGCAATTATTAGACATTGACAATGAAAAAATTTCGATTAACCACTTCCACTGGCGTCATTCCGTTTGCACATAATTTTTGTCAATTCACATCGTCGAAAGAAGAATCGATCACGAAAACGTTCCTGGTAACCGAGTGAAAATTACTGTCCATACAATTATCGTTACTATTACCATAATTACGAGATACCGTTTTGTTTTGACTTATTTTGATTGTGTAATTAGATTTAGTGTAGCGTTAAATATAATTTTTACGGAAATTTAAATATTTTAAACAAATGTAATTTAACAAGTTAAACTTGACACGGCAGCGACGGGTAACTTTTAATATATTCTATAATCGAATGTATGCAAAACCATCACTTGAGAACGGCTCAACCGCTCATTTTTTTTTTGTTGTGTTTGTAATATTGTCCCATTCGTAAATGTTCGTAATGGTTGGTTTCGTGAATATGATTCACCTCGTATGCGTATATATAATATCTGCTTATATATCTACAAAAGTGAATTTTATTCAACAATTCATGACGTATAGATATAACATATCCATATATATATAAAAGAAAAGTCCTGACTGACTGACTGTTTAGAATCAACGCACAGCCTAAACAATAATAGCTAGCGACTTGACATTTTCAGGATGTATTTGTATCATGGTCTAGACGTGGGATTAGAAAGGATTTTGAAAAATGTTGATTTTAAAGGGTTGAAATGGGCATAAAACTATAAAAAATATCCAAGATCTTAGAACTATACATTTATAGACCGTAAGTAGGTACGTGTACAACGATATTGTGGCCGTGCAATACAATGGTAATTTACCGAAAACGGAAATAGTGCGTACGCAGTAACACGACATAGGGTCATACCGCGTAATAATAGTTTGATATCGTGGAGCGAAACTCCGGAAAACTTGTGGAATTCAAACGGTATAAATTTAACGGGTTGCACCGCAACCGTAGCGGATGGGAACCTTTATCCGACGCTCGTCCGCTTTACTCGTATGTCCGCGAAAACAACGCACTGTACTAGACGATTAATAATCCGTGTGCATTATGGAAAAACTTTGCACTCGGACCGCTGCAGCCGCCACGGTCGCGAAGACCGATTACCATTATTATAACAATTCCCGAATCCATTTGCGAAACTTATTTGTTTATTTTTTTTTTATTTTTTTTTTCGCCCGGGTCCTCGCGCTGCTCGCCCCGATATTTATAGGTTCTGCATATATACACGTCTAAGCCGTAAACGTGAACCCATCGGAGTTCACGCTTGCTTTCACCGCAATACATTTCGGAACCGGGGACACTGTATTCTTTTTTGTTTTTTTTTTTTTTGTTTTCGCAAATTTTCCATTTCTCCTCTCTCCCACCGGTCCCGACCGCCGCGCCGCCGCCGCCGTTGCCGTTTTTCGTCACCAATACTTATCATTTCCAGTCACGAGAAAATCATTACCCTTGTCCGCCACCACGCCCGACTATACCTACGCGACTACTATAATATACCGCACACATACGTTCGTTCGAAAACGACCACGACGACGACCAGGACGGTGTGCTTTATGTGCGGTCACCGACAACCCACATTCTATTACCGTTTCTGTGGATAATACACTTTTGGACCTTTTTCCCATCCACCGGGTATATATTATGTGTGTACAATGTGTATGTATGTATGTATATATTTATCGTTTTGATCCGCTCTTGGAAACACTATAAACGCTTTTGTTTTTATTTTATTTTTATTTCGACCGTATACCTGCACGCACACTTTGTCGCTTCTCCGGTTTCTTTTTTCACGCGATACATAATTTTACCGTTATACGCTACGATATATTACGTCCTACCTATAAGGAATATTTATTTTTTCCGTTTTTGTCGGTAAATTTTTGTGTGTTTCGGGAAAATTTATTTTTTCATAAAATACGAGTATCATACGTTTTATTGTTTTCCGCTTCATTTTTAACACAATCAATTTTCAAGTTCTAATAGTTCTTGTACAATAAAACATTTGTCGTTTGGAAAATTTATTTTTTTCAAAACAAATATCCGGCTATTCATTTATATCGTAAGTATTTAATGTTTACGTGTAGGGCTTACATAGTGCACCAGCGTTTCGTGGTATATATTTATTGCCATTCCGCTCCACTTGTCTAAACTATAAATACTTATGAATAATAAATTATAGGCTCGATTCTAAATTTCTATGTTTCAACATTTCTAGGAAATATTCTACCTGGTATTTACTAAAAGTTAATGATTATAGTTAACAATTTCGTTATTTATTTTTTTTATTATTATTTATGAGCAATTAGGATTCAAAATCAATGGTTATTAACCTGTCATATGGTTTTACATTTTTTTTCATAGTATGCTTATAAGTATATATTTAATAGAATATAAGATTTTACAATTACTGATTATTTATAATATTAATGTTGGTTAGGAACTTTATAATCTTCATTGTGTGTGCTTCTTCGAGTACTTCCACTAAGTTGAGGGGCATGTTTAGGTTCATTCGTGGTGCAGTATATTTTGTACATCCCTCAATATTATGTGTCTTATGGTTAGTGATTTAAGACATATGACGCACATTGGTTGGTTCTCTTTCCTAATTAAGTAATAGTGTATTAGGAAAGAGGGGCCAATTATGGTGCGGATGATTGGTATGTCTTGTTTTTGGTTTGTATTGGTAAATGTGTGCTATTTTTAATTTCGTTATTGTTTAGTAACTATTTCACGTTATTTTCTCTTGAATAATAATATATTTATTCGAATGTAACTTAATTTATATTAATACAATTTAAATACATCGTTTTTATCGTCTTCTATAATGAAGTATTTATTCTATCAATGTTTTTAATCACTTAAACATTTGTATTGATAATATAAATAACTTGGTTTTAATGTCGGTCACACAGATATTTTACTTTTCTTTTATATTCTCGAAGTTATTGGTTAACTCCAAATACGATTTGTGGAAGTTATACACAACTATTAATTATAATATTAAGTACATTAAAATAAAGTAGATTCATAATTTGATGAACTAAAGCGATCATTCCCACTGAATGTAAAAACTTCCTACATTTGTTCTCACGGTTTTTGTAATATACATTTTTCTCAACTTGAAAAATTCATGTTTTCAGTAAATAGTTGGAAAAATTGTTAAAAACAATTCCTTTAGTCATATGGAACAAGAATACAAAGTCAGATAGGACCTCTGCCGAAGCTCCGGACAGGACGTTAAGGGATCTCAAAAGCAATGATGTGCTTATGGGATGCCTTGCAATATTATTCCCAGGAGAATTTCGACAACCTCCACCTGTTATCCCGGGAGAGACAAGAGCTGACGGCTGGTAAATGCCGCATGAAAAAATCCTACATAAGATTGGATACAGTAAAACTTTTGCTATTGAAAAACATGTGCTCTCGCTTCTATACCGAAATGTATTTGAATTTATATCTCGATATAGTGCTATAAAACACCCGGATAGAACTATTGCAGAGTAAGATGGCAAAAAGTCACAGGCTGGGCTTAAAATATGCATGGGTGGATATGAAGGAAGGGTCTTGGAAAACTTAGTCTCTTAATAATTGTGATTTAATTAAATATTGATAATGTATCTAAAAGAAAGAAAAGGGGATAATATAATATTCATAACTGTTTAAAAATGTAAACGGTTCTTAGATTTTCGCACAGGTTAGGTCTTGGCTTAACCAACCTCACAAACGTATAGTGTAATAAATTATTTACTATTGTTTTGAATAAAAGATTCAAATTCGAGCCTTTTAAATTTGTATCAAAAAGTTTAAATATTATTTTAAATTAAGTACCTATATATATATAGGTATAACACCATCGTAATATCGAAATTTAATTTACGGTAAATTTTAATTATTCAATAATAATGAGTACTCAGTACAAATACTATTAAAACTAACAAGTTATATTTCTTACTTGAATTTCTTACTACTATTCCTATAACACTTAATATTCATATCATAAAATATAACTGATTAAATATCAAATTAAATTAGTATTAACACCTCTAATTATCTACCAATTAAAAACATACTTTTTATATTTGGAGCAAACCCTTTTTACTCTTAAAATTGTCACGATACAAAATGTTTCAATTGTTTCTTTAAGTTTTTAGTTCGATTTTGCAGGATTATTCTATAAGAATTTGAAGCACATTGTTTAATTACATTCTATAAACTACATCATCTATACATGGATATGTAAATTATCTTAATTTATATTCTTATACACGCTAATGGGTAAATAAAACAAAATCATAATATCGGTTTTTGGCACAATATAAACTCTACAGAGGAAATATAGGGATATTGTGCAATATATAAGTCTGATGTGATAGGATAAAATATTTGCACTAATGTTTTCTCTGTTTAAGCAACCAGGTATAGTCTATATGTTGGTCACAAATGATACTGCAATGAGGGTAAACTAGTAAGTAAGTTCTAGACACCAAGAATCCGCGTGATTCCATTTGACTTGTCCACTTCCAGTACATTTGAAGTTTCCAACCTAAAGTTTGATTTACGATCACTATGTAATTTACCCAAACTCTCTTTGATAATGACAGCCGTTGATCTAAGTGGTTTGAGTGCTTTTCATACCAGCAACAATGTATGGTTTATAGACGTGTGTTTTCAATTTTCATCATACTTCTAGCAATCATTTATATTTGATCGCTCTTTATTGTGATGAATCTCATCATCGTCTATAAAGAAGCATTGCGTTCAGTTGTATTTATTTAGTTTATTTATATAAATATTAAAAAAATGTTATAGAATAATACACACTACGAGGATGTTGTCTTTAATTAAATTAAAATTTTTTTTTGTTTCAATTTAATTGATAAGTTTCATTTTTAGTTTAATAAAATGTTCTATTGTTAATTTATTATTAGAAATATTCTGAAGTAAAATGATTAAAAAGAAACTGAGACGTGCTTACGTTTACAAATTGAACATGAGACATTCCATTTTGTTATGCAAAAATAATCACTTTTAACATTGATTTATTTCCGAAAAAATGTTGTTTTTATGTTTTAACTAAATGAATCAAGATGTTTATATTATGGACATTAAATGTGTGTTATAAAGGAGATTAGTGTTGCGCTTCGGTGAGCAACTGGTATTGTAAAGGTTTCTTGTAAAATAAAATAAATTATATTTTAAATGTATAATCCAGTTAATGATACACGCTTATACATTAAGATGTTGTGGTAGTTTCTTCGAGCGGTTAAAAATAGCTTTTTTATTAATTTTTTTTTAGATCAATTTCGTAATTTAAATAAATGTTAAAACATTACTTAAGCAAAAGTTTTTATTCGAAAGAAAATATTACAATGGAAATGTTTAAATTAAAACAACAAAAGTTGACTACTATAATATTTTATAATACAATAAAAACTGTTTTTGATTAGAAACGAATTGAAAGTGATGTAATTATACATCAGTAGGTAGTAGGTATTAACTATCATATTTTACAGTTTGATATAGTGAGACTGTTTTGGCAATCGAACTTAATTAATTTAAACTTATAATATAGTTGCTCTGAAGGTACAATGTAGCAAATCACACACCAAATATTTATTGCAGAACATTCATTACGCTAACCATTAATATATGAAAATTTGTAACGTGTATTTTGGAAATTGACTAAAAAAATGGCTTATTCCTACGAATAATGTGTTGACTATGAGAACTGATAACATATTCATGATTTTAATTACTAAACAAATCAGGTATTATTTTTGGGTCAGTAATGATTAATGCACGTGTTAGTATATCTCTAGTGCACAGTGTTTTTAATGAAAAGGTTAGCGATTAATCATCATTTATTGTTTTCCAATTTGAACCACTGTACGATTAGGTTCGAAAAAAAAATTAATGTTTTTAACTATTAAAGTGTTTATATCATTATGTCCATGATAAACAAAATATGTATGCCGTTCAAAATATGTATGGAAAAGTAAATTGATTGATCATATGTATAGGTGTGTGTGTATTGACTTCCAAACTATAATATAACGATAGTTTGCTATGTATATAATCAAATGATTGGATACTGAATTTGTGATATCGAATATTTAACACGTTGAGTCGTAGTCGTCAAAATGTCACATGTGCCTTTACGGGTCTATTATTCACTAAGTTTTAATTAAACTGTTTCGGTTTTTATAATATGTCCAGTATAATCTAAAGTGATTTCAACGGTATATTTTGATTTTGCCTTACGGTGACGGCGTCAAAAAACACAATATTTCTATTGAATTTTAACGAGAAAAATAGTATTTATTATTTTTATTATGTGCTGCAGGATGTGACAGGTTATTTACTTGGTGCATAATACCAATGAGTACATAAGCATTTATGTTTGTGGACCGAGGTACATTATGTTATATTAATATTTATTTGTTTAAAAAATATAGAATATAAACAATCTTTCATTTTGTTTTATACAATAAGTAAATTCGATAAAATATGGATACAAAACAAACATGGAAGTGCATGAGGAGGGAGGGCACCAGCGTAGAAACCCTCCGGCGTTGATGAAAGTTGGTCAATAGTACCTCTCTCTCTCAGTACTCACCCAAATTACCAACTAGACAACATTTTCTATCAGAAAAGTACCAGGCTTGTATACACAAGAGAAATCCGTCTGGTCAAAATTGTGTACACAGACACTCGTTTCACTCAAAATCTAAAAAACAAATCGGGTGTGTTAAAAGTAAAGAAATTCAAACAAAAACTGGTGCAACATCAAAATGTTCTGCTTAATAGTATTTAATTTAGTAGTATGATAATTACTATAAACAGTGCCAACAATTATATATTTATGCGTTTTTATGTGTTACCATAAGCATATCAAATAATTTCTTTAATATCTGATATTATGTAAGTTTAATTTGCATATTTAAATATAAATATTGCTCAATGTTTAAAATTTAAGGCAACTGAGAATTTTTTATTTCAAGAAAAAATCGTAAGGAAATTGTATAATGTATTTATATTACATTTTAAGAAATATAAAATAATATCTTCATAATTTTCCACTGGCTCAAACGTGCACGTCTCCGATGTTATCCCGAAACAACAAAAATAAAAAATAAAATACATAAATATTATATTATTTTATATTTCATACAATTACGTCATTTAACTACTGTATATACTCTAGTATCTGAATCAAACTTATAAATTATTATCGTTATCCATTAGTTTTATTGCATATAACTTATTCTGTATATCATCAATCTTTGTAAATGCTTGTTAATAATCTTATATTATCAATTGTCTAAATGTAAAAAAAAAAAAAATACTATAGCAAAATTAAGTTGAGTTGACTTTGTAAGAAAAATTGTATATAAAAAAAAATCATCATAATTTGGTCCGATTTGTGATAAAAGTCTTTTGGTTCTCTTAATTTGTGTGGAAATGTTACATTGTTCTTAGATACACTCGTAATTTGTAATGGGTTTACATTTTATTTAAATTTATCGAATATATTACGAAATTATCTTTCAAAAATTAACATCTAATTAAATGTTTAATACAATTGTGTGTTTTTTGTTTCTGTAGAACATCTCTTTATTTCGTTTGCATTCAACACGTAACGTGCTTTGTGAATCAATTCACCTCGTACAACACAAAGATAAAAAGCATCTGAAACTACGTGACATGAGTAACATCACCTGGTAAAATATCATATATGTTGTTGCACGTGTGAGTGGGGTCTTTGCGTAAATAAACAACTTTTATTTTCGCTAATTCACCTTTATTTTACTTATTGAAATACGACGTCAATGTTAATATTATAATAATAAAGCCAAACATACGTCACCTAACGGATATTATTATTTTTGTTCTGGATTTGATTAATTTGTTTAATTGAGAATAGCTACTTTAAAAATGTACACTCTTTTTAAAGAAAAATCCCCAACGAATAATACTGATTACATATTTTGTACTTTTGAAGAACTTTTTATATCCGAACGAATGAAAACAGTTGCATAATCTTTAGAAACCGCTAATTAAAGTTTACAGATTTATATACTATTATCATTATTATTATTATTATTATTATTTATTAAACACCAAAACGGCAATTTTACATAATTTAACAAATATGGTAATAAGGTATGGGTGTGATTATTTAGTTACATAATGACATAATTAAGTACATAAATAATTTAGGTAGAAATGTTTCGGAGTATGCATATAATATGGTCAGTAATATTTTAGTAAAAGTAAAGTAGAAATAGAAATAGTGGCCTAAGGACAATTAGTTGTTTGCAGCTCTGAGAATGCGGTGTAGTGTATTATTGTGCCTATAAGAGGTCTTGTGAGTTGGGATTGGTTTCTGATAGAATGAGAATCCTGAAAGAAATGACATCAAAGAGATCAGGAACGTCTAGAGAACCAACTTTGTTGGCCATACTTGTTTACCTATCAGATTTGTCATAAAACATTTACTACACAAATTATAAAAACAATTGGAATGTATTTCAAATGTATTTTACTTATGTACTCGTATTTATTCGTAATAATTCTATAATTGCATATTTTCGTGTCAAATTTCACTTCAATTTCAATAACAATTTCATGAGTTGTTTTATTGAATTATTCTGTGTGTACTATATTGCTTATACATCATGTTTATAGTAACATTGCTAATGATTAACATTCAATGGTAACTGAGCAGATCTACGAGCAACGACCAAAACTTAAAATTGTCTTCTTTACAAAATCTTCATAATTTTTTAGATAGATACGAGAAAAAAAATATTTGTACTGCAACAAAAAAAACTGATTAAAACTATCGTTTATAAAACACTGAAAGTAAATTGCTAAATAAAACACTAAACATAAATTTATATTATTATTTTACGAACACTTCAAAAATAAAAGATGCTATGTAAATGGAAACGTACCAAGCGATTCTGACATTTAACAGAGTGAAATGATTATATATTATCCATACCGATTAGCACAAGTCGTATTTGAATGATTCATCTTGATGCGTCACAGGTCCTTTCTTCATAAAAATATCGATTTCATACATTTATAAAATTTATACATATATATTGTATACAATTAATGATTAATAAATCACACTGTGTCATATTATATGTTCATTCAATCCCACAAAGAATGTACCTCAAATTTACTTACAAATTCTCTAATAACATTATTATATACTTCAGGTGAAGTTTAGCTTATAGTAAATAATATTTTATTATTGCATTATTTTATACATTTCAAATCAAAAAGTCAATTTTAATTTACAATTTTCCCGATACTAATACTTTACTTTAAATGCATATTATTTATAAGAAGAAAAAAACAGAGTCTATAATCTAAAATGCTTCAGTTCTATACAATCTGCGGTTTATACGTAAATACGCATTTTTTTTCCTTTTCAAAATATTCATTGACATTTTCCAAGAATTATTTTTAAACATTGTAAATGTATAATCATTTTTTAGCGACGAGCAACATAAAAATACTTTTATAATTTAAGGGACTACACCAACCTGTTTTATTGAACTTATTGTATAAAATAAAATTTATATTTTAAAAATGTATATTAAAATGTATAAGTATTAATGAAAATTCAAAATCGGTGCCATGTTACGGAAATTAACGTTGGAAACCAATTAAATATATCTGTGTTCAGCCTAAGTAAATTAAATAAAATTTGTAAATATAATTGACAATATTAAAACTCAATTGTTAATCTCCCATTAAGTAATCAGTTAACCAGCTATAATAATATGCAAATAACTAAAATAAATGACTTGCGTATCTGGCTTATATATTCTACTACCATATCGAGTTCGTTCTAAATTTATAATATTATACATTTTTTGATTTTTAATACTATCGCAATTAATCATATAATTGATCGACATTTAATTATAACAATATTTTAAATTAAAAGTTACAATTTTTAACTTTTATTAGTACGTTTTTTTTAAATTCATAAATATATATATATCTCGTATATAAATTAATATTTTTATTGTTGAGTAATCATTTTCTCGGAAAATTATTAAATGTTTATTAATAAAATTGTTTTCTATTTTTAATAATTTTTCTAATTGTCATTGATGAAAAATTTGCGGCATAATTTGGTTCATAAAAATAAAATAACGAACAAGTATTTTCTTATTTACAAGTATTTTAAGTACTAATGGTGTGTAGTGCACTTACATTTTTCTGATTAGCTCCGCAGTCACTCAACTAAACTTCATATACTTGTAAATAATTAACTACGGGTTTGAAATTCGATTTTTATGTACCGAAATTGTCGAAAAGATATCCTATTCTAGGATATAAAAATTAAAAATTAATTTTATCATTTTACAAAAAAGTTAAAAACTTACTCACTTTAACGAAAACAGAAGCAACTTGAAAACTTTTAACATTTAGGAAAACAAGTCTCTTTTACTAAAATAAATCGCATTAACCAATGGGATAGCAGTACAAGTATTTAAATTGGCACTTTCCATAACCGCACAAACTCGACCCAATACCGCATAAAATGGCAAAAGCATGACTCAATACCGCATATAGAAATAGTAGAATATCGTTCAGCTTTATAAAAACTCATGTATTTTAATAAATTTAATGAAAAATGAGTAAAGTATTTATTATAATGAATATAAAATAAATTTAAATTTAAATTAATGTATTTGAATTCTGAAAATAGTCATGCAAAATCATAAAAATTGGGTATATTATAATTTTCCATAAAAAAATATTTGATTTGTCTAGGTCTTTTGTAGAATAAAGTGCTTGGGAGTGAGGGACATAAGTCTCCAGCCCCAATCGGTATTTTTTTATTAAATTAATAATAATAACGTATAAATACTGAAACGTGCCAAACGAATGCATACAAATTTTTTTTTTTTTTTTATAAGAAATACACAATCTGTACCCTTGGACACAATAAGAGTATGTGATATAGGTATTAATTTGACATGAAAACGTGATGGAAGAAACCAACCAGTGAAGGCACTACCTACTTGTTTTTTTTTTTTTTTAAACTATAATGATAAATAATAATAATTTTACATAAACTAATAATGATAAAGTATAATAATAATATAATAATCATATGATAATGATTATAATTATATTAGTAATTTAAGTTAATTTTGTTTTTTTTTTTTTTTGTTTTTATTATTTGTCTAGTAAATCGCGACACCAATTTCGTTTAAGTCGTCTTGAGAGATTGCCCGGAATTGTAAGAGAAGCTAAATTTGATATAAGGGGATTAGGATGATGTGGAAGTCTTTTATGGAATTTTTTGTAATAGGTAATTGCTTCAGCGTGGACTGTTTTAATTTTTAGATCTGAATGTAGGGTGTAGTTGGAGACATATGGCGGAGCGTTAGTGATTAATCTTAATATTTTGTTTTGACTGGTCTGAATTTTATTTGTATTGGTTATTTTTGCATTGCCCCACAGTTGTAGACCATAAGTCCACATGGGTTTGATTAATGATTTATAAATAAGGAGTTTAGTGCTTAATTTAGTGTGATTATTTGATATTAGTGTTTTAATTGAGCGTAGTCGTTCATTTAGGGCGAGTTTTTTAGTTCTGATGTGTAGTCCCCATGTTAGGCGACGGTCAAAGGTTAGACCTAAGTATTTAACCGATTGGGATGATGGAATTGGTATGTTACTAAGAGAGACTTCTGGGCAGGGAGGGAGACGAAGAGTGAACGTAGTGTGAATGGATTTTGATTGGTTGACTTGATCTCGCCATTTTTTATACCAGACAGACATTAGGTCAAGGTGGTTTTGGAGGTTTAAAGAAGCAGTGTGTGGGTCTTCATGAACTGATATAATTGCCTTATCATCAGCAAATTCAGCTACAGATGTTGTTGGACAGGTAGGTTGATCTGCTGCATATACATTATATAGTATTGGCGAAAGAATACCACCTTGGGGGACTCCTGCGCTAATTTTTTCAATATTAGAAAAGGATGAGCCAAACTTGACTTGGAAATTACGATCAGTAAGGTAAGATTTAATGAGTAAGAAATATGTTGGGGGAAGAAAAGCTTTTAATTTATAGAGTAGCCCTTCATGCCACACCCTATCAAAGGCTTGCGAGACATCAAGGAACACGCACGAGCAGTATTTTTTCGTTTCTAGAGAGAACGAGATAGAATCGACTAGTCTATGTAATTGATGAGTTGTGGAATGGGAGGCACGAAAGCCAAATTGAGTGTTCGGAAGTATGTTACTTGACAATATGTATGGCAGTATTCTTTTGAGAATAAGCCTTTCAAAAATTTTAGCAAAAAAAGGCAATAGACTTATAGGTCGATATGAGGAGAGAATGTCAGGTGGTTTTTTAGGTTTTGGGAATACAATTATTGTTGAAAATTTCCAAAGTTGTGGAAAGTAAGCTAATCTTAGAGAGGCGTTTATCAAAGCCGTCAGGAGGACAATTGCTCTTTTTGGGAGGCATTTGGCTACTTCCGCAGTTATTAGATCATAACCAGGAGATTTCTTGCGACTATATTTTTGAATTGTATTTCTAATATCGTTGGGAGTAAAATATTTTATTGGAAGAGTAGTTGGATGTGGGCTATCAAGAAATCTGTTGACTAAAGCTGTGTGTTGAGGAATTTCTAAATCAGAATGTGGCGTGAAAATTTTTGCAAGATGATTTTTTAACAGTTCTGCTTTGTCAGCGTCTGAAGATGCTAATCCACCTGATGGGTTTATTAGCGGAGTATTTGGAGCTTGATGTTGAAGGGCCTTTTTTGTGGCTAACCAAAGGCTACCGTCTTCCGGTGACAAATTTTCGAGGTAGTTGGCTTGTGTTTGATTTTTGTGACTAGAAAGAATTTTTTTTAGAGAGTTTGCCAGATTGTTAAAGTTACGCTTGAGGGATGGGAGGCGATATCGTTGATATATGGCCCTTGCTCTACGTTTGTTTGCTATTAGTATACGAATATGTTCAGGAATTGAGGGGGAGTTGTACACGTGCTGACTGTGTGTAGTGCTAGCATCCCATGCTGCAATTTGAATAACATTCGTAAAATTATTAACGGCATCATCGATTTCTTGGGAGGTATTAAGACTAATTTTAAGGCTAATGTTTTGATTAACTAAGTCATGGAATTTTTGCTTATCAGTGGACGAGTGGAAAATCTTTGGTGGACAAGAACGAATTGGAGGAGCAGAACTAGCGGTTAGGAGGACAGCTGTATGGTCCGAGTAGATTACTGGTCGAGAAGTAAATATTGCTCGGTGTGTTGGAAACGAAAATGTCCAGTATATCGGGTTTTTTACGAAGTGAGGTTGGCCAATAGGTTGGGCCAGGGGGAGCAAGAACCTTGAAGCCTTTCTGAGTTGTAAAATTGTGAAGTACCTTACCTCTAGGGTTGTTTGTGCGGCAGCCCCAGCTGTGATGCTTAGCGTTGTAGTCACCGCCTACAATAAAGTTATGGCTAAGTGTGCTGAAGTAATCAACTTAGTTTTGAAAGTTCATATTATGTCGCGGTGGCGAGTAGATTGCAGATATTGTGGTCGGTATGTTATTGAGGTGCATTAATATGGCACAAGACTGTAAATTTGGTTGACAAAAGTTAGGAAGAGTTTGGTATACCAGAGAGGCTTTAATATAAATAGCAGCACCTCCATGCGCAGTGTTATCTGGGTGGTTTTATTTTAGGAGAGTATACCCAGTTATGGGAATATGGGACTATTTAGTAAAATGTGTTTCTGATATTAGAGCAATATCGATACGTTTTTCATGTAGTACTACCTGTAATTCATTTTGGTGATTTTTGAGGCCGTTAGCATTAAATTGTAGGATCAGTAGTGAGTTGCTTGTAAGAGAAGACATTATTTTTAATCAATAAGTTTTGATATTACTTTGGTTAGTAGGGCGATTAAAGGATTATTAATTGTTTAAATTCATCAATGAAGGTTGACATTGTATTGTTTATGTCTGGAGCAGGTGGCGGTACCGTATGATTGGAATGAGAATTGGAAGTAGCTTGGGCGTAGGTAGGAGCCGACTCTAAAGGGTGCGTTGAGGAGGCTTTCACTGTGTGGGTATCTTGTACATAGTTATTTTTAGAGCTAAAGTTCTTAGATAAGTGGTTACTTGATTTTGGATTTGTTCTTCGTTGTAGTTCTTTATAGATGGAGCATCCTTTGTAATTTGATGGGTGATCGCCAGAGCAGAGAGCGCACTTGGGTGGGGCCTCACGGGAGTTCGGACAGTCAGTTGATAAATGATGACCACCGCAGCGGACGCAGCGAGCTGGATAGCCACAGTACGATTTTGTGTGCCCATATACTTGGCAATTAGTGCATTGACTAATCGTTTTAGGCTTATAAGGTTCCTCCACCTTTATTTTTGTATGGAGAAGTGACGTGAGTTGGAAAATGTCGTTGGATTGGCTGGTTGGTTCAAGGTCAACAAAGAACAGAGGTAGTGGATTTTTATTTACTTTGTGTAGGACGGCTGTGACCTGCCTGACTTCAAAAAGACGTTGTTCAAGTTCCGATTTGATTAACTCTGGCGGAGTAGTTGAGTGTAGGTTGCGAATAACAACTCGAGTTGGCTTGTCTTCCTTAAGCTGGTAGGTGTGGAATTCGGCCTTTTCCTCTCTTAAGAATCGGACCAGAGTTCTGTATGAATCAGGATTTGCTGTCATTATTTTGAGGCGGTCTGCGAGAGCTTTGCAGTGGAAATTATCGACACCAATTATCTCAATAAGTTTAGTGCACAGATCAGTAAAAGTAACGTGTAGTAACTTTAGGAAAATTGGTGGGGGTAGAGCGATCTTAGGTTCCACATTTAAGGATGCCTCAGGTATTTTTTTATTGGCATTAGTTGTATCAAATGTTGGGAGTGTAGTCTCATGGTCACTTGATGATAATACTTCATAACGATTTGCAGAAAAAAAAAACTTTTTATTTTTATTCACCGGTGTACGTGGAGAGTTTTGTTCCGAAGAGCTCGAGTGATTTCGTTTACCGTCCTTTGTTGATTGGACTTTAGTCCAATTATTTAAATCGTAGTCCATATTTCCGATACCGTTTACATGGTCATTAGTTGTGTTTAAATGAGTAGATAGTGTATTATTATTTTTATTATTATTTTTCTGTTTCGGTGTTATATTAGGAGGCCGCGACATATTATCTTCTGCGTAAAGGTCGTCACGCACGTTGAGCGATACGCGACGAATATTGCTATTATATAAACGGCAATTGATTGGTTTTAAACACACAATTATTTAATTTATTTTATTTTTTACATTTTGAAAAGGTCGCGCGTTGTGCGCACTTGCACTGTTATAAATTATATATTATTATAAGCTTGTCGATTTTAAATTTTTACATAGTAAGCTTGTCACATTTGAACGCGAATGGATAACGGGATCACAACTATTACGAGGAGCGTACGATAACGTGTGCAACGGGCAAGGTGCAAATCGCGACTACGCATACAAATTACAAACTAAATGTCTACGATAACAAATTCTATAAAATCTTATGGTGTTGCATTTGAATATTGTTCAACATGAACTTTGTGGTAATGGGATGTCAAGTATATTAAAATCCCCGTGCGTAGTTGTCTCATACGTTTTTCGGGTATTTGCGCGAAAATGGACTTAACTTATTTTAAAATGGATTTATTTTTGAGACAAAGTCTATGGACAATTATTTTTATATCATGTAATCTTGATAATTGGCTCGAATTATCTGATTAATTTATTGTATTATCAATATTTTGGTTTAAAGTCGTTTTAGTTGTTAATATTTATCTATACACATCTCATCGGATTATACTGCATCAATAATCTATATATACTCGTACATCACAAACTCGGTATTCGCTATTATTAATCGTCTAGACTCTAGGCCAATACCCTAAACCTCACGGAACCGTTTTTAATAAAACATATACTGTTGGCTTCCTTATGATACTGTAAAGGTTATTGCCGCTATAATAACCTCCCGAATCCTGATAGTCATCGATTAATATTTTAAAACGTGATTTTCTAATGGTTGCGAAGAGCAAAGGTTTTATTATTTTATTTGTTTGGTATAATCTTATAATAAATAAACAAATAATGGTTTTATAAAATTAGAGTTCTAGTTGTTGCTTTAATAGCGAAATAGTTTATGATTATAAAGGACTATCGGATAATTAATTTCATCCACAATATTTCGAAAATGAAATGGGTAGATAGGTTATTATTGAGTATATCTAAACGTATTATATGAAATTATTTTATTGGGTCGGGTATTGGAAGGCTCCGGTGAGTTTTACTCGTATGAAACGAAAGAATGAGACATATGGATTATGTTGATCATATGGAAAAGAAAATCGAGGAGAAACCTTTTTCCGTCCAAGAGCCATCGCGTCGGCTAACATTTATGTTTTTTCTTATTACTATGAATTCATTTTTAACGGTGTAAAAACGTTAGGTAAGAAAAGTGTATCCGGCCAAATATGGATTTACCACTCTTGTCCATGGTTTCAAGGGCGTAATTGAGGGGTGGCAAAGGGGGGATCGACCCCCCCTGGATTTAACAATTTAGAGTGGTGTGTGGAATTTTGACTTTCGAGTTTTCGACGTACTCGGTGCCGTTCAGTTCTATGATTGCGTTTTATGTAATAATTACGTTGTCATAATATACCTACTTTAGATTTCTTTTATGAAATTAAGTTCGGATGTCTTTAAGGTGGACTTATAAATGTCCCTTAGGTGTTTTGTTAATGATATAAAATTGATTATTATCAAATATCAGTTATGACGTTTTGTTCCTATCAAACATACGTGTACTGGTATTCGGTTTCGGTTTTGTATTGAATTTTTTAGAACTAGATCCGATGAAAATTATAAGACAGGTCTGCAGACTCTAAAAGATATAAATATATTATATATTATAGTAATAATATATAATATATATTATAATAAATAATAATATTTGACTCTTGTATAAAATTAGAAATGCGTATTAAAAGAAAATATTTGTATGGTAATAGTTATTTCGTTTTACCCTATTTTTTTCTTCTCTCTAGCAATTCAATCACCATTAATAAATTAACAGCTATACAACGTAAATACATAAAAATTATTGTTATTCTTATAATAAAAAAAAATACATAAATACCGACGATTTTCCACTCACCCCTCTCATCTGGAAGGTATAAGACCTATAAAACAATATTGCAATACCTGTACTAACCTGCGTGTTATATGAGGCTAGGACAAAAGTATACAAATCTATAAGAATATTGTTATAAGAAAGTATACGGTACGTAAAAAAGAAACACAGCACTGCTACACACGGAAATACGTGTAGTCGACAATTATATTATAAGGCAGGATTAATTACTATGCAATAATAACGTTATTCCTTTTCTTCTATTGAGAAATGTTTTATTATTTTACTTGTATAGTACCGCAAAAACAACTGAACAAATGTTTCAGATAAAAGTCGACTTTGAAATATTACTACTTACGTGTTATATATTCTAAATTCTAGACCGAGAGTGGGTAATATAATATTGATTGCACGACAAACGTGTTTTTTATATTTTTCAACATTTAAGTAATCCAAACATTTCTCAACGAAATCACGATAAAACAAAAAACAAGTATTGTCAACACCTTTTTTCCATTAAGATACAAGTACACTATAGTAATATCAGTGCAGTACCACACCCTGCGCATAAAAACAATTTTATCGTGACCTAAGAAAATAAATAGATAACATCTTGCATTAAAATGTTTTTTAGCGTTTCCGATTCGTGACATCTGTGATTTTCATCTTTGAATTTACCATTGACGGATTTCGAACGTTAACCTTGGTAGTAGTATACGACATTAATTTACCAACATCTAAGGAAACCGTATGATAGGTTCGTCATTTTATTTACAAAATACGAACTACATAAAGTCCATGTCTTTTATAATAATTAATAAACGTGATATATTTTTCAGAAGCATTGAAATCAATATATCACGATTTTTCAACTCAACAATAATACTCATCTATTTTCAATAATTATTTTTGTTCACGGTTTTATTATGACAACGTTAGTACACTAAATAAAACATTTAATTTTAGTGGTTATAAATATGTACCACATTATAGTGGTGGACAAACATTAATTTAATTTGGTTCTACGCAACCTTATATTCATCTTATAAATTGAAGAGCACTTAATAAATACACAATATTTTAATTTACGCTGATGATAAAATAAGAAATTAAGATTGGCCAACCAGACCACACACGACTGGGTAGTTAATATGCTGGGTTGGAATTTCAAAACAACAAACATTATGAAGGAAACAATATTGTAAAAAAGGTGAATATTAATCTCATAAATCCAGAACACGAACGCACACAAATCGTACACAAAATAAATAATCTTCTACGTACGTGCCGTGGATGTATGTAAACATTTTCGAAACGTCAGGGTCCCAAGTCTAATTGGCCATAGGACAAAATCATTCTTATTACGTTGTTCGACCAGCACTAGAATTATTTTGAACACATTTCTACTTTTTTATACGTATCCTCGTTAAATTGTACAACACGCTCCGAGTTCACAAAATGCTTATATTTTGTATAATTTTACATGATATCGATGTAAAAACGTATCATTCTAATAATAACTAAATAACCTTTTCCTTATCCAATTATTATTCATTAAATACGTTTGATTGTTCAATTGCTTAATATGAAGAGTAAGTATATATTATTATTGTGTACACGAAAAAAATGTACATTGTTATATTACACTTCTGCAGCTTTCAGTATATGTGTTGCAACAATGTGGTATAACGGAAAAAAATATCTTGAGGCTTACGTTTTCTTATCATACCATTTTGATGTGGCGTACAGTATTTGTCATTAATTATCATTATTGGCCTATGACATTAAATATTGATCATAACATTTGAATAATTAAACTGTATGCTAAATCCATTGGTTGAACACAAGGACATAAAAATAAATTGCATATTTCGTTGTAACATAATTTTCGAACAAAGTGAGGATTACGCTTACGACAGTTGACTTTTTCGGTATAATTATAGTGTATATGTCTATATGGAGATCATTGGTATACCTATAGCATGTACCTATGACACGATGGAGTAAAGAGTACACCTTATGAATACTTTGTTATTGTTTAAAACCCCTGATGATGTGGCTGCACGATGATGATTTCCCATTTGGCGGTAAACATTTTTTTTTATTTTAGGAGAATTCAGTCAACAAAAAACCCACGAAAAAACCACAGCGGTTTGCCGATTTCCCAAAGAAATTGCAGCAAAATTTAGATTAGTTCAAGTCGGTGAGGGCATTGCAAATATTTATATAAAGACAATGAAAGAATAAAAAATCGATGGCTTGAAATTAGTTCCAACTTATACATGAATATTTTCAAAAACATTTTTATAGAACTGAATTTCTTAAAATCAAAAGTACTTGTTATGGTTCTAAAGTAAATAAAATAAAACTGCTATCATTAGTGAAATACGCAGAACGAGATAGTAGAAAAAGAGCTTATTTTAAAAAAAATAATGAATATTTAGAACTAATTTGATTATAAGTATACATTGAAAATAAAAATAGTTCTACGCCTCTTCTACACCGATCAAATGTTTGGAATAAAGTTACTATCACAGATTTAATACGGTTTATAATATTATTAACTATTTATTAGTTAAGTAGGCGGTTTAACGATATTATATTGGAGCGAAAATAGTCGTGATAACTGATAATGCTTTATTTTCAGTGCGCCTTGTCATTGATTAAATCTTTAACATTAATTAGTGTCGTTGTGTCTACTTTATATCATTAATGTTACAACTAGTTATTGAATCTTATATCATGGAATTTTATTCTGTTAAGTTCTTTCGAAGAAGTGTATTTTTTTTAATTGGATGGAGGAATTTTGGAAAAAATAAAACAAATTAAAAATACCATGGAAACTAAATTTACTAACACTATGCAATTGCCATACCATTCCGGACATACTATTAATATATCATTACAATATGCATAAGGTAATAATAAAATATAATTCAAATATTTATTGTTTACTATATCTATATAGTTACTTAATTTAAAAATACTATATTACGTATGCGATCAATAATAATTTATGTAAATTAACACTTCAAAATAACACAAATGCATGTTTTAACAACTAAATTATTTGTAATTCCATACGATAGTATCATGCAACTATAATAGCTAGATATTATCTTTGCCCTGTTTAATTGTAACTGCAGGTAGTTACTCTATATAAGTACATATATATTATATGAGGTACATACGGTAGTTCTCAAGATAATCCACTTTATAAATTTGTCTGTAAATATGAATGAAATATTTAAATTAATTGCATATTTAGTACAAGTTGCTTGTAATAGACGTAAGCATCGGTTATATAATTGATGTATCATAATATGTATCGAATTAAAATAAATAACCTCGGTGAAATGTTAAACATGCTTTTTTTTTTTAATCGTTATTATGAGTTTCATAAAATTACCGTACATACTGTTATATACTGATATTTCGTGGAAAAAAAATAAATACATTTCAATCTAAATTGATAAATATTTTATATCATAATATGTTGTACATTTATCGATTCGCATGATCATAAAATAATATTATATTTAATTCAAAGAGAACAAGTCTAAATACATTTTAAAAACATATTTTTATGTCTACCAAGATACACTTATTTTTATACATGAAAGTGTGAAATAAGTAAAATACGTTTTATTTAAACTATTATATCTATGAAACGAAAGATAATTAAAATATTTGTATACTTACATACCACTCACGTATGAATAATCTTCTTTGATAACGTTATTAAAACTTTGGTTGTTGTAACTATAGTTTATCGATTTCGGCTTACGTTGGCTAGTCTCTTGGACGTCGTCATTATAAAGGTTTTTGACTGTATTCATAATGGCATTGTTATTAATTATGTATTTTTATAATATGATAATATATACAATGTACATTACAGTTTCTTTTACAGTTAAATATTTTCAATGAAATCACATTTTATAGTAGTTATCGTCTTAATAATTACGATTTTATAAATTATTTATAAAATTACATACATTCTTGAATTAATTGAATTTTAAAATGAATAAACAAAACTATACAGTATAAATGTATAATGACAATCAATTCAATTTTATTTTATTCTTATGATTATTTTTTTTTTTTTTTATATGCTCTGAATACATTGTTATTTTGAAGTATTTCTTTCGTTTTAATTACATTTCAAAATGGAAGCATACATTTTTAATAAATACCGCAGTTAATTACTTTTCTTTATTCAATCTCCACATACAGTTGTAATATTCAAAAAGAAATATCGTGTCTTTTGATAGTGGTTTTTATAATTTTAATAGCATTAAAACACGGACCGCATTAAAACGCTGCCGCCTTTGATATCGACATAGCGGTCGGATCGTGCGATTATGATCATACTTTCGAAAATTTCCATTTTGTTGGCAAAATCGCCTACACAAAATCTGTACACCCGTACAATAGCAACACCGTACGTATGGTCATATAGGTATTCTTATGCTACTTTTTTTCTTCCGCTAAAAATGCCGTAGGGGATACTAGAACATTTTGTCCTTTTAAAGTACCATCGTTATTTTTTTCATATCATATCGTTTAAGACTTTCCACCGAGGCGAGGTGTTAAAGACAAATGCCATACTCTTTGGTTGACACTTTAGAGTAACGATAACGATTTTCTAAATTGCTTGCGCTTACGTGTATGTGCGAATGACACAATATAACGCGCTCACAATTAAAAACGCCCAATTAATCCTACAGTATAATACCCGGTAGTTCAAAAGTTTACGGTTTCCGACGAAAAGTAAGATAAGGAATAAAATAAAAATGTTTTCAAAATTTGAAGTAAATCGCATCACTACAGTGTACGGCGTTTATAAACAACAAAGTAATATTATGTTATTAAATATTTGTTTTATTATAATAATTAGTATGATAAACCAATAATGTTTTTTTTTTTATTATTATTATTATCTTCCATTATTTTTATACATACGTGGTGGGCGCATATAATATTATACATTAAATAATAATAAGTAATATTCTCAAATTATGCATATTTATGCATAAATTACACATCACTAATACTAGGTATGTTTATGTATACCATGGTTTATTACTTGTCAAACGGATAATTAAGCCCTCATAATTTAATATGTCTAAAAGATAAACTCTTCATTCCAATATTAATTAATCATTATATCACGTTATGGCGTATATTTTAAAGCTAAAAATAATTTATACACTCAAATATAGGAAATAAAAGGGGTAAGGGCTGTAAGCTGCAGTATTCGTTTTAAGTCATAACACATCACGCAACGTAATTAATTTGATGCAATGCAATTACATCTTTTTAGATTTTATGAAGTCTTTTAAATATTTGTAATATTTATATACATGTATACGATGGGGATTTTTTTCAACCACATTTCTTTCTACAAATTATGGAATACATTGATTAGTAAAAAGTTTCTCAACACTAAAAGAACTCTAAATTAAAAATACCGAAATGTTTTTAAAATGCCTTTCAAAATTAATATTTGTTTTATGATCAATAACCATTTTATTACATAATATTATGACCTTACAGATCTCCGAAAATAATATATTTTATGCTATCGAACTCTTGGTCGTCTAAAATATAATGATCACAATGCATTGCCATAGTGTTTATAATATAAATATTATTTTATATTGCATTATATACTATAAGTGTTATCATTGATTTGGTATACCAATCGTATAATTTATATAATTCATAGTGAGATTGGAAATAATGGTTCAAAAAATAAGGTACGTACACATGCAAATAGACCTGGAGATTTATTTCATTACATCCTAACCATCATTAAATGTTCAAATAAATTCAATAGTTTTAGAGCTCTCTCTTTCTCTCTCCATATGTAGATGTAATATAAAACATGGAATTTAAAACTGATCTTATGATTTTTGCTATAAGACAGAAAATTTGCAGAATTAGGTTTTACTAAAAATTTTACTAGATTGGTATTTTGTACCATATTATTCATCAGCTGTGAAGTTATTTTTAGTTAAAGTATACTTAAATATCAACATTACTTAGTTGTGATTAATTGAATAAAATCATTATGTACAGCATAATACATAATTCTAACACTCAAAAATCATTATTTACAACTCTTATCTTATTTTTTCTATACTCATAACAAAATATGTTTTATGAAGAAAAAAAAAATTATCGATATTTGAATCGGGTAACCGGGATCACCATAATATATTTGAAATAAATATAAATCAATATTATGATATTGAAAACATATGCAATTGTCCTTGAGGGTAATTAGATTCTCGGTTGACGTTTTTGCAATTTTTTTTTTTCGTTTTCTTCAATTAATCGGAAAATTGCTAAGAAATACCAACTAGACACCATTTCCTACAAGAAACACTCAATAATTATGATAACCAGAGCAATCATTCTGATTGAAATTGTGTATAAAGGCCAAAGGGCACACAAAAAATTAAAAATAAGCACATTATAGTAAAACAAATACATTCCTCGTTTTCCTTAGAATATAAAATCACAAATATAATATAACTTTCACGTATTAGTACATAATAATTATTTGTATATTTTTAGAAATTCTGTTATATTAAAATGTTCCGTTTTGTGATTCATGTGTTTAAAACTTAGGGCCTACATAGACTATGTAAAAAAAACCTTGTATGTAGTGGTTCATGGTTGTAAAACAAATTGTCATTAAAAATGTACATTTAAATACAATTTGAGTAACGCGGGTCCATACAATTAATTAATGAAATAAAAGTTTTATGAAAAAACGTCGCGTAACTGTACAACACTATTAAAATAATTAAATTATATACATCGTCCGCTGTTACATATCATTTAACTAACACGAGCAACCTTTTTTATGGTACGGAAATGCTCTATAAATTTACTTGTTTGTAAAATCAACACACAAGTTAATTGTCACCACCACCAACTACAACAACAACATTTATTTAATAAGTAATAACTTTACAAATTAAATACTTTTGATACTTAAGGACACCAAGTTACCAATATTTATTTCTATTATATAAGTTAAGAAAATACTTGTTCGATTAATTATGTTTTTTCTTCTACCATAATAATTTATTATAATCTTAATTAAGGATTTAATCGTAAACAATATCATGCCGTAAAATCGTCCTTAAAATACGACGTTTATCCAAAAATAGTATTGATGTATCTTAGGTATCTGGAAGGAAAAGTATTTTACAAAAGTGTGTACGTACCTATATCAAATTTAATTTATATTTATATTAATAGGTAGAACGACATTTTAAACGACCAATAAATAAAAGACGAAAAGTACTCACCTACTGCGCAAGAACGTTATATTATGTGTCAACAATTTCATATACAACTGGCTTAAAGCAAAGTAAAACGTTAAAATCGTTATTACATTTTCCCGTAATCTATAATTAAACGATAAACCAATAATTTTGAACGACCCCGCGATGACTTATTTATTTACTTATTTGTACCTGATTGAAATTTCTTTCCAGGAGCACGTTTATTCCTTGCAACATTTCCAATTACAAGTAATTGCTTTTGTAGAAGGCACGTATTTTATATACTCTACGAAAAATATTATCAAACTACCGGAATAGCAAATTGATCGTTTTTTTTTCACAATTTAAATATTACATATTATAGCGGCTCGTAAAGCACACATATAATATATTATACATAATGTGTTATTGAAAATATACCCCTAGGCCACCATTTATATTATATTGGAACAAACATACATACTTATGTAGTTATGCGTTTAGTATAAATACAACTTTGTGTGGAAATATCAGTTACAAAATTAGTTAGTTAGTTAAACAAACAAATAATAAATAGTTATAAAAAAAATAATTTTATTATATAAAAAAAACAACAGGAAGTGTCATCATTGAGTGGCTTTTTTGAACAAGTATTTCAATGTCACTATAAATTAGCTCATATTCATAGCCCAGGGTACAGATTGCACATTTCTATGAAAACAAATTTACCACTATTCTAATCAATATTGTACGTGTACATTTTTTGTACTTTATTTTATTTTATTTTATAACATTTCGCTGGAGAAATTGAATAGTAATGAACTTTTTTAAAGTTATTAATACGGTAGTGTCACTTAAACTACAAATTCGTCTCCGTAGTACTTCTATGAGTGACAGAGTTTGTTCGCGTTTTATATTTCAACAACCAGTATTTCATGTTGTTTAATATACCACATTTGAATTTCCTCAAATGTATGCAACCTTTATGATTAAACCAGTAAATTAATATTAATTACAATTATTGGCCTAGTGAAACTCCAACCTCACCGTCACTAAACTTGACCTTCGGGTCAAGATAAATTTTATGCTCAAATAATCAAATAACTATTCCGATATGAGTGGTTAAATTATAATTGCGAAACACCTATTAACCCGTCATGACTCAATAATCATTAGTCAAACCATAATTAAATCCTATACGACAACGGAACCTGAAAATAATTATCACGACGATGACACGATATTCGATAGTGGACAGACTTAAAAAATAACTTGTATATAAAATACAATAATTCAATACATATAAATGCTTAAAAGTAAATATGAAGCCACTAAAAAGCGTCATTAGCACGGCACCAAATTATATCCTGCTCATGACAATAAGAGATTTCAACCTATTTATTAAAAACAAATCCAATATTTGAACTTATTTTAGAATATCCATTCAAAAGAACAATAAAAAACATAAAATAATTATTTATACTTATAAAATTCTTACAGAACCATAAGTGATTAAATTCTCAAAAATGAAAATAATAGATTTTTTTACTTATCAACTCAAAAGAAAATATATTTTTGGATAATAGTATGAAACTTATACCTTACTACATATATTGAATTAATAAATTAATAATAGTTAGAGTGTATGTATATATATATATATATATAATTAAGGAAACCACCAACGATATATATAAACAAAAATATATAAATATATAAATATATATTTACTGAACCAATAAGTGATACCATTATTTCTTGTTGATATTGAGTAAAATATATAAAATAAAGACATTTTAATACTGAAATCATTATAATTGTGACGTGCCACAAACTTGATTGCACGGAAAATAGCCGATAGGCGATGAGTTAAGTTTTTACATGATATTTTTTTTAATAATTCAGATTACATAATAATCTTTTACAAAAAAGAGGGACGTGAAGTTGCTTGTAGTTCCATGACTAGAATTCACTTAAATATGGGGTAAATTGGGTTGCTTTTTACGGCCCATTTAACGTCATAGATCCGGTTGGTCCTTGGATGTTTTCCAATAATAGATTTCGTAGGATTGGTTCAAGTCCATTGCCTTGGTTACACCCTGATAGTCAGCATTTTCTATTTAATGTCTGCTAATTAGTAAAGCCTATTATGAGATTCGGCAGTATTTTTATCAATATCCCCTAATTAGGTAAATTATATTATTTTAACATAAAGTGTGCATATCTTCAAAAATATAATATAATGTAATATGGAAGCCTATAACGTGATATACCAATATTTAAAATAGAAGAAACGTTAACAAATCCCTCAATTTGTAAGTTGTTCAGATTATGGTCACATACAGTACCTATATTATTATTGCCAAAGCAAATCTTATCGCGTCAATTTTGGGTAAAAACCACGGTTAAAAATTTATAGTCCTGTAAAAAAAATGCAGAATTACCATCCAATCATACTCTTTGCAAAATTGTCTACATGGCTGACCGCAAATAATGCATATAATTTAAAAAATTCACCGATTAAAAATCAATGGTCCCATAAAATAAAATACTTCAGCTACTGAAAAAACTTAAAACTTATACTAGATAACCCTTTTTGCTGTTCTTCAGAAATAGGTCCTGAGACTAACATACGCATAAACTAATCCTCCGACATTCAAAATACTTAACTCTATTGATTCATAAAAGCACAAACCTATCTTTACATTTTACTTTCTTCTTAACCGATTTTAAAAACCTTATATACCTCAAGACATTCCTAGCTGCTGTAAAGTTGTTATACTGTATTATGTCCAACCGACTAATGACAAAATATTATTTCATCGATCGCAGTACTCTTTTGTAGCAAAAATGGTATAACCAAAAATAAATAGTTCAAAACCTTGACGAGCTTTAATATAATATACTTCATCTTAGAATATTTGTCATAGCACTGATAACAGAAAATCATTTTACATCGACTTAAAATATACTCGCAGACACTCTGTATCGTAAAAAACCATCTCGGTGGTACTACCCGTGCGGGTATGGCAATTTTAAATTCAAAATTCAACGACAACTTAAAGAAATGCCTTACCAAAATACCAGTAAAAATGACAAACATCTACAAACATAATACAATTGTATTTATGAAAAAAAATCATATTCTAGTTACAACAAAATCAGTGTATTGCCCACCCGGTTATCCAATCACTCTAAATGTATTCTCTTTCGCAACTCTAACTCACTCATATATCATTTCAGGTGATCGAAGTAACCAAAAAATATAATTTGTAAATGCAGATAAAATCACTTTAGTGCGTGTTTCAAAAATTAATCAAACATCATTATTTATTAGTTAATATTATTATGTACGTCTAATCAAAGATCTACGTAGCCTACCAACCTACTGATCCTGGATATCCAACACTAATAGACAGCTTGTCATTTTTTTATTTCTTCTATTGTAAGCTCAATTAAGCAGTATCATGTAAATCGATAATGTTTTTGACCTATCGTTTTCGTGGGTGACCATTCTTCGATCCCTCTCCGTGTGAGTCAAAAGCAAAATATAATAAAATATAAACTTAAAAAATAATTTGTATTTTAATTTATTGTCAAATAGAGTGGAAGAAAATTAATTTAAGGAAGTAAAACGTAAACATATTTTTTTTTCTAAAATTAAAATACACCCAAAGTGTGACATTATCATAATAAAGTGTATTCATAAAAAAGTGACAAAGTACGAGTTAAAAATATCAACTAGTGTCTAATGGTTTTTTATAAAATAATAAATGACAACAATTGAAAAATACAAATAATAAATAATTATATATCTTAAATTGTTTTTTTCTTATTTTTCTTTTATCATAGTATTTACAGTAAATACTATGCACATATATGAAGACAAACCTAAAAAAACAAATCTAGGAATACGAATAAACCAGAAAAATTTAAGCATGTACCTTGATTTTTTTCAAATGTCTCTAATAAATATGGATACATAGTTGAATAATTAATGTTACATACGAGTATATAATATGAATAATTTTTTTGTTGTACAAATGTCTGGTAAAAATGTAATTGTTTATGTGTGGAAGAGAAATATCGTGTAGTTTCTTTATCTCATAAGGTATAATAGAAATTTTAATATTGAATCAAGTACATTATATACATAAACGATTAAACTAAAACATTATATTGAACATGTGTTTTATGATTTGATGTAAATAATTATTCAGTATTCCTTTTCTCAATATCAATACCAAACACATATTCTGAAACTATATTATAACCTTAAAGTACGAGTATATAAATTATTTCAAATGTTAACACATACATCTCAGTCATCAACCAGATATATTGTCGTCTTTATTATTGGTTGCGTGAATATAATTATATCTAATATGCCAAAATCATTAATCAGAATTTAGCATAGATAATAATTGGTCGTATCCTAAATAACGTATTTTGAGTGATTTATTATTATTTAAGTACCTGTATGTTTTGTAATACCGACTATAGGTTAATTTTTGAATTTTTAAAAATAAATATAATAGTATATATATATAAAACCAACTACGATGATTTTACTGGATAGATGAGCTTATAATATAAACAGTTAAGGCTAACATTAGAAATTCAAGTTATAGTACTGGCAGCTCCTTGAAAGCAAACAAATATTATTTATTTTATGCACCAAATACCCGATCGATATTTATAATTTTCAAAACTTTTGCTCTAGTACGAAAAAGCAAAGTGATCATTTTTAAATTTAAAACTCAGAACTTGACAAATATGAACCATTTTATAAATGTACGTACACTTATATACGTTTATATGCGCATACACACTTTTATATATATTATATCTATACGTTGAGTATAAGTTACAAGAGAGGCATCCAATGTCGTCGTAATTCAACTGCTGCAGGAAAAACGTTTAGAAGAAGAAGAAATAAAGAAAGAAATAGAGAGAAAAAAAAACAGGATCGCGGGTGGAGAAGTTGGCGAGAAACTTTATCAGTTCAAAGTGGTCCAGAAAATACGGGTGCGACTATTGATTGTTGTCCATACGACATCTGGCGAGCTAACGCGAGATTTCGTCGGTAGGAACCGAGTTTAATTATGGGCCGTCCCGACGACTTTTACCGGCTTTTCTGTGGCAACAGAGGGTCTGAAAAGGGAACGCGAATGCAAACTTTGCAAGAGAGTTTGACGGGCTAGGTGGAGAGGGCGTCATAAGAATAATTTATTAAAAGTAAAAGTTACCCCAAGATAATAAATATCAACTTTATGTTGGGCAAAAAAAAAAAATAAAAAAAATCGTACGAAAATCTTGTCCAGTGTAAACGTCCCACGGTGCTCCTTTTTGTCAGATGACATCTGTTGTTAACAATACAATTTCCTTTTTGATATTGTTGTTGGAAAAACTCTCCATTGTCATAAAAAAAAACATCGTGTTATCAATAGGATTACATTTTCACTTAATTTCTCGTCTGCTGCGCATAAATTATTTATACCTATGTAGTACTGGAAAGAGCCATTTTTTGTTGCTTATTGTATCGTTTTATTACAATCTATAATCAATAATAGGTTATCACCATAATCATTTTTTTCGTTCACAAATCAAACTTTTATTTTATGTTTATTTTTATCAAGTACGATGTATAGTACGAATTCCATTACACAAACAAAACGAAGGTCCGTAAAATGCCACTGACAATGATTTTGAAGAAGTGATTTCAGCGAATATTGCCGAGTTTACGGTTAATTAAAATAATTGCTGATAGTTAAATTGACTCCGTGATTGATTGACATACAATCAAACGCCGTAACTCCGGCCAGCATGTGCGATTACGCGAAAAACAGTCGGGAAAACGTAAAAGTCAGTTCGAAAATATTGTACAAAATCACAATACGTAGTTTGATAAGACTATGTTTACCTAAAAATTTGGACTGTCCATAATTTACATAAAAAATGGATTTTAGGATAAAACTAACCGATTTTAAATGTAAAAAAAAAAATCATACACATCGATCTAAAATACGAAAATTGTTATTCTTTTTGTGCGCGCAAAAATTGATTGGAAATACTATTTATTTAATGAAAAGTGTAATAAATTACAATCTACTTGAAATGCATAGAATACGATTGGTTGTAACGATCGATTTTCAAGCTTGCAGTCAAGTCTCCTTAAATCATGATTTAAAAAAAAAAAATCTGTTTTTACTTACTTCACTTAATTATAAACGAGACACTATCCGTCTGCAAACTCATCAGTCCTTACACGAGTTTACTCGTTTGCCGTCAAACAGTACATTCAACTCGATTATTTTTTAACTTTTCATCCCAAGTTTAATCAACTGTGGAATAATTTCTCAAGCAAACATTTATTTGGACAGTAGACAAACTGCGCGGTATTCGACGTTTTCAGTAAAACACATAATAATATGTTCCGATCAATGTTTACTGATTATTAACTATTATTTATTAACGATATCACGTTAGTGAAATATTGAATGAGTTTTCACTGGTTGATTTTGCAATAAATTATTAAAAAAAAAAAAAATAGTACTCACAGTGCGCACTATGACCGTAAAATGATATTACATTTCGTGGACCATCGAGTTGCAGTAGGTCATCTAATGGAACAAAATTCTTAAACAACTAGCGACGATAATGTTATTGTTATAACGGTTTCTAAAAGAGTCGTAACACGTACGCGGGCGCTCCCGCCCTCCACTGTTACACATAATGCACAATATCGATGTCGTTACTTGCGTTTTATTTTTTTATTTTTCTTATTTCTGTTGTGTTTCAGAAAGCGTTCAAGGTAAATTTGAAAGGACGCTCTTGGATGACCTCCTAATGGAGTACAACCCTCTGGAGAGACCTGTATCCAACGAATCCGATCCACTCGAAGTTACGTTCGGCATAACGCTACAGCAGATAATAGACGTGGTTCGTATACACTTTAGCTACACTTTATTCGATCGTAAAACGTTATATCGCGCGGAAACGGTACGCGACGACGTGCAGTTCGCGTACCTACGACAAAAGCAATCTACAAAATTGTGCCGTCAATCCGTGGTCCATAATGATTCTTAGCGATGAAATGATCGCGTAGTAATAATAATAAGAATAATAATAATAATAATATATAAACGACATAAGGTATCTAAAATAATTGACGATTCGTACGTGACTGTAAAGAACATTTGCTGTGCCGACTCTCGCAACGGCCGGCAGCGTATACGCCATTAATGTTTAATTGCGATTTTAGATTAAGATTAAAAAATAACAATAGCCGTCCGCTGTACGCCTGTATATATTGTACTGATTGTATACATTGTTATGTGCTTTTATAGTGTAAACGAGTTCGTGGAAAACATTCAAATGATTGATATCAAAGCACATTTTAACGACAATCTTAGAAGTTTGTTATTATCTTGAGAATCATTGATCATTAATGAAAAGGATCTACTCGTTTTTACCCAATCTTTGGCTTAACGTTACAAGTAATTCACACTCAAGAGTGTTAAATTCAGGATTCAAAACTGATTTATAAGATAATATTATTTATATTTAAGTATTTTCAGTATAATAGCAATGGGTTTAAAGTTGGTTTTGTTGCAACTATCATATCGAACTTTTGATTCCAATAAATAATGAACTGTTTATTTGTATTAAAATAATCCTTTATGAATATATTTTATTCGCTGAATTTATAAGTTATTTTAACTAAGTAAACCATACTCCCGGAAGAAAAGACGTAGATCTTATACCTAAAAAGCCACAGTGGTCATGCAACCATTATTCAAAGTAACATTTGGCATGGTTATACTTTGAGTCTTTGAAGTAACGCAAATAATATAAGCAATATAACAATACACTTTGGCGTTTGTAAGTTATATAAAAATACGAAAAAGGAAAAGGAAATGGGAAACATAAATGAATATGGGTGACATTGGGTAAGGATTTATTTTTGTAGAGTTACGTTCGTCCAACATGTACGCTATAGTTTGTTTTATAATTTGTTTTTTAAGCAATAAACTATCCATGATATAATTTGATAGAAAGCTAACTAAACCAAAATGTCGTTTAAAAATTATAAATGATTGTTCTCATGATACATTTTATACGTACTCGTATATTAATATATAAATAATTAAAAGATAATAGTTCGACTATAGTTTTATGTAGGTAAAGTTTAAACAAACGTATATATTATAATTTTCTAAAAGCTCGAATTAATATGTTTTTTTATTCACTGATTTATATTTATTGTATTATGATTTAATCATGTTCATAGTATGCATACTTATCATTTATGGATATAGGTACTTTTTAAATGATTTTAATTTTTATAAAAATGGAATGAATGCCCAAATTTCAAATAAAAATGTTTTTTATTTAATTACGAGCTTCGGTGTGGACAGATAAGTTTTACTAAATATTTAAACACTAAAAAATCATCTTAATAGTTTTAGTTTTCGGGAAAAATAAAATTATTAATTGAAATAAAAATAAAATTTATTTATCCGTAATAATTTTACAATGTCACGAACATTTTACGATCAAGAGAAACTGCTTTATAAATACACAAATTGTGGCGACGAAAAGTTCGAATTAAAATTTTGTTACTACTTCCAATACACCCAAAATTAAAAAAAAAAAAACAGAAATCAAATATCATTTTTTGTGTTAATGTCTTAAAATCTATGTATTAATTATTAATAAAGCGTATGTTTAAATTATGATCAATGTTTGATTGCCTATTGTAAAACTATTGTACTTGTCTTTCTATCCCATACTGCATTATATAAATTATAATTAAATTTAAAGAGTGAATGAAAAAATGTAAATAAATTATTTAAATTCAAAAATAAACACACATACATTTTATTTGTTGTACATTATAACTATAATTGAATACATAATATAATAGTTTTATACAGCATTACACTTTTTTTTAAAACTATAATTATAAATTTGATGTTTTTAATACGAACTAAATGTCTACTTCATAAATTTGTCTACACAACACAATTTAAGTACTCTCACAACCATAACAAGTATAATATAACATAAAATACACATCATAAGTTTGACGAATGCATTAATAGTTCAAAAAAAAAAATTATATATATTTGTATCGTTAAAAAATCCATATATTTTTTGTTTCACATATCTTTTGTGTATTTTTATTTTTTAAGTGCCATAATTTTAGAAATATTATTATTTCAACCCATCGAATCACTCATAAATAATGTTATTTTTGTTCAAGTCTTGTATTCTTGTGATACCTTGTCTTTATGAAAACTATCTGTATTTTAATAATTGATTTAGAAAAAATTAAAAAGGGAATTCACTGTTTAAACATCTAAATCAAAATAAAACGTGCAGGTCACAGTAAACAACGGACTTATAGTATCATCTATCAAGGCAATAAAATAGGAAGAATGAAATTGTAAATAATTTATTGGTATTAATTTGATACTAAACTTTTCAAGTTATCATTTTGTTACATTTAATATAAAGTTTGAAAAGAAATTTGAAATTCTGTAGAAAACTATACCGTTTAGCTAACCTTTCAAAAGCAGTGTGCACAGTTTCGTTTCGTGGAGCCTTCTGGCACTATTGGATTTTCTCCTGATAGATTTAATTCGAAGGAGTGTACAGAAATTCAAAGTTTTAAAGTGTTAGTGATGGGTTTTCCGAGTAGTGATAGTCATGAATATCAAATTTTGAAAATTAATAAATGCTTTCTAAAAATATTATGTTTAATAGAAAATCAACTGATATGTAGGTAAAATTATTATTCACACAATCCATTGTTAAAGGTAAAGTTAAAAAAAAAACCAAGATTCCGCTGTTTTGTTAATAACATTGAAGTTTTCACCCAAAACTTTATATGAAAAATGTAAAATATATATAGAGGCATAAATTAAAATAAAATTACCATAAAACTTACACTTGAAGACGTCTGATGAGAACTTGATAGCACCACGAAAGCAAGAGACTTGTCTTTTATTAAATTTTACATAAGAATTATAACAGTCTGCAGGTGCAATGAGAACAAGCAATGACGGATACAGGATGTTAATAAGCGTACTCTGCAGAAACTTGCGTTAAAGAATCTCTTCGTTAAATATTCTCTAGTCTCATACTTGGATGTTTTTCACAGAATTTATTTTCATATACATACCAAAATCACAATATTTCTATTAAGTTATAAAATGAATTCAAAATTAAATATTAATAAGTATAGAAATTATGAGTCTTCACATTTTTTAAATAGTCTATGATTAAAATCTAATTAGTTCACACAGCAGATTAATACAAACTTTGATTTATTTACGAAGAAATAAGAAAAAATAAATGTTATACTCGTATTATCATGTTTTAAAATTAGTATAAATTAAATAAATAAGATCAATATTTAAATTGTATGCATATATTTCGAATAATTATTTAAATGTACATTAAAATATAAACATCAATATGAAAACGAAAATGTAAAGAAATTAAGGTACACGGATATTTTTAGGTACAACTCAAATATTCAACTATATTATTTTTAACATTAAACCCATTGATTTCAGCGTTAAAATTATTTTAATTCAAAATTGTCCATTTGAGAACTGGCAAACAATATTTTTAGAATATTTAGATTGAATACGTGGACTAAATACAAAAATACAGAAAATAAATCTATTGAGGATATTAAATATTTAAGACTTTATAATACACACTATCCCCATAAATTAACTATTAAAAAAGCGGGTGAGATACAGTGATAGGGTGAAATACAAGATCCGGGTAAGACAAGGGGACAGGTGACTGATATAGGTGAAATATTTTTATATGTTTGAAATCAATATATACCGTTGATTTCGAAACGGAAACCATTTCTATGCCTAAAAATAGTTGATAGTACTATAATATTAGTGTGTAAAATGTACATGCGTATATAGTATGGTAATTGAGTTTCTTAAAGTTCTGAAATGAGGTTGATTGCACGGACTTTTACAAATAAACATAAATATAATTTTAACTAAGGCAGAAAAGTCCTAGATGATTAAATTGTAGAAATATGCACAGCAAAATTAAAAGTATGCCTTAAAAGTCAATAAATAAGCAAAAAAGATGAGTACAAGAGCTGAAAAAGTCACAAAAAAGTTTGTTTTTGTTATTTCATGGAATTATATAGGTATTTAAATATTTTATTAAATATCTTATATTTTATTTATATTTCTTACAAAATACTGGGTATTGTTATATTACAAAAATATTCAATACAATTTTTTTTCCAAGTTATTTTCTTTTCACTTGATAAATATTTGCAATGTACAACCGATGTTTTTTTCAATATTTTCGGCATACAGTGATGTTCGATTGTCATCTGCCATGTTGTTGTTCCAAGAAAAAATTATTTCTCCTTCTGAGGCTGTTATTGGCGTGTATTTATAAGAAATTAAATAATTTCCTGATACATCTCCAGCAAACTATTCAGTAATAAAACCATCTCTGGTCGAGAATTTCGTCATTTTTAACATCGAACATGGTCCGTTATTTTATTCGGGGTAAGATACAAAAAAAAAAAAGTGGATTAAAAATACTGAATAGTAAAATAAACATTCCTCTGTAGTTTTGAATTCATAATACTTATATCTCACTTTAGACGGCTCGCAATAAAAAATAATTATGTTGACTACTATAAAAGAATTATGTTTGCCTTGAGAATATTTTTAAGTCTGTCATTCTCACTCATTGTGACTCATGGAAGTTTTCCGACTTCCTGAGTTGGAAATTAGAATTACCTGCGTTTTAAAACAGACTGAAAAAGTTCCTTTGATTTTTTTTTTTTTTTTATTATAAAATGTCAGGCTTTAGAACAACCATAGCTGAGTTGACGTTATGCAAGGTTATTTTATAATTTATTTTAATGTCAGTTATTTATTTTCTGTTGGTACATGACCACTATTTGTTTTAGTCCTCGTTATAGTATAATACTATATGACAAAAAATAAATTGCGCACATTGTGAAATTATTTCACTCTATAATATAATATAAACAGTATGATTACTAATACTTAAAATATGGTATTTTTAGGATGAAAAAAATCAAATCGTCATTACAAATGCTTGGTTGAATATGGTAAGTACCGACATTTTTCATAGTAGTTAATATCATACCAGTGAATGAATTAGATCATTTAGTCCATCAAGGCTTATCGAAGTACTAAATTTTGTATTTTGTTCAAACTTGACATGAAAATCATAGATGAAAACATTTTATACATTATTGTCGTTTATCTCACTTTTTATAAGTTAGGTAGAGTTATTATATATTACCAAAAGACGGTTTATGTTGGTGTGAGAAAAATTATTTTGTAAGAAGTTACGATAAACAACTACCTTTACCTATTAAATTTATAATATGTTTTTTAAATTCGATGTACTCGTATAAAAAAATATTTTAAAATATTTTCGAATATCGCAATGATGTCTATTATAATGTTATTAGCTAAAATCTTATATTAAAAGGATGCCATAAAGCATTAAGTAATACCATAATTTACATTGAAAAATCCTTAAAAAAGTTATAGATTCCAAATAGATATAATAGAGATGATTTTTTTTCAACTACTATTTCGTTAAGATTGTTATACTTATCACTAAATACTCGAATGGTCATGTAACGAATACGAGTGACAGGAGGAGTGTCTAACTCTGTCACAACTTATGCCTCGAACTTTATGACGTCATTAAAATAGTAAAATAAATTATCTTTAGAATTTTCAAGTATTGAAAAATTATTTAAAAGTTGTGTGATATTTAAATCGTACACTTTGAATGAAGGTCCCCAGAGTGTTACCACAAAGTGGTGAAGTTTAAATGGTTTTTTTAAATTTCCTAGGAAAATACTGAAAAGTTAAAAACTATTGATTAAAAATATTATTTTTGTCAAATGTATAATCTAAATAAGGGATAAATAAAAGTTTTTATACCTGTAAAAGTGGTTGAATAAAAAAGAAACATAACGTTTAATATTGTAATTAGTCAAATAAATAAGGTATCAAAGTTTTATTTATTTTTGTGTAAAACTTTTCTGCTGATTTAAAATAAATAATCGAATTAGTTTGGTAAAGAATGGTTTACCCTCTATGAAACTGGATTTGCTTCGTTAGCATATTTTGTTCTTTTCTTGGGTTATTATTACACGATTTTCTTACCGTTTTCCTTGTCGAATCTTTATTATTTTATTTATTACTCAATGCTTTTAAAATAAATAACGAAAATTAAAACTTAACACTAAAATGTTTTATCTCCTTTATTCGAAGAAGCTGATACATTCTTCGTTCCACACGTACAATGACTTTGGAAGAAATCTTTAAGTATACAATCCTATGGCGTTTAAAAGAAGGTACTAAAAACCATCTCATTCATTTTATTACCTAAATTTCAGAATTTAGTCAGTGATTATTTAAAAAGAATCCACCAGAATTTAAAATTTTGAATAATATATCATATTATATTCAATTGAAAATTACCAAAATTGATATTATAAGGTAACAACTTATTTAGAAAAATATATTCTGAAGACGAATTTGCTTTCGAAGGTAAAATGTACGACCTTTTTCTTATTGAAAAATAAAATAGTTATGACAAGTACGAACGATAGTAAAATTATGAAGTATAACAATATCTCAGTTGAGCAGAATATTATTGAACGATCGTCGTTTTTTTTTAAATGTTTGATCTATAATTTAAAAAAGTTCAACGTGATTGTATATATATATATATATATATATATATATATATATATATATATATATATATATGTTTCGACGCAGTACTATTACATATACTAACATTGCATTTACACCGGATGCCTTTAACATGTGTAAAAGTCGTCTAGAACATCTTCTAGTAACTTATCCACTTGTCTTGGCACGATTCCATTCAATTACACGTGCATGTGATTTTGGCTGTTGATTATTTTCACAGAGTGTATCGTTATTTAGAATGAACTATTAGCGAACGTTTCTTGCACACAGTAATCCGTTAAAAATGTGCCGCTTATATTATAAATAAATAACGCGCGTCAAAAAGGAGGTGACCGCTAGTATAGTCGGTTGAACTTTGTTTTGTGAAAAAAAAAACAAAAACATTGTGCACATGAACATCTTGAAAATTTTTAATCCAAAAGCAAACGGAAAATAAACATAATAAATGACACTCGCGCTACGAATGCGGAACAAAATGAAAACCACTTAGAGTGAACCTAATTTAGTATTTATTGTGCAGTTGAGCAGTGTGTATAATACATCACCGGTGTACGGTTGATGATCCGTGGTGTTCCGATTTATCGAAGGCAGTATACACTTTAATAATATATTAGTACGGTACGACTCACGTTTCGGCGATTACTGCACTATTGGAAAAAATGAACGCGTCATGGACACAGGGCACTGCACACAAATATAACGACTTGTGGCGGGGGGAGGGAGGACTCTCTAAAAATCGATACAAAACCGTGGAACTAAAACGATTAGATGAAACAAAAAATAGATAAAACCTATGGAATATATATAATGGAGTTGTTAATGTTATTTCTAGGAGATGAGATCCTGTAGGTCGAGTTATGTTATACAGGTTTAATGATTTGTATTAGACGAGGGATGAAAAACTAATCTATAAAATACATTTTAAGACGTGAAGTTGGGCAATTCCTTTACGTCGTACCAGGATATCGTGCGATAACGTTTGACGATGTTAATTATGCGTAACAAGTACAGTTTTTTTACGTTCATCTTATTATCATATTATAATATATCCCACGCCATTTGATAACATCAGCAAGCCACCTTGTCACGGTCCCGCGGTGCGCAACACAATTTAAATGCTTTACTATAGTAAAAATCAAAGAATGACACTGTTTGTTTTTCTTTTAAATACAGATTATTGTTTTCTAAATTTATAATTAAAGGAAAACCACACCATATAACTACTATCAAAAAGGTTATACAACCACACAGACATCACAAACGCACGTGCACTACCTACACAGACTCAAGATATATTAAACATAAATCATAATTGTACAACTATTGACCAAGTACCTGTAGTGTTTATTAAGATTATGTTTCAAAATATAAAAATATAAATAAAGAAATTCAGAATATGATGAAAATAATATATTTGGATTGTGATACTTCGAAAGCCTAACAGTCGATGTGTAGTAGATTGTGTGTAGTAGTGTAGTAGTGCAATAATGCACCCAGTCGTTGTGCACGTTTGTACAGTGTTAAATTTAAAACAAGTCGATGCACGCAACCCGCGTTATAATGGAATTGGTGTGCACATTCGTATCTGTGCACACACAACCAATTAAATTGTTTTCAGCGAATTATGTTCGACGTCACAGTTACGCGTCGGCGTTACGATTTATTTTTACCCTTATTCGTTTACTATATTCCGATTATCAGCTGATACTGTTCGTCGATCATTATTGTAAATTCAAAACTACTATCGTGTTTCTGTTTTCTATCAACAACATATTTTATTATTATTCTTGTATTGGTTTTCGATTTTTAAAATTATTTCAGTACAGAAGATACTGTAATGCAATTTCTCAACAATCTCGTTAGAGAAGAAGATTGAAATAAAAAATAAAGGTAGGCTTACTCCAGACTTAAATATTATACATATAACTAAATGTAAAACGAGAGAATATGTAAGGAAATCTAAAAATTATTTATATAAAACGATAAATAACTAAAGTTTGTAAACAATTATTTAATATAATCTTTGATCTATATACATTGGTAAAATATATTTTTTTGGATGTGCACTACTTTGAAAACCGACGAGCTACCACTGCGACACAGTATAATATTCATAAAACAAATGATAAAATATATAATTATATAATTATAACAGTTCAATATGAGAACGAAAAAATACACGAATCGCACGGACGATAAATACATATTTATTTATTTAAATTATATGATTATGAGATAAAGTAAAAGCCACGAGACTGCTAAAAGCAGGCAGTGTACCGTCAACGGGTGCTTAGTAGCACATCGCCGTCTCCAAAACTGGTTAATTTTAATCACTCGGGCGTCTCGATTTATAATCATCCGTCAGTCACCTGGTAGTATCACTACCATGATAAAAGGGTGTAAGGAGTTATATCGGGGCGACCTGTCAACTTATCCAATACAATATGCTAATTTGCAACTCCATATCTCAGGAAAACGACTATATGGAGTGGGGATATCGAATTAACGCCTGAAACACGATCGCTTCACCCCGATAAGGTATACATCCTTCCTTGTGGTACATATCTTGCACACAAATTACTACTAATGCATCTTAATTGGACGTATTTTTACTTTTGCCAACTGAGCCATTAGAATAACGAATATTGATTTTAATAACACGAATATAATGATAGCTAAGTTGAGCATTTTTTTTTCTTTTAAACCGTATTCGAAAATTATATTTGAACCAGAAAATATTCAAATTAATAACTTTATAAAGTAGGTAGTATTTTTTTTTTTTTATCTGTTTAAATGATTTCAACCGAGAGAATTGCACAAACCTGGTACTTTACTCAGAGAAAATGTCATCAAGTTGGTAATTTGTGGTCATTTTTTTAATTTCTCATAATTTTTCCTATAATTTGATAAAAACTAAGCTAAAAGTGCGAAAAACTTCAATAGAGATTGAGAATCAAACCCTACACCGTCTAGTATTTTCATCACCATGCACTTTACACTACACACCTTTCATGGATACATTTGAATGTTGTGCTATAAATATTAGTGAAAGTGACTCAAAAGAAATATATACTATCGATAAATCGATGTTAAATTTAATAGAAATCTTACAATTTTCAAAACCTATTTTATTACTTGATACTGCTTGAATATATACATATACTTAACACCAATATTGCTACCATGATCTACGCTGGGTTACCAACCTCTCACCCAATATGATAAGCCCCATCGGGGATTAGCCAAACGCGCGTGATTTCGAAAATACAAACCACGTGACCAGAACCTATATTGATTTACCGAAATAGTACCAGATAATAAATAATAATCAATAATCATTGGTGTGAAGAGCCAAAGACGGATTCGATGTAACCCTTCGCGGGCATTCATCCACCACTGTACAGCACTCAATAAGTTAACAGAAGTCTGCAGTAGAAAAATCAACTAATTTAATAAGCAATATTTTATCAAAAGTTAGAACATTAAAAGTTCAACATATCTTATTAAGAAATTTGGTTCCATTTCTATATCAAATAACTTTAGAAATTGAAACTGATGCACTCGACCTCTTTCACTCAGAACCGTTTTATCGAGAGCAATGGTAAATTGGTCTCAAGTTTAAAAGACAAATACAGCAATCAACCCATCCCTTTATCTCGCCTCACCCGATCTAGGAGTTTGACCTTTTTTTTCACAACCATTTTAATATTTAGACTCTGGACTGAATGAGAAAATTATTATTATTTTTATTATTATTTCACAATAACATACGTTATTTGGAGAATAGTTGTTCATTTTGATTTTCACCGAATTCCATTAGACGTTTTCGCATACATAATTGATCGAAAATGTATGTATAATATTATTCCTAAAACTGTACAGTTGTTGAAGGTAAATTAATTTCTGAAAACAATGTCGAAACTACACAATTCAAGTTTAATCCATAGCATAGGAATTCTATATTTATTAACATAGAACTAGTTGGTTTCAAGGAAAAAAAAATATTTTTAACCGTAATAATTTAACATTATGTCCTTCCTAAAAATCTATATTTTGCAAAACTAGGCATTTGTACTCTAACAAAACTGTTGCATAATTTTCGAATTACTATTAAATACAGTATATAGTATAAATAAGTCATTATTACCAATACGCTTAAATAATAATAATAACACATTGGTATCACAACATAACAATATGATGTTATACGATATTCTCCGACCTTGCTTTGTACATAAATTCTGTAGTTAAACTTAATCGTGTTGTTAACACGCAAATTTATATTCGTATGCGTATTCGGGCATTATTTATATACTGCGGTTAAAACTATTGGTGTTAAAATATAGTGAATACCGGGACATAACGGTAAACTATAAATGTTTAATAGACGCGTGTTATGTGGGCACCTAATCATCGTTGTAAATCAAAAACGCACGCGAGAACCTCTGTCTCTACACAATAGAACTATATTGGACAATTTAATGTTTCACGTTATACAATAAATTCCGGTCCACGTTACTCACACGGAATTCAGTTCATACGGTAATTGCTAATTCATGCGCAACGCATTATGTATAATCGATACTTGACAAGTGTACGCCAAATTTGAATATGTAAGAGGGAAAAAGTACAAAGTTCGTTGTTGTAAAACGTTTTCATTGATTTATTACGTACAACGTACTTACCTATTTGATCATCATTTTTTCACAATTATCTCGATAGTTCATCGATATTCGAACGTGTATTTTAAGATCATTATCGTGTAGTACATACATACTCTCGATTGGCTCGTCAATGTACGGAGCTCATTTTCCGACGGCCACTCTGAAACTTTTCATCATAATAACTTTACCCAATCAATATTTTTCCTGTTACTTTTTTCTTTGCCGTTTTCCAATTTAAATAAGTTGTTTAAGTTTGAATTATTTTACGTGTCTGGGAAAGTACTCGGTTTCGCGTACTCAAAGTTCTAAATTAGAAAATTGTACTTTGTTCTTCATCATCCGTGATATGCCACTAGCAGCATTATTGAACGTCTGCATAACATCAATGTAAATTTAGGTTTTTCACATTGTACATAAATTGTGTACCTACTCCGAAAGCGTACGTGGTTGTTAGAACAAATATAATTTAAACTCTTAGCGGGTAAGTTTCCAGACACGCGATGTACAGTAGAGTACGTCTGAATAAAATTCGTTTTGGCTAGGTGTAAAATGCAGCACAATGTTGATTCAACACGAATACTGCAACCCGTAGACGATCATCGGTTAACAACGTGTAGCGTAATGGACGTAGTAACTCCTGCCTAACTCCTGTACGTTAACGTTTACCAATGGGCAACGGGCCACCTGATCGTGGCCAGAGAGATAACTGCTGTGAATTCCCTCGGGTGAAATATTTACTATTTTTGTTGGCTCTTTGCAACGAACCCCGGCTTCGGGCAGCTGTATGATCACTGTAATCGTAATAATATTATATACTAATGTTCGTGATCGTCGAAATGCATACCTACGCAGACGAGATCCGTGAAAGTACGTATACTGTGTTTTGTTTGTTTCGGAATATTGACTGGCGATCTAATGCAGAACAACAACGCGCTTTGAACGCATAGTTTTAGTTTTATTTTGAGCCGTTATTAAAGTATCTCTAACTACTCTAACGCTAACGAAATCCATTGCAAGTAGCAAACTTTAAGAGAATAATACGTATACTCGAATTAAATGAGAAGATATTGTTGTATAATAGGTAAACAAATATATCATAACTCACGGGCAATCCTTTGAGAAAAGTTATTCGGAAAACTAGTATCTACGTTTGGAAACAACCCATTACGAAAGCTTCGGTATAATCTGCTTTTGTTATTAGAAGTATCACGGTATTTATTGTAATACTGTGTACAAAGCTCTCAGTGATCAATACATAGTCACGGTAATTTTTTCTTTTGGATGGCATTATTTTCAAACCGTTGATAGTTTTGGGTTAACGCGGAATACATACTAAGGGAAGAGCTAGATTTCCACGGCCCAGGATAGGTTGACTAGCGAGTTTTTAATACATTATTTTTCCTTAACAGGAATGGGTGGATTACAATATGAGGTGGAACATTTCGGAATATGGAGGTGTCAAGGACCTCAGGCTCAATCCAAATCGACTGTGGAAACCAGACATCCTCATGTACAACAGGTAAGCTTAGTATTACTAGTATATGTTCAACGACATTCATAAATATGTTATCTTATTAAAAATACATTTTTTTTAACACATACGTATGATTATGTCTAGCTCAGTGGTTTTCAAACTGTGCTGCGGCATACTAGCTGATGTACCTCGACATTTTTAAAATAAATATTGAATTATACACAATAAAGTGTAATTTCACAATTTTTATCATCTTATTTGGTGAAAAATCAAATAATGACAAGAAAAAAAGTTGTTTTATATCTAATACATGTGTCGTTAAAATGTTATGAAAAGTACAGTGTTGCACGTTTCAAAAATAAATGAAACCACTGATCTGTTGGATTATTAGGATAATCAGTAAACTATAATATAAATATACTAATTTTTATGAAGACACGAATGTAAGAGTATTTATGTGTTTACCGTTAGCTTAACATACTGTTGTCTGTTTACGAACTATTGAACTATAAACACATGCATTGAAGTATGCAAGATTTAATTTCAGTATTTTTATTTTCTTTATAGATGTATTCATATTGAATAAACATTGAGGGTTGTATTGAGAATTTCAGGACAGTAACGAAAAATTTCTAAAATTTTAATTTTAAAAAAAATATTACTTTAGAATTCTATTTGCTGTTCATTAGTATGATCTATTTGTGTGTCTTCGTGAAATCAATAGCAAAATGATTTATGTGATGAGATATGAAATATTCTAAGGAAGGTTTTAAGAGTGATGACATTTAAGTTAAGTATTGTAGAAAAATCAATAGAGAATGCAGCTAAGTGCTGTAATTTACTTACATTGTCCTCAAGGCGTTACTTTAATGATGTGGCTTTTGTCCATAAAACAATTTACTGGAGTATTGAATGCCATAAGTTTTTAAACCAGAACAATAGCATTTAACACAATTTAGAGTCCATACTCTATTTTTCACAAAAAATGTAAGAATTATTTTTTTAAATTGAAATTAAAATGCGTTGGTTATTACTTATAAAATATCATTTATATTGTTTTCATACGATCATTAAACACTATTTAACGAAAATATTTTATTTGAAGTCAACTTTTACAGTGAAAAATTTGAAAGTTTGTAGGATAGTTAATTAATAAAATGTTAATTTTTTTGAATCCATTACATGAGTTAGTTACACATTAGACCCGGTGAAACTCTAGAGTGTTCGCTATACATATTAAAATAACATGTAAAGTTAATGTTTACCGAACTTTGATGTAGGGATAAAATGTAGACAACCTTTCAACATTAATTTATTATAAATCTGAATGTACCTAAAATATTATACTATTAGCATATAACTACAGGATTTTAACGTTTTTTTAGGAAATAACATAGTAATATTGTCATTCGGACAGTGGTCTTTTAATTATTGTTTGAATTGAAACGTGATAAAATTTTAATACAATCCCGTGTAAGTAATTTAATGAAATAACATATATTTTTCAATTGATTTACAGGTAATCGACTGAATTTCAAAATTTTGTGAAATTAAAAACAACTTCTTCGAAGTCTATGTAGATTACTTTTTTGACTGTATTAATCAGAGCACTTACTATTAATTTTAGAACATATTTTATATTGTTTAATATGTTTTTCCAAAAAAAAATTTCATAAATTATAAAATTGCAACTCATTCTTAGAATAAAATAAAATGTATTTCAGTTATTATTTATTTACAACGTTCCGTTAGACATTAAAAAAACTTAAGTGTGTTATTATATTTTGAAAAGAAAAACGTTTAGTGTGGAGTGATATTTGTGAAAAAGTTTAAGTCATCGTGGAACGTTGACGAAGGCAAAATTATTGCATCTAAAAGGAAAATAAATATAATGTCACTGGGATAAAAAATATTACAATGTATGCTGAGTGGATTGATTTTAGTACTTAAAAAATTGATGATAACGGTGATTTTGACAACTCATAGGATTTCCAATTGATGAATCTCTGTTTACAAAGTAATGATTCAAAGTCATAATAATTTTTTTTTGTAACCGAACTCATGATTTTTAAAACACTGGATGAAGCTGGTCAATATTAACCTAAAAATATTTTCTAACGAGTTGGTTATCCTCAATTTTATACTTATTGAGTGACAAGATTTTCAATTCATAACAATGATTATGTAGTTATCCACAATATTTAAAATATTATGACATGCTGGTAAATTAAGTTTAGTGTTTCTGGTATTTATGGATATAGTTAAGTATACAGCCTTGTGTACATTTTCATCATTTAAGTTATGGAATGTCATTGATTTCATCTAAAACATTCGTTTAACAACGTGCTATATCGGTAGAATATATTTAATAAAATATATTTTAGGAAATATTTATGTAGTTCAGACCAAACCAGTGGATGGGGAAAAACTATAAATGTCTGTGTTTTCAATCGCAAAATCATTGATTTCCGAAATTACAAATCTTCTAATAATCTAGATAATCACCCATTTAAACATAGACAGTCAATATTTACGAGATAATAATTCGATTGGTTAGGTTAACAAAATAGTTATTAACACGTTTTAAATATTACTTAATTTTATTATCGACGGAATACAAAGTATTTTTAGTACGTACTTTAGCAAATAAAACTTTTCTAGTATAAGCTTACGAGTATACTATATTTCCTTATTCCTTATTGATATTGAATAACGATGTATTCCTTTATTATTACGACTACGAGCGCCCAGTTATTAAATTTAATGTGTGTATGTGTGTGTGTGTGTGTGTGTGTGTGTATTTTAACTCATTACAGTGCTGACGAAAAATTCGATGGTACTTATCAAACGAATGTGGTAGTCAGGCATAATGGTACATGCCTGTACGTTCCACCTGGAATTTTCAAAAGTACGTGTAAAATCGACATCACGTGGTTCCCGTTTGATGACCAAAATTGCCTTATGAAGTTTGGTAGTTGGACCTACAACGGTTTTCAGGTAATTTTATTTCTATAGGTAGCGTGTAAAATTTAGTAATATTACGTTAATGATTGAGCCTAATATTAGTATAATATCAATTACAAAAAAAAAAAAAAACAATTATTTTGCCGTCGTAATCGATTACTCTCAACTTGCAACTAGTATAATAATATACGGTACGATTGTGCTCGTTCTACTAGGTTTCAGTCCCTCGTCGTGTTTTTGATATGCTAATTAATTACTAACGTCGGTTCGTCTCGGTAAGACTATAGTGCACGCTGGGAGATCTCGCGCTACCACCCTCGAGCTGTATGGCCGGACGAAATAAGCCAAACCAGCACTATTATAATATACCATTGTGATTATTTCATTGTATTTACGTATACATAATAGTACGTATTATAAAATAGTATGCTTGGTCCAATATAGTTCAATTGAAACGCACGTGCCCCCCTCGCATTTAGTACCTAAAAATGTGTAGGACACAACTGCAATACAATTGCGTTTTCATTAATTGGAAATGCTGTTGAACCTTTGTGGGAAAAGGTCTTTATAACTTGTTAAAAATTGTTTTTTTTTTTAAATTTCTTTTATTATCAATGAATTTGCATTTTTATTACACATTTATGTTCCATATTTTTATACAATTTATTTTTTACGCTTTCGTGAAATACACATTTTTTCAATTATAATTACGTTAAAACCATTTAATAAAAGTCATATAAAAAATACAACGAATAGACTATAATCATCAACCAAATAATATTAAAGAGAATTGCTTACAACGTACGTATTTTTATAACGAGAATTATACATAATTAATATCATTCACATTTTATTACAAAAATATGTGATTTGATTTTCCAAATGGAACTGATTAACAAACAATTAATTAACTAAGTTTGTATAGCCATTCGTATCCCATTAAATGTGTATTGAATAATAACACGCAATTTAGCCATATCATAAGCTTATGTAAGATATAATTAAAAAATTAGTTAATAACAGTAAGTTGTATTCCCAATGTAAGTACATAAAATAATACATGAGCTGGTTCTATTACTTTCATGATAAAAGGCACTCGTTGTTCTGAATGTTACAATAAACACATTAGAAAGGTAACATAAAGCATAATAGGTAAAAAATTAAAAAAAATTAAAATTATGTAGATATAATTTGGCATTAGGTAAAATTAAAATAAAAGAATGCTACCTCAAATGTAGTAATTTTTTAAACAGCAGATTTAAGGTTTTTGTGTAACACGAAATTCAATCAAAATCTTAAATTCATTAACACTTTTAAAAATGTATTGGACGAAAAGCTTATTACATTATTTCTTTTATACTGTATTTACATTTACTGTCTACAAAATAAATTTATTCGATTAAAAAATAAAATAATGACGTGTCAAAATTTTTTTTCTCTGATAAAAATTAAAATACCAAAGAAATAATTTTATTTTTAGGAATAATTAAATTGACAATTATACACGTGGAATTTGCTTTAATGGAAATAAATAATATTTTTTAGGTTTTAATTATTTTATAATAAGAATAAAAGACACCAAAATTGTTAATTGTCTTTATTGTAGCACTTTTTTTGTTGTAAACTTTTATAGTTTTTGCATAAATTTAAAGTATACCAAATTATTTTATTCTCAGAACGTAATGAGTTGAAAAAGTTCAATTAAATGACATAAAAAATAGAAAACTACCAATAAAAAGGAAAATTTGAATTTTTTTTTCAAGGTTTCTAAACTATTTAATTAATGATTTTATTGTTTCGTTTAATTAATATCGAATAATGAATGTATGCTAATTCGACATATTAAACATATCAAGGGACTGGATTTAAACATTTTATTTTAATGTTTAATAATATACCGAAAATACAATATTATATAATGTTTGTAGTAAGCAGGGAATTTTAATTACGGCAAATAGTTTTTTTTTTTTTTTGATAAAATGAATGTACAAAAAAAGAAGTAAACCATGCATATGTTATTGTTTTAATAAAGGTCTGTAGGTACAACCCTTCAGTTAATGACTTTTTTAAGCAAACTCGGTTTCAGTTGAATAACCGTTTGTTAATTTAAAATGTCGAATGAAATGTTAGCGATAAGACAATAGGTTATGATGATTGTTGTGGCATTAACTTTGATCAACGTTGTGTTAAAACTTATAGTTAAAACAAATTGTTTTTATGAAAAAACCGAAACAAACTTAATATTACTAAAAAATAAACAAAAATTATACTTAAAGTAAATAAATATCCTTCAATTTTCAAACCATAATTTAATTAATCTTAACTTAGATTTGGAATTTCATAAAAACAATGCTCACTTAAATGTATATTAACTTAAATCAATAATCCTTTAACGTCCGATTGACCTATTCAATAACATTATAATCAACAGTCTACATTTATACTGAATTTAATAAATATTATACAAACATATAACTGCATTCACATTCTTAGGATTCCCGAGTGCGAGCACAATTTATTAAAATAGGGCGGCCCTCATTAATTTAACAGTTTGTCACTATATAATCCTTCATGTGCTCCGAAGTTTGAGGAAATATATTCTCACCTCCATCAGATCGCCAAATGATTAGATAGTATTGATAATCTCGTATTTGGAACTGTAACTTCTACCAGTGGCAGACCATATGTTCTTTAAATTAATATAGTAGTATATAATATAGTAAGCCAAACAGTCAACTCAATATTTTTTCTGTTGCTAAAACCTTTACATAACTATATTATAGTTAATAAACACGTTTTTCACAATAAGTTCAAATTATTGTGACAAAAATTACATTTAATGGAGTTGAAACTTAATTAAACTTAAGTTTATATACAAGAGGTGTAAAAAAATAATTGCAATTTTTCAATTATTGTAAAATTAATAAATTTACAAGGATAAAATATTTCAATTGTTTTTACGCCTCTTAAAATGTAATGATATGAATGTACACCCTTCATATACAAACTGAGTAATGCAAGTATCAACATTTCAAATTGATTAAATACGGTGTAGTTTTATACGTTTACACTTTATTAATAGTATAAAACTCTAATATAACTTTATTAATTGATATTTTCAGTTGGATTTAGTGCTCAAATCAGATGGTGGAGATCTATCAGACTTTACGACGAACGGCGAATGGTATTTGCTAGGTAAATATTATTTAATGTGATTATTATTTTTAATTATATTCAAATAAAGAACTAAATAAATATATCACTCAAATTGCATGGATATACTTATTCATATAATCACTTTTTTATTGCTTGGGTGAAATATTTTTTGATAAATTTGAATATCAAAAAAAAAAAAAAACATAATATATAAGGCTACTCTCGATATATACATTATACCTTAAGAGTAGTAGATATATCGCCATCTAGAAATTTCAATATTTACAAGTTTTCTGCAGATTATAATAATTACATAAATACATAAACAATAGCATACACATAGGTCGGAACAGTTTTAGACATTAATTGTATATATTTTAAATTCTTTGTGCAGTTGTATTTTAAAAAATGATGGGATTTTGATAATTTTTGAAAGTAAACGAATTAATTTTGTTATAATTAAATGTTACATAGTATTTAACCAACAGGTTGTTTCGACCAAATTCTATTTGAAATTTATTATCTAATTTAATTACTCTATCTACTATCTACATTTGTGGAGTATTTTAATCAGTTATCATACTAAAAATTTGTACATCTATCAAAACTAGATTATATCTCAAACATAAAAATGTAAAAACCAGATGAATTCATAACTCATTATGGTTATTCGGATATTTAATAAAATAAAAGTATACTGCACAATGATAAATCATATTTAATATTAAACTAAAGCACTACACATGTATTATGTACTAAGTACTTACAATAAAATAAACAACCAACGCAATTTATTATTCTATTGCTTATATAATCATATTTTAATATCCTACTTACTCATGATATTGTAATATTGTACCTGATATTTTCAAATTAGAAATAATTCGTAACCTATCACAACAATAAATATATATATATATTGTATCTTTGGTGGGGGTTAAAATCCAAAATAAAAAGGAGTTAAAGTGCAAATATCGGGAGGGGCCCCTAAAAAAATTTGATGACCTTTTCAAAACCAATAAGTTATGAGTTTAGATGAATTTATGATATAAGTAAAAATATTTATGACTTTGTCATAAATTCAATATAGTTGAACTACACAACTCATAACTAAACATTAAAATAAACGAACTATGAGTGGTATTTAACTAACAATTATTTGAATGTAACCGAAACTATTCTAATAACTTATAAGTCATGAGTATCTATTTCAAATAATGAAAAAAAAAATCTAAGAGCATTAAAATTAACGGCTGAAACGAGTGTAACGGATAAAATAAAACACCCTGTACGTTAGAAAGATGCGCAGATACTATTGCAATTGAAATGTTGCACTACATAAAACCAAACACTAGCAATGGAAACTAAGTGCGGATAAATGTGGTTAGTTGATACGTTCTGTTCTTATCTAATGTACCTTCACTTCATTGCACTTTTATTATTTATGAAAAATGGCTTTAGGTCATACGCAAAAACTATAAAATTGTATAAGCTTGAAGAAGATCTGTAAGAGAATTTCGAAAAGTCTTATGGGTATCATCATAATGTATTTCTTTATTAAAAAATTGTCCGTTGTTCAATGATCTGGTAATTGTTGAACGCTACACGGTTTTATACTTAATCTCTCATATTGTGAAATGTGTTCAATAATTCTGTATGGATTAAATAACTGAATATATAGGTAATGCTGCGTCATTATCTGATTGCAACAACTTTTTTCAGCGTTGTAGAGTTGGTTTTTCCGCTTATTGGTCCTAAGGAATTGTGGACAGTAGTATGTTGAGCTCAATTTAAAAAGCTATAATATGAGTAAAATTTTGAATCTGAAATTAAATTATAAGTAAATTTATCAAAACTCCATTACGTACATATATATATATACGAATAAAGTTGATATGTTCGACACCCATGATATGTTGAGGTAACAATAGTTCTAAAGTAAAGAAAACACATTTTTTTTCTGTCTTGTTCTTTTTAATAAGACCATTCCGTCAGCAAAATTATGAATAATAATTTTGATAGTGAGGATGCGTATTTATTTCCTAAACAGGTAGGTACACAGACAGATTCTTATTTTATTTTATCAACATCTTTTCTTACTATGTCTTCTTAACATGATTATCGGGGGGTCCTTACAGTGCACATTTTTTGACAACTCATACTATACAGGCCTATAACCTTATATCTGTTCAAGCTTTTCATATCAATAACAAATAAAAAATCCAAACTCAAAACTATTTTATCATTTTTTGGTTATTTCTTTCTATATTGTACTTTTTTTTATATAATAATATTTGTTATTTCTTCTCACTTTTGTTTTTACGAATGTGACGTTTTGAATACTCTGTCATAACCTGAACGGCTGTACCCAATATATCTGATATTGAACGACCTTTTTTTCAATTTAATTTCCGTATGTAAGGTTCATTTTTATCAAGTTGATCAGTTTTTGTGACACATCGCCTGCTTTCAAATGTTTAAAGTATATATAAAACCTTGGAATTGATTTGAAATAACAAAAAAAATGAATTAAACAAATGTAGGATAGAGTATTATTACATGTATTGTGATTTATTAAAAGTAATTCGATTTTAGGAATATTATCAATGAAAATAATGCTGAGATGAGATGAGATAATGAGACATAAAAATTAAAATTATTTAAATTATTGACCCGATTCGATTTCAAAAATCATTATCACACACATTTAAATTAAAAATTAAGAATAATTAAGAAAACTATTTGGCATTTTGTTGTTTTTTATAAATGACACCGATACTACAATAATTTATAATTTAAAAGCATATAAATATATTATATAATTCTTTAAACTAGGGTTAGAATGCAATTTATCGTTTTTTTAAAACATAAAATAATGATGTCCGCTCTATAAATTGAAATAAAAATAATGAAAACATTTTAGGGGATATTTCTTATTTTTTGATATTATGTCAACTTTATGTAATGTTTTATCTAGTAAAAATATTTTGTCTTTTAAAGATGTGAAACTAAATAACAAGACTATTCTTAACGAGTCTTTCGATTAATATATTATATTATAATTAATGTTAGCTTAGCAAAATAAGAAATATATTTTTCCGTTTGAGTTTTTTCTTCTTTTAAGTGAATCCCGTTTATCTGTTTCTAATTTAAAATATCAGTCCCCACACGATGCTAGGTTATACGAGTACGCTTTTGAAAATATCAATAAAAGGACCATATACTCGTAGTAGTAACTTAGGTTTGAGATAATCTACACACAGTTAATTTTTATTTTTTTTTTGCATACCAAAAACTTGATATTATTATAATAACTCTTGATAAATCGATAAAATAAATAAGCACTTTTCATAAGGTAAATTGTTTTTAGACCATAAGTAATAGTACTAATGACACAGGTGTCCAAGACATATAACATATAAATATAATAAAACAGATAAATAATCCTTCGGAAACATTTTAATCTGCAGAAATTTTAATATTAAAACTTTGACTTTTCGCTTTGGTACTCTAAAGCAGTGGTTTCAGACAGGGGGGTCGAGAAAGATAGTTTGGAGGTCACCGAAAATAATGAACAAAATATAGTTTTTCATATCAAAGTGTATTATTTTAAAAACATATTTCATTATTTGTTTGGTATTTGAATGTATATAACATGTCGAATAGCATTTATTAAAAAAAAAAATGATTAATGTTTTATTATTTATTCTTTGAAGTGGTCGCATACAAAAAAAAAAAATTGATGGTCACGATTCGAAAAAGGTTGAAAATCACTCCTCTAGAGTCTAGAGTACAAAACGCGTAAATAACCTATTTTAGTGTTTAATAAACATAATGACTATTGCAGTATATTAAAAAAAATTCATTTTTTTTATACACAATTTTAATAATTGTAGTTGAATGATAAAAAATTGTTTTAAAAACATTGTACTGCGATGGGTTAGTATTATAGTAGGGTTATTTTTTAACCATGCTCACATTTTTGGCCGTAAAATTGCTTTAATTTTTTTTAATGATTTATTTACCATATCATCCATCTTAAGGGTGATCTTTGGTAATTCAAACTTTGTTGTGTTCATGGAAACACCCGGTTTTCACTACAGTATTTCATTGAATTAATTTCTCTATAAATTTCGATAAATTAAAATTAAAATTTGAACGACGAGTTTGAAATATTCTAATTAAAATATTAAAGAAAATAAGCCTTATGATACCTCTTGTACAAGGATATAATTTTTACTTATATGTAATATAATTGTATCTTGCTATTGATTCGAGATAATACGAATTTAACACTCTTTATACTCAATTTTAACTAATTAATAATAAATATATAATAATAAAATATTTTAAATAAATATTGTTTTGTGCAAAAAATATGGTTTTCATATTTGAAAAAAAAACAATGATTATATAGCACCACAGGATACTGTAGTTGACATGAAAAAAAAATGTATGGAGAACATAGGTTTTATGAATTTGTCATGATGTACACTTGAAAATAATTCGTTACAATAATTAACCAAAAATAAAAGTAAACTAAATAGTTGGATAGTACTTAATACTCATCAGGATCTATTCGGAGTAACGATTCCGAGTCCGTAGCATGTATTTTATTCTAAGGATTAAAAGTGCATATAGTTATCAAATATATTGTAAGTCTCGGTTAACGTATGGTGTTAAAAAACATCAGATTGCTGTAAGTGGCAGAACCGACTAAAAATTACGAATCAAACAAATTGTGGCAACCACGTTAAGTTGTCGTTATTATCATTATTTTTATTTTTTTCCTCCGGAACGCCTTATTGTGTGTGCATTATTGTTGTATTATATTTATGCGTTCAAACACGTCACGTTACAGGCATGCCCGGAAAAAAGAACGTGATAACGTACGGCTGTTGTCCCGAACCGTACGTGGACATCACGTTTACAATAAGGATCAGACGGAGGACGTTGTACTATTTCTTCAACCTGATCGTGCCGTGCGTGCTCATCTCGTCCATGGCTCTCCTGGGCTTCACGCTGCCTCCGGACTGCGGCGAAAAGCTCACACTAGGTAAGGACACGACGCCAAAAGTGATAATACAAAAGAAAAAATGTTATTACAGCGGACCAAGTGCAGTGAATGGGAGCGTATGCGTGCGTGTGTGTGTGTGTGTGTGTGTGTGTGTGTGTGTGTGTGTGTGTGTGTGTGTGTGTGTGTGTGTGTGTGTGTGTGTGTGTGTGTGTGTGTGTGTGTGTGTGTGTGTGTGTGTGTGTGTGTGTGTGTGTGTGTGTGTGTGTGTGTGTGTGTGTGTTACGGTGTACATACGCGTAATGTACAGATAAAGAATGAGCAGAGATATTCGAGGATAAAAATATATAAGCGAGATAGACAATTTATTCTTCGTCGGCACCTGAATAAACACAGACAAGGGATGCGAGGATTTCCAGCAGACGCCGCTGATAATAATACGTGTAATCCACGGCCGCATATAGACGCCATGTTCGGGAGAGTCTTTTTTAGCCGTCAAGAGTAATGGATTTATTTTCGCGATAATTATCCGATACGAATTTTTCGAGCTTTTTACGGACAAGGATCAAGAGATTTTGTGACTATGTATACACGATGATGTACGTCGTCCCCGGCAAATCCTTTGGTTGTATATTAATATATTTATTTAGGTCTTCGTATTAGTTCTTTAACGACCAATACCACAACAACCACCGCCACTGCCACCACTACAACGAACTCCACAACCTGACTACACCGGTGGAAACTGTAGAACGTCGGTTTGAAAGATCGTCATTCCAACGCATTATTAATTTTAATCACCTTGGAAGACGTATGCGTCAGAATACATTTTAATTCGCCGAATTAATTCACAGGGATCCAATGGGTTCGCTCCAAAAATATCGTATCCGTGAAATTATATAAATAAATGCGTACTACAATTGAATTCACTTCATCAAAATAATATATCAAGTGATTGCAACGTATACCAGAAACATGGTGTTAAACATAATATATGATATTTTCGTTCAAAATGATCTTTTGTGGGGGAAAAAAGTATTTATCTAAATATTTGAAAAATATATATCCCAAGGAAATCCTTTCTTATACTTACTGGACGTCTTAAAATACCAATGATTTTTAAGACCACAAATTCAAATGTATTCAGATGGAGCATTTAGAAGCCCATTAAATCAGATTAGGGAAAAGTAATCCAAGTGTTCGTTTCAGAAATAACTATACTACTGTCGCTAACTGTGTTTCTGAATCTGGTCGCCGAGTCAATGCCAACTACGTCCGAAGCGGTTCCCCTAATAGGTAGGACTAAGAAAAAATATCAGCTTGCATGATGACAATTGTCACTGTCATTTGGTACTTGGAGGAACCACTTCGTTGGACAAGCTATACACATTATGTTTACATTCCAAAATACTATAAAAGATATTAATTGTTATTAATAGTAGTAGGAACAAAATCTTATTAAATTTTAAATAAAACATTGTTTTATCAAAAAATTGTTCCCAGGTGTATTTTTCTAGGTCATAAAAATAAATTGGTTGTTACAGGAGTGACCATCTTGCTATCACTGACAGTGTTCCTGAATTTGGTGGCGGAAACGCTTCCACAAGTCTCCGACGCGATACCCTTGCTAGGTACCATAAAATTACCCTATTCCTCCCAAAATAAAAACCAATTCTTGTGACCGTTAGTGATGTTTACAATTTTTCATTTTTATCTTTCTATTTATATTTTGAATAGATTTTTTTTTACCATTTGAATGAACAATAATTAGAAATCGTACAAAACTTATCACAACTTATTGGTCAAATTATTAGTTGTCAAAATACTCAATCACCGCAAATATATTGATTAGAATATACGTAATGGATAAATCGGCCAAAATCGAATTACAAAAATTCTAAGAAAAATAATAATGTTTTTATAACTGAATAAGTAAATTTATTTGTTTGTATTTAATAAAATACAAATATTTATATTTACAAATTTTTCAATAGTTCATTTTATTTTGTTACTTATAAATAAGTTTTATGATAGAAATGTATTTGTTATCATGCAATTAAATAAATATTTAAAAGTAGATAACAGAACGATTCAACTATTATTAATAATATCAGATGAATTTATGCGGTGAATTCCATAAGATAACTGAAGTTAATTAATTAAAACTTATTAATTAACAGCATTTAAAAAAAACTTACTTCTAGTTTTAATTGATTTTGTACGATTTCTATTTCATAACAAAAAACACCAGAGGCTGAGCCGTACTCTAGAAAAAAACTTTACATACTGCTATCACAATAACAAATTATAAATAGTTCAATAATAAAACACTTCAATAGGTACAGCTTTGCCTCGGTGTACCTACTATACTCCATTTGATTCTTTCGCTCGAGTGCTTTTTCTCACTTCACTTTTATCTCTTTTTTTATTGTTTTAGACGTTTTTTACATATTTATTTTTGTTTTGTTCTTCGAACAATAATAATTGTGTGTCTTTTTGCATATTAATATCGATGTGAATTTGCAGTTTGTGATTGTATTTGTTTGCCTGTTCTGATCCATTAAAAATTAGGTGTAAAACATAATAAAACCAAATCATACAGCTTGTGATACCGGACGAGACGTCTAATGAATTTAATTTAATTTAATTTATTGATACGATGAGTTTAGATTGGATACATTTTGATATTCGATATTATTATCGTGATTTAAAAATACATGCGTTTAAACCGATAATACCTAAGTGTATAAAAAACGATTGAATAAATGAACTAAATATTTCCTTAAGGTTTTTAACTCACCGAATAATAAAAAAAAATGTTATACGAAATAATTGTTGTACTCGTATATTTTGAATATGAGTGTTTTAAATATCGATCAAATAAAAATAAAACATTCACAGTACTTATTAGTGTTATGATAACAAATAAGGGATATGATATACATGTTACACATTTTACCTTCCTTCTCGTCCTCTACTATATTTTTGCTACATTATCATGGTTATGGGATAAAAACGGGACAAAACCAATTACGAGTTAAGAATTGAACTGTCATCAATTTAAGTGTAATCATTTGTGCGTTTTATCTCATCATAAGTTAATATGGTACCGAATACAGGTTACTTTTAACGTTATTTGTGTTACAGGTGTGGCAATACTGCTTTCACAAGTAGTTTACCTATTGCGGTTGGCAGAAGTGTTGCCAGAATCCTCTGACGCTGTGCCCTTGTTAGGTTAGAGACTAGACTACCATATTGACAGACATACTTCTTTTAACAATACACTAATTTTTCTTAATTCTCTGTGTTCTAACAATCTTCCTATATTTTTGGTCTGCAATCTAATCACTTTATTTCGCATCGGGTGTGACAAGTAATCAAAAATGTATTTATTTTTATTTTTTTTCATTTATTACTCTATACACTTTCCAACGATAAATACCTAAATATATTTTTTCTAAAAATTAATAAGTATTTTTTTTGTTTTTAATTAATAAATCAATGCGAACATTTGTAACAGTGTAGAAGGCATCTATAAAAAAATACACCATATCTTAAAAATGTGTCACTGCAAGATGATCTTTTTTATCATTTAGAAATTATTTTCTTGTCCATTTAAATAAAAATATGTTGATCATTGTACGTATAAAAATGTAGGTATATAAAAAATAGTTTCGTTTAAACATTTTCATTTCTGTACGTGTTTTACGGGAAAAAGTATGTTAAAAAGAGTAGTTAAATTTATTAAATTATAACAGTTACTATACTTAAAACGGTTGATGCTATAAATGCATTTATTTATCCCACGTTGATTGATTAATTACCTACGAGGATAAAAAATGATAAATTAATAACAAAAATAAATTTTCTGTTGAAACAAGTCTTATTATTTTAGGTAATTCTACCGAGTAAAAGAGGAGTGTCAAAGAAGGAAAAATAAAATAATTCAATGAAAAATAAAAAAAGAAAATGTAATAATTATTCATTCTATAATATCATACTATTTAAAATATTTTTTTTTATAAATCACCAAAATATAATAAATATTGCTTTTATAAGACAAGTAGATTTTAAGCTTTTAATTTATGCAATGGTATTAACTAGATTACTATAACATTTTTATAACATAACACCCTTTAAGTAAAGACCAAACGTCAATTAAACTTCTTTGAGAACTAAACAAATATTGAATAAAATGATTAATGATCTGAGAATTTAATTACCAGGAAAAACTATTGATTTTATAAAACGTGTACGTTTCCCTACGCTGAAAATACTTTAAAACATCTGTAATGAAATCATGATCTTAAAATAAACGGTAAACCAGTAAATTAAAAAAAAAAAAATCAAAGTAAAGTTGATACGTGAACAAGGAACGTTTTTAAATTATTGGTGCTAACAAAATAGTTCATGTATAGAATATTATTTTATTTTATTTTCCATTTCTTTAATTTTATAAGGTGCCTATTTAAAAATCTAAATTGTGTAATTCAATAATATTTAATTATTAAAGAATCTGTTTAGTAATTCTATGTAAAGAAAATGATTTTCTGAGGCATATGATTATCCTAATTTACTTTTAGTATGTACCCCAAAGATAATCTCATATCAATTAAATATACAGCCCACCGATTTCGACGGGAAGAGCATTTTTATAAAATATGTTACATAACGCATTGCATACCATATATCGAATCTTTGTCACACCCTGTTTCAATCAGTTATTGAAATACATACATTATTGTTTTATATCATATATTATACACTTTTATATTAAACTTTCAGTCAGCTTCTCTTAAAATACATTTTTTTTTTTATTAATATATATTTATTTTCTTGTCTTCTCTGGTTTTCGCTATTTTCTCTACTACAGATTTGTACATTTTTTGCATGCCAATAAAAATAAGCATAACACATAGAATGTAACATTTGTTTTTAAGTTGAAATTTGCTTGTCCATCGTGAAGAACATTCATTTATTCACCTTCTTTTGCAATAATTCATACTCTGTTTCAATATACATAGGCCCTTTGGGTTTAAAAAACTGCGTTTGAAGTTTTATTTTTCCTTTTACAAAGTTAACACTAAAGACCTAGATATTTTCTGATTTTGAAAGCCACGCATAAAATATTAAATACATCACGCGTTATTTATTTGATTTTTACTAGCATATAAAATATAACACCCGATGACTTTCTAATGCTTATTTAAAAGTTGTATTCATTCACAGTGATATACACTGACATGTAAATAAATGTACAAAACCTTCTTGAAAACGTGAAACATACCAACATGAGTCATGAAGCGTTATTAAAACTGTTGTACTCTTCTCGTAAAAAACGTAAACTATTAAATTTAATGTTGAATACTTGGTGTAATGTTATTTAAGTACTTGTGTTTTATAACCAGGATTGTTGTTTTATTTAATTTGTACATTCGGTTGGTTTTTTTTTTTAATTTAAAAATTATTTTATTTTACTCCCTATTTATTTATTTGAATGTTCCTACGATATGATGAGTAGTCTCTATCAATAAGTCGTATGATAATTATTTATAATAAGTTATTAGTAATAACCATGCATACATAACTTTTTTTCCGGCAAACATACACGATTTGTGAACTTGAAGTAATTGGAGAATAGCTAAACGACCATTTGTTATTTATGATATCATTATAGAGATAATAATAGTATTTATGAAAATGAATAATATTCAAAATATTATGTTAGTGACATTTGGAATGTAAAAACATATTTTTATTTCATCTTTTCGTAGAAATAAAAATATTCAGCTTATGTAATTGGTTAACTTTTATGTCCTCGTTATTTAAATGTATAAATAAATCGTTTAATAAATTTGGAGAAGGTTCTTCCAGATTTGTTGGTTTTAGTTCAAGATATTTAATTATTTCACTATCATTTTTATTATGATAAAGATATGTAATATTAGATTTTAATGATATTACACATAGATGAATTATTATAATCAGATTCGATTGGTGTATCGTGCGAGCCCATTTTCTATAAGTTAGGTATTCTATATTGGTAAATATTTGAATTATTATGATCACAATTTAATATTGTGAAATTACAGTTTACAAAGTTCAATCAACATTTTTTATCCTTTTTTTTTTCATTAGATGGAGATTCAAAACCTGTGGTCTTCAACTTCGTAGCTATTAAAAACACAATCAATAAAATAATTTTAATATGCAGAAGTTAATTTTATTTTATAATGATCACGAAATAGGAATGACCAAATTTGTACGAGACAGAACGAATTCCTAATAACTAGTTTTCTTGTTCAGAACCTTGTTCTATACTAAAATGTGGGTTAATAAAGGTCTCACCTATACTATCCATTAATGAAACAGGTGTTCTTTATCCACTGTGTATACACATACCTAGTACATGATATACTCATAACCTATAATATATAGGTTATACATACACCATAGTGAAGGTGTATTAACTAAGCCAACATGATTTTAATACGAATATAATATTATGTTAAGTAAAATTTAGTACAAGTTCAACATTGGCTGAGTTACATATTAAAAGTCTTGTGATGTGAACACCAAAGGGTTATAACCAACATTTATCGTAATTTAATGAGGTATTTGTTGCGAAACACATTTCAAATATTCTATACACATAACTGTAAAAGCCCTTCAAATATTTTTTGGGTAGGGACCACGATTATTGTTGGCAAATAAGAAAAAATGGTTTTTTCTAAAATTCAATTATATATTCAAAGATTAAATAATGACAGAATTTTATTCTGTGATTATAAACTATGTGTTTACAAATAATTTAAAGCTATGACTGTAGTCGATTAAGTGAAATTTTAAATTATTACTATAGTTTTATAGCGGTTTTCAGTTTGTTTGCATTACATTGATAGTTACGATTTGTGTTAGTTGTCGAATGAATGATTATATTTTAATGCGACGAGAAAAAAAGTTTACTTCACTTAAACTTAAAATCAACCAGTTACAGAATACAGTTTCTGTAATCTTTTCGATTAATTCAGTATTTTATTTTTGTAAATGATGATTACATTTAAATGGTACAATTAGTTTGTAATAAGATAATATACTGATCGATAAACATTTCACAATCATTTTTTTCGGGCTTATACACCTTTAAACATGATTTTTTTGAAATTCCTTATCAATATTTGAAGTAAAAAAATGTGGTTAAATTTAAAATATAGAAAAGTAATCAGAAATATGTTGATCACATTTCATGACAAATTTAAATCATTTTTATTTTATTACCAACGTATCACCATAAAATAATATTTTTCGCGATTGCATTACAATAATTATCTCAATTAAATTAATTTATTTTAAATTTAATTTAAATATGAATTATTTAAACATTGAATAATATACGCCTACAGATTTATATACTTATTTTTATTAAAACTAATTTCGTAACTTTTTTAGTATAACAATGTTTAGAATTTTAGTGTCGTTGAAACAATAATAGTTGTATCTTTAGTTTTCTTGTAATTAAAAATGTACTTTTTGTTTAATTGGTGGCGTTGGTTTAGAGATTTGAGATTCTCATTTAAGTTTTTTTTTAAGTTTTCTCAACGAAAGTCAAAATAATTTAACTTTGAAACTGTTAGAGATTAGTATTATGATCCACGAAAGTTGTAATATTTTTCAACGAAATACTTATATAACATAGTATTTTTAATACCTAATGTTTATCGTTACATTTTTGTAAGTAGGTAAATTTCTTACTGCCACAGTGCATAAGTCTTTTGATTGGTAAAATAGAAGATTACACGAGAATCGGTTTAGATTCAAAACTTGTGTGTCTAGCAAAATTTATTTACCGCTGTAATACATTTTAAGAACTTAGCTAATTGTCGATTTAATTCATTATGATATAATTCTGATATAATACATGTGATTACTTACATTGGTGGTGTTTTTTTAGTTACATGTTCACCAACGTCAGCCATAACTCAATAATCGATGTCCATGAGTCTGAGAATAAATAAATTTATGTTAATAGTATCTCGGCAAACGTTTTTTCATTTTTTGAATATTCGGTTTTAATGTATATTTCATTTTATGATTTAAATATAACTATTATAATGAAAAAAAATCCCGACGAAAACCTTATAGAAAGGACTACGATAAAAAAAAATGACAAAGGAAAAAAGGCCTACGGAAAAATAAAAAAATTTAAAAAAAAAAGTTGCAAACGAAATATTTGGCGACAATCTTTCACTACAATTAGATATTGTACGGACTATTTCACACTTCTATTGAAAGAAAAAAACACTATTTCAATACATGATCATAACTATCTGCTTTATAGCCAAATAAATGATGTGAAAGCTTTAGAGCAATAAAATAAAGTTCCACTGCAGGCATTTCAATGTTAGACGAATATGATTTTTTCGCTTCTTTTTAATTGATTATCCTTCCCAAATCTAAATATTTTACATTAAGGAATTATGAACGTATACATTTAACATTAGCCTAGAATTTTTGATTCCAACAGAATTTTTTTATTTTATTAATAATATTTATAGTTATATTTTCTAGAAATGATTAATATATTTTAACTCTTCAAATATTTATTTTTGGTTCAATAACGCATTAATTTCATTATGAGATTACGTACATTTGAAAGGAAGGGTTTAATTAAGTAGATCATTAAATTATTTTCAATGAGAAAGAAACAACAATAGTAGATCACTTCGATTATTATTAATTATTTATTAAACAATAGATACCAATATATTTTATCGAATGATCACTTACTTATATTATGATAATAAAAACACTTTTAATTTTGAACTGTATTTAATCTATATAACAAATTAACAATTAAACCTACCAATTTTAACATGCCAGGGTTGATCTACATTGTATTAATCGAAGAGAAAATAATTAAAAATTTAACATAATATTGTAAATAAGAGAATAGTGAACATATTCTCATTTTATAAAAAATTGTGTTTAAAATACATTATTAAAAATTAATTCAATATAAAACTACTTATTATGAATTGTTACGAAAGTTGGACTGAAAATATTTTAACATTATATGCCACACCAGTACGATTTGAATATAATATTGGTTCTACAAAATGTATTGCCGAATTCCTATGTTGGTGGATAATTTATTAAAATATTTTCACCGTCGTAAAAACCGAAATCAAATAGCATTTTATAATTTATACATTTTGGTATATTGCTATACCAGTGTTACACAATATATACCTGCATACATTTATATTTTATTCGTACTATCGGAAGTAGTCCAACTACTCTTATACCTACACGTAATTCAATAACTTTTATGAATATTTAAACGATTTTTTTTTCATGATATTTTTGGGCTTCTTTTCTGCGGAAAACCGTAAAATAATACGTGACTAGAGTTACCAGCTACGTTTTATTATGGAATCTGGCACACATGTCACGCAGCTTTATCTTCTCTTAAAACCTCAAACAGTTATACGTACATACATATAGAATCTATATGTATATTATAGATATATTTATATATATTATTTATTTATTTATTTATTTATTTATTTACTTGTTTATTTATACATAGAATAAGAGCAAATAACCAACCAAAGTGAATTTGGCTTTAGTCGATTTCCATTATGTGACATAAGCTCTATTAAATTCCACCATTTTCTATTAAGTACATAACCTGTCATTTTTCCTGCATAACACTAATAATTATTTGATGTTTCATTTTTCACTTCTCGTATATTATTGTACGTGTGTTTGTTTTTGTTCTGTCAACTTAGACCAACGTCAAACACAGGCTGTATAAAATAATATTTTTATTTTTAATTGATGTTTAAAAAACATAAAATATGCATTTAAATAAAAAAATGTTTTAACTAAAATTTAAATAACACTTTTGCTTAAATCAGTTTCGACTGAAACATTAAATAATGATATTTTGTAGTTTATATATATAACTACCTCACTCCAAGTATCATCTGATCTGACTACGAGGAAATAATAACTAAGTATTAAAAAAAAAAATATATATGTATATATATATTTACCTAATTAAAGCTAATATAATGTTTTTAGTTGGATATATTACTATATCTATGTTTTATTTTGTGTATATAATTTTGTTTTATTTAGTACAATAGTACGTTTTTATTTATTTTAATTGGTACGCAAGTTATATGTTGAATATTGATTTAATTGTTATTATATATTATATTATAATATTATATGAAATAGTAGAAAGTAAAGCAGCTATAGATTTATTTGTTTAAATAAAGTACATGCTTACTCGACAGTTTTTAAATAATTTTTAAATTAACCTTAGTGCATATCAGAACATACATTGGTATTATTGTAAAAATGTTAATTTTGTACACGCTTTATGCAAAATAAATATACAAAAGCTTTAGTTGTGTAGGAACTTACTAATTTATAGATGCAAAATATTTTCCATATACATTTTAACATGTAAGAATTTATAAGCTAATTAAAATCAACAAAAATTAATATGAACATTATTTTAGAATCTAAATAATATATATTGAAAATATTTTTTTTTTAGTGTATTTTATAATTAGAAGCAATATTGATAAACCACAATGAAAATGAGCGTTACTTTGAGTATCTCAAGTGATATATTTGTTCTTATCCATACGTACTGCTAGTCTTGTAAAAATATATGATCAATTATAAAATCAAACATAAGCATAAGATAAAAGTAATTAATTTTTTGACTTAATTTCAAAATGTCAACAAGTAACAATTGGTAAATGTTGATCAATTTAACATTTAATAAAATTGATCTGAGAGCAACAACTGCAATAAAATAGTATTTACATTTAAATTATTTTATTGAAATTTAAATCGTGTTCCTGTAAATAACAATCGATAACATGTATAATCCTTGTCTTCGGTATATTATAAAATCATTAAAATATATTATGAGCAAAAATCGTAAATTAATATCGAATACGATTATAGCTGGTTGAGTTAGTATCACACTTGTTATTATTATATTACATATATAATATAGATATATATCACAGAAAACTAAGAAAAATCAATGGGTAATATTAAATTAAACAGGTTTATACATTTTTTCTAGAAATTATAATAATAATTATGATATTACTTTTTCGATTGATCGAAGTCGTTTACAATTACTGGTAAATACACTGAGTACACAATAATTCTTATAAATTATGAATATTAACAATAATTAGTTTTACGTTATAACTAGCATTATATTATCTATTAGTAGGAATTAGTTTTAGTTTCTTCATTATATTGCGTGCATACACAAATGATAGATAAGCATGCCTTCTTTTTTATTTACATTTTTGATTTACGTTTTAACAACTGTCATGCTTTATAATATCTTTATTTAAAATTAAACTTCAAATACATAAAGTTGTCATTGAGAACAATTATACTTTAGAGCACTTTGATGAATCATCTAAAACATCATTCGTTAAGAAATGCTCTGGTCCTTATTATAAAGTGTGAACATTATAAAAAATAATAATCCTTTTTTCCATAGGTACTTACTTCAATTGCATCATGTTTATGGTGGCTTCGTCGGTAGTACTCACGTTGGTGGTGCTCAACTATCATCACCGTACAGCTGACATGCACAATATGGGACCATGGGTAAATGATGTGTCATTTCGTTACAATTAAGAAAATAATTACTCGCACCGATCCGTTCAACATCTCGTACAACATTGTAATATTATTATCGCTTGTTTACTCATTAAATGCGTATACATAATAATAATAATCATAATCATTATTTATGTTTATATTTACTGGAATGAAAATATCGAAAACGCTTTTGATAAGTAAACATTGCGTTCCGGCTGCGTCTTAATCGTTCACCGCACCGCGGCTCATGTTAATCACCTTACACTGTTTTAGATGTGGCATGAATCGTATTAACCGTAGACTCTGAATTTTAATTATTTTATTTTAGGTTAAGTGCTTTTTCCTGCTGTGGTTGCCGTGGCTTTTGTGTATGCAAAGGCCGGGTAAAGACATATCGTTCAAAGCCATCAAAAGTAAGTACACAGATCGGCGGGGCATGGAGTTGCGGGAGAGATCGTCGAGAAGTCTATTAGCCAACGTTCTCGATATAGGTAATGTTGTATTTTATATATTATAAATTTAAATTTGTATTAGATTACTTTACGTGTGTTTATTTTCCACTTATACGTCACAATAATATGGTTTACTCAACTGCACAGGGTGGGCAACCATCGTTTACCATTTTTCCGCAGAGCAAAAACATATTTAACCACAAATAAACCACCCTGTGTGCATTGTACATTGTGCACACAAAAAGAAAGATGGAGTAGAAATTAAAGCTAAATGCAAAACACTGTAAACCATATACATCGCACCAATGTAAATTAGTTGATGTAGGATTATAAATTTCCTGAAAATACAACTAAGCTGTTGGTTTATGTAGTTTTAAATTTAAATTTAAAATTAGAATAAAAATATACTTAAAGTAGAAATAATAAAATCAATTCAAATTTATTTTTTATTTTTTTTTCATAATGAAAAAAATAAAATGTATCAATTAATCTTAAAACATTGACTACCATAATGAAATGTAAAATAAAATTAAGATATGGGGCACTATATAAACAGATGTAGTATAAATTAGTTATTGTCATTTCATGACCTAAAATACTCGTCCATAAACTTCACACATACATACATGCACACATTTGCATAGATTAATTAGAATATTAACTGAGGGAAAATCAGGAAATTCTGATTTAATAATATATAAAGTTGTGTCCCTAAAAATAAAATAATTTTGTATTATTAACTTAGGGAAAATCAGGAATTTTTGATTTAATAATATATAAAGTGGTTTCCCTAAAAATAAAATAATTTTGGATTATTAACTTTAAGTTTTTTTGTACCGAACAATTATTTTTTAAATTGAAACCTGCCATTTATATATTTGCACATACAACAATACTCATTTAATAAAACATAATTTATATAATTGAATAATACTTTCCTATAACTTTTATTAGTGCTAAATGCGTCTTGTAAAGTCATAGAAATTAATCAAATGTGTTTTATTGAAATTACTACTAATTCTAGAGAGTTCTGGTATTAAAAATAAAGACATTTCATTTCATTATTTTTAAAGTTTCTATTTTGGCTAGTTTCAAGTAATTTCAAACAATTTATTTCCAATAATCACCGAAGTAAGCAACAATACAAAGCAGAAATGTCCAAATAGGTGTTTGTTTCTTCAAAAGAAACCTTAAAGTTTTAATGATTTATTGCTTATTACATTATTTGTTAATTCAATTTGAGACGGGTCTAAATAGTCGATAGTTTAACTTACAATGATCCGTTTCTTAAATATTAGAAAAGTATGGAAATTCATTTAAAATGTGATTATCTCAATAAATTAAAGATAATCATATTATATCCAGAAATAAATTAGTTTCGAAGCCTATGATAATATTATGAGAATATTTTAATTTTCTCCAGCTGAAAAAGTTTCATCAGCCCAAAAATTGTATGAATAAAAGTGTTGATTTAAAATATACTTTCATCACGGTTAATTTTGATGTACCTACATAGTATGAATAATTTAAAATTATGTCATTATTAAAATAAATTAGCTAACAAACATATTTTCCATATTAATTTTTTTTTAAATTTTACAATATTTTGTAATTGTTTTAAAAGTTTAAAGTATGTATTAAGTTAAGGAAAATTGAAAAATTAAGAATAATCAGGTTGATTTTTTTAAATATGCTTTGAATATATTATTATTATTATATTATTTAATATTATTTCATTATGCATCGCATTGACTGGTGTTTAAAAATTTAAGACAAATATTAGCTTACATTCAACACTTAAGTGTCATAATTTAATCAAACGTGATGGTATTCTCTAAAATAATTATACTCTTTATAGTTATTTGTTCTTAGTTTTATGTATATATTTAATTTAACACCCCAAGTGAATTTTTATTTCTTTTGTAGAATCTTTGGAATACTCGAAAACGTTTTTAGGATTTCATATAGTTACGATAACTTGGCGCATTTGGTTCTGTTTAACGACATCGTACCCTACCACGAACGTTAAATACAATTTACAAATAATCGCACGAGAACTACATGTCCGTTGCATTATCATTTTCGAAAAGTCCAAACTTAATTGATTGCTTCAGTTTGGAGAAAAAAACGCAGTTATTATCGGAATAATATGTAGTAATGAAAACGTACCTATAGAAATATATTATATTATACGGTTGTATGTAGTCGAAACTTTCCGAATTCGCCTTATGTATATATGTATATGTGTGTTTGTGTGTGTGTGTGTATACACGTTTCCCAAGATCTGGCCTGAATGCCGGATCTAGTTCACGAACAAATTCTATACATCACGGGCGACGAGTGGAATATACGATAGTTAAATAAAGTATTCCGTCCCTTATTTCAATAATGCATACGTGTAGTACTACTGACGCCGCCGTACGGGTGTACGTAAAAAAAATCGTTTTGAAAAGCACTGCGGATTGGCAATATCAATATATATATGTGTGTGTGTGTGTGTATAAACGAGTGTACGTGTACGGCGATTGCGATGGAATTCAATTCACGATCAAAACACAATTAAACCATTTCGTTGTATAAAAAACAAATTTTAAAAACGTAGTACATGCGACATCGTTTGGGTTCGGACGCGGAGGGACAATATACTGCGGGATCTAATCTAAAAATACGCGTATCCGTTTATAATAATATAATGTTCGTCCGGACCGAGCAACGGAAACGAACAAGTTCAGGTGGGCGGTTTAGGCTCGGGTGGAGGGCGTGCGTCGTAACGCGGTCGGCGAGCGGGTTAACCGCGATATTAAAGAAGACCAAGCAAACCGAATACGACGACGACGTACTGCATCCTCGCTCGCTTGGCTTCACGTCACGTAACAAAATAAAACAACGTAATATCACCCCGAAGGCCTGAACGCGCGCGCTCCGGGAACTTGGCCGGTATAAACTCGATGCTGGTGGTCGGCATCGTATCGCCCCGGCGGTGGTGGTCAACACTATTATTATTTTTTTTTATTATTATTTTTATTATCATTGTATTATTTTATTATTACGGCCCGCCACCGTCGCCACCGCCGTTTTCAATTAATTTGGAAACGCACACGTTTCGCACCTGTTGTCTTAGTCGTGTTACCATTAAAACTTTTGATTTCACTGCCACACCTTCCATCATCCCCTACCTGACTATGCGCACGGTTCGCAAAGTGTAGCGCTTACGTATTACTTCCACGGAGAGCGTTGGAGTTTAACATTGAGCCCGATTCGCCGCGATACCATCATCTCTCCCGCGGTAAACAAATATTTGCGCACGTCGTGTGTGCTCGCCGCGCATAATATTTGCGACGCGTCGAACCTAAATATACTGCACCGAAACGGGTCACTATGCTTGCATTATAATCGTGGTCGGGTATCGCGTTTAAAACACTTGAATCGTATTAAAGGGAAAAGGGAATAAACAAAGCACTGAACACTTGCGTGTATTTTTCGTACAAAATTCCGTTTACGATACTTGCACATGGTTTCCGTATCGCGCTTAATACCCCAAACTCGTTGCATTAAGTCTCAAAATTAAAAACATACTACCACCGCAAAGTGTGCCCTTCAAACACATCACTCATGCTTAAAGTCGCGTATATCCTTCTTAGCGCGTATGACGTGACAGAGATTTGTGTGACGTTATATTGTTTAATAATGTTATATATTGCTAGTGCAAATGTAGCGTTTTGCAAACGATATAGCAGTGATAACGGACAGTGAAGAAGTAATAGGCAAAATGCTAAAAAATATTAATAATATCTGTAAAGATAATAAAGTGAAAATCAACAAGACAAAAACAAAAATATTTAAAAAAAAAACCTAATGGACGAAACTCCTAGGTAGGTTGAGATTCCACCGTCTGGTGAGATATAGGGATGCGTCCTTTAAACTTGAAATTAATATTCCATTGCTCTTGGGTGAAAAAAAACGATTCTGCGTGAAAGCGGTCAGGTTGATCTGCTTAAAGTTCTAATGTTGATAATAGATTGATAATAGAACCAAAGCTCTTTATAGGTATAAGGTTGGAATCACACATCTAGATAAACACATTTCTCGTTTAACTCGGAATATAATACTTATAAGCAGCAAATAGACACTGATCTCAAACAGAACAATTGAAAATGAGGGACTGGAAACGGTCCAATACTTACATGTTTACGAAGTAAGATAACTAAAATTACGGAAAAAGCGAAATGGACATATAGAACACAACAACACAAGCAAAACAGACATTTTACATTAAGAAACATCTACTCACGGTAAACACCGATAGCGTTATTTTCATCAGTTACTGTTGATCATGGATTACTGGCTGCGTTTGGCGAAAATCATCAACCAGCATAATACTTCCTAAGAGCTCATGATTATTTCGCCAATCTTTTAACTTTCGATCGAGTGCCTAGTAATACCGTTCTCGTTAAAATTCTGATTAAATATATGAAAATTTAGAATGTTTGCAACTGACTCTCGCGAAACGTCACTTATCATTTTTACATTACAAGTGGAGGTTAGCTTTCGGTCATTACATGACCTTCTCTTTTTTTTATCCGTGTTACCAAAGTGACCTGCGAATCAACAAATACATTTTATTATTTTTTCCAAAATCCCATTTCAACCCTTTTAAATCACAATTTTTCAAAATATTTTCTTATCTCACGCCTAGATCATAATTCAAACATATCCTGAACATTTCAAGTCACTAGCAATTATAGTTTAGGCTGTACATTGATTACAATTCAATCAGTCTAGACTTCTCCTTTTATATATTTATTCATTTTCCATTGTTCCTCTCTTTTTCCTATTAGACAACTCCTTTTTTCATTCCTATCCACCTTAGATTATCTCACGCTCAATTCAAATCTTATACTTAACACTCAATCTACTCATATAATCAACTCCATCATTAATAATTTTATAATTTCCGCTTGCTTCTTAATTTGATGTATATAAATGTATTAACTAATAATTTGTACATTTTTTCACATAATTGTATTGCTTTAATGTACCCGACGATAGCAAAATAAAAAAAAAATGAAAAAAAATATGTATATTAATAGATAACTAGTGTGTAGTATACTGACATACTGTATACGCAAAAACTACTCGTAATTGTTTATGATTTAACTGTAAATACGCAATCATTCACTCATTTAACTTGTTCATAATTTTCTCATTTACCTATTTTGCGGGGCAAGTAAAATATTGATAATACGTCATGTTGGTTACCCTTCGGACTGTAGGACAAACCTTTTTAAATATTTAGTATGATATATATCATTAAATATAAATCCATCTCCGTCGTATTAACATCCTGTTTTGTCATTAAAAATATATTTAAAAAATCAACAATAATAACTAGAGATGGTCAACTGACAAACTACGATCTATCAGTAGATCGTAAGCAACTAATTATCAATCCAGGGTCTTTTATAGTTACTTATTTTTACACATAATATGTTCATACTATTGTCATTGCTGAAGATAAAATAACTCAATTTAATATTGTTGTCTTAAGATGCTAATAAAAAATAGCATATTTAAATATTAAAAGAACATCAAAGACCAAGATTATATATTGTTTTAAAATGAAGGCAATTCTAATCAATGCTAATCCTCTCGATCTCAAATCAGTGGGCCGATCCTGTCTGGATTATAATTTCTCTCTTTGGTCTCCATTATGCATTTGGTTCAATTAAAGAATAAAAGCTATCCAAAATAGATTCATAAGGGTTATCTTTAACTCTCAATTACCTAGAGAACCATATTCACCTTTACACCATTAAATACATAATACGTATATTACACTTAAGTAGTAATAAGAATCAAAGTAAACATGAATTATTTGTTCAGCCAACCGAACAATTTGATTGATAGGCCCAAATATTAATTTTAAGATCTTTTAATGTAAATTAAGATATGTTAAATTGTTATATGTAATGGAAATACTTTTTTTTCTATCTTTAATATTTATGTAGGTCGTTATAGAATATAATTTTTAACAGTTTTACAAGATATTACACTTACATTTCAAATTTTAAATTTGTTAAAATACTCCGTTGGCTCGAAATAAAATAGAAAAAATAAATTATTTAAAACTGAAATTTAGTATATTAAGTATGAAACCGACAAAAAATATTAATATTTACATTTTTAATTAATTTTATTAAATTAAATTACTGAGTTGCTATAAAAGCTATGATTTATGTTATAAGAACAATTTACCAATTTGTCTTATTAGGAAAACATACAATAAATATAATATTGATTGAGTATTCTACTCCACTCAAGAAGTCGAGATGTATAATCTGCGTTCTACTATATAAAAGTTTAGATAATACTCTGTTATTCTTAACTTGAAATATTTTACTTTGCACAAAATAAATTAACTCTCGATCAATCAAGTAACACTGGAATAATATTCTAAATTATATCAAGTATAGAAACTAGCACCTATATAAAGTTCAATTTAAGCTTCTTCAATAAGGATTTTCTTTTGAAATATTAAATAAAACTAAAGTATTTTATCCTGTTGCTTTAGTTTAAAACGTACCATTTTTTCGACGTATATTTTCTTTTTGGCGTAATGTAAAAAAATAGTTCTTCTTCTTCTCAGACATAAAATAGTCCATTTGCGACCTCCACCACTTCTATTGCCCTCTTTCACATTTCTCTATCCATGTCCAGCCAAATTTCGATTTTCTTTAGGTATTTTTCTACTGTCAAAAATTGTTTTTTTTTTAAATGGAAAATTTTGAATTCCATAGTGTACTACTGCCTAGAAATGTCAATGTTAAAATATATTTTGACTATACAGTGGTGTAGAGCTATAAGTAAATAAAAAATATAATAAATTACAAACTAACATATTCACAAAATAAATGTATTCAAATTTAAAAATAAGGATTATTTAGGAGAGGGAGCACTTTGTAGTCAGAGTGGTTATGTCCGTGAAAGAAATATGAAAAGGGAGAAAGGTATACAGAGGGTGGATTCTACTAGAGTAAGAGGAAACATGAAATATATTGAAGAAAGCAACTCAAAAGTCTCTATAGAATTAGTAAGCAGAAGGAAGATTAAGGAACAATCAACATTCTAAGGAAGGCAAGGGTAGGAAGCTTTAACATAGAACGGATGAGGGCTATAATAAACTGGTGCCAACATTTAAACGGGCCAATTTTTTTTCAAGCATCTTTTTATTCATCGTAGTGGTTATATTACATTAGCGACACATGATGTACGGGTTCAAGTTTATACCTTTATTATTAATAACGATCCACTATAACCTACAATTATTATATCATGATGTAATTATAATGTTATCGTACAAACGAAAAAAACTCGATTAACGTATTGGCCATCGATGCGGCTCGTCTTTAAATAATTTAATAAGACACAGAAAAAAATACTGATGTCAATGTACACCTTGCCACCTCCCTAAATCTCGATGAGGCTCTTGAATGAGGTTTATGATCCATTTTGAATATGGTGGTAATTAAGAAGAGGAAACGATTTTGTACCTGAAAGTAAAAAGCTAAACACATGCCAAATATGTTTACTAAATAAAAATCCAATATTTCAAAAGGACACGAATAAAAAATATAGTGCCAGAAGAGAGCTTACCGTAAAAAATGAAATAGTATTAAGCTTAAAGAAGCTCAGACTTTTAGGGCTCTATTTTAATCGAACATTTATTAGCATTTGATTAGAAAGCCTTATATGTTAAGGAGTACTGATGCATACAATTTCTTCCATATTACAATAGTAAAAAAGAAATGACGTAATGATGGCCTTTGTACTACCAATACGCAGTCATTATAATTAGTCTTGGATTTATTTTTAGAATCTCAACTCTGAAAAAATAGAATAATCAAACTTCAGTTTTGAATAATTAAATACTAAGTGAGCAATTATTTTTAAAATTGATATGCTCTTAGAAATAAAATGTTTGTAATTTTGCGATATTTGGACCGATTTTCTCCGATTTAGCCCTGTAATTGAGTTTGGAATGAAAATATCTTAGCAACCAACGCCTGAGCGTAAATTCGTCTCTAGTAATTTTAGAAATTGACAGATTATAAAGTGTCATTAAGCCTTGGCATATTAAAATCAGTGATCAGTGTAGCTGGAACATCTTTTGAGCTGAATGTGACTTTCAAAGGATGAGCTTGATTAAGCTAGACTTACCCAAGACGGGCTGTTTGGAAAGTGGCTTATAAATGATACTGCTGAGTAGAAGAATTATTTCCAGGGCCACTTTATAGAATTATATAAAGACAAATATTCTAGTAACAAATAAATCAAAGCATCTGATGAACATTTTCTCTGATCAAAAACCTAACCTGATCAAAAACCTTGGACATCCTCTGGATGACCATTGAAATAGAATGGACCGATTTCTAAGTAGATAAAATATGTATGATTTTTTGTTGTTCGAATTAAAAAATAAATAAGTATCAAATTGAAAATAGTAATAAATTAATCTGATAAAAAATAGTTATTTCAAATGTTTGGTACAAAAAGAAATATTTAATTTTTAAATTTGCTATATAGTGTGTTAACTCGAAAAATATATTCTGTGTAAAGTCTTAACATAGAACTACAGAAATAGTTATTTACTTATAATATGTAATATATAATAATAGTTCGTTTGGCTGTTCAATGAAAATATCTCTTTTTAGTGACAATTTGTATAGGAAATAAAATATAGTTTTGAATACATAAACGTAATTTTAGAATAGAAATAGTAAAATGGCTTTGACCAAAACTACTCTTAAAAAAATTTTCTATCGAGCAATGACAGTTCAAACGCTAAAATATAAAAAAACAATTTAAAACAACTCCAAATCAATACTAAATATTTTTATCATAACTAATAATAGTATCACGAGATCAAAATACATTAACACTGCTTGGGCCTTTGAATGCTTTGATGCTGGATGGCTTTGTTGAAAATATGTACTCCGTTTGACGCCGAAAAAAGTTTCAGAGCATACAATAACCACTTTGACATTCCTATCGGCGATAAATCATTTTTTTAATTAAAAAAAATCATATGACTGGACATTTCAATATTAGAAGATAATTTAATGTACAATATCATTCAAGGTACAAATAAAATTATTAACTCGTGATTAACTATTGTAATATTTTGAATTTTACATGTTTTTATACATTTTATTTTTCGCGCGGTCTTTCGAGAACCCTAATCCAAATTATTATCATAACTATGTAATATTTCAATAATAACAGTTAATAAAAGAAGTTACTTAGACCTATTGCGTTGGAATTTTGCTAAATAATTATACATTTTGGCATCGCCACGCTTTGTTTCCAGCTCCGAGCATTACACCCCTCAGTGGCGTCTAATCCATATCAGCTTATGCCTTTAGCTTACCACCTGCAGTACACTGCACCTGAATCACGGTTTTACACGAATCACCGTTAGCGGGTTTTCATTGTTTAATATTATTGTTATTAGTTATTGTGCTCACGTTTCGTTGGATGTACCGAGCTTATTTCTTGGACACACTTTTAATTTCGGTTTTCTCCGACCAAAATGTATAACGGTACGATAATAACATGCGCGTGCGGTGTACCCATTTTATACGACAAAATATTTATAACTTCGCTTTTTACCGAGGACACTCCTGTACGTCGTCATCATCACCATCATACCATGCCGTTATTTCGTAAACTTCATTACACAATTATTACCTACTATACCGATTATTATTACTCTATTGTGATCATTCATCGTCGAATCGCTCGCCGTACTCGATAACATCGTTATTTACGTCAATTCCGCGTGATAATGCGTCCGGATAATGTAGCGCGTTGTGTCCGGCCACGGCAATGCACTAGATTAACGTATAAGTTAATGTCATGGCCAATTTCGCCACAGACCATGTTCCGTTGCCGTCACAGGACAGCTACTACTCGGCGAACGAATTACATAGTCTCAACACAAATACGTTGAAATTGAAACCTGTGCCCGTACGTGTACGGCACTAAGATCATGTTAGACCATAAATGTATATTCCATAAGCGTTTGAAATTATTGGCTATAGATTATTTTTACATTTTCGCACATTAAACTGCTTCTATAATCGCCGGTAGAATAGTTTTTAATACGTATAATTATTAAAACTTTGTGACTGGCTGCGTTTATCAATAAACTGTAGGCAAAGACACGGTAGAAAATTGGCTTCGCCAGAAATGCGCTCATTTAGTTGGCTTTGTAACGCAATAGAACACCGGTGAATCCGCTGAAGGTAATTACTTTTTTCGCAGATCTGTTTTTCGTTATTAAAACTTTGGTTATAACAATTTGTTTGTATTACGTTGTAGACAATTTTGTTTATGACGATTCTCTTTTGCCGTACGGAATTCTGTCTTAAAAGAATGCTTGTATTCGACACAAAATACGAAGGCACATAGTTTCATAAAATGTTACGAACACAATATGATGTTTATGATACTAAAATATTTTCAAATATATAAATAAACTAAAATTCTTCCGAGTACCTGAGTACATGAGTAATCCACGGAACCGATGGAAATCATATTAAAACATTAAAACCAAATTTTGTCTGGTAACAAAGTCCAACATTTAAAACTTCAAGCTATCTTGGTTTGAGTATTTGAAAATTCTTATTTAAAATATGTGCATAGTATTATAAACTAAGATCTATTTATAACTTAAAACTTTTTAGGACACAAAAACAAATTAATAATCAAACTATTAATTTTACCAACTACTTTTGACTATAGTACATTTAAAGTGTTCTTAGTTTTGTATTATTTAATTATAAGTATGCAAATTTAATCATAAGTAGGAGTTTACATCTTGAAATATTTTGTACCCATTAATTGTTATCATTATCATTGTCATGAAAAATACTCATATAAAATTATACTTAAGTAATATTTTAATATTTTCTAAATATTATTCATTTTTTAAATTCAAGTTGGTAGCTGAAAAAAAAACTGAATACCAAATAGTAGTGCATTATTTGAACAGTTCTAGTTTTACAAGGTTCCAAAAATTATTATACTCAAAATACTATTTGAATAATTTCAACCAAAACCTACATTCTGTGATCATTTACATCCAAGAACCGAAGTTTAAATTTTAAAAATATTACATGATAAAAGTTTTTTATGTATTTAATCGTCGATAAATACGTAATAATTATGAAAAGTACTTTCATTATTTTTTCTTAAACAAATTATAAGAAGTTAATATTTCGTTATCAATTGTAATATAATTAAAATTACCTGGCAATAGGAACCATTGGATAAGCTTAAATAATTACATCTTGATGATGTACTCTATGCTATCGGAAAAATATAAAACTTGAAATATATACTTACTATCATATTTTTATTATATGGGAGAATATTCAACCTGGGAAAAATCTTATTATATCTCGTAAACAATAAATGCACATGAATGCATCGAAGATTAAAATATTTCTATGAAATACTAATCTCAATAGAATATGTATATGTTTCAAGTTGCTACGGTTAATTTTTATAGAGTTACAATCAACAATCTTGTATCCATAAAAAATAAACAAGTAGATAGTGCGTGGATATTAAAATACTAAATGGTGCAGGATTCGATTCTCGATCTCGGTTTGAGGTTATTCTCAATTCATCGGAAACGTGTTTAGCAATTCAAATAATTACTTGTTCAAAGTACCAACTATGGACAAAATTTGCTTTCAGCAAAGTATCATATTTATATACATTGGAGCAATCCTTCAGGTCAAAATCATGTACGTAAAAAAAAAACACACCTACAAAATAAATCCAATACATTCCTCGTTTCACTCAGAATCTAAAAAACACACATCATGACCAAACCAATACATTCTTCGTTTGACTCATAATCTAAAATGGGCTTTTTTTTTGTTTTGATATTCACGATATGATGGGAACATGATTTAGTCAAGGTATAACTATGTCGCATCTATGTGATGGATGAACGGTACGAATTTTAGATCAAAGCCCATAAGCACGAGTGAAAAAATGAATAGAATTCAACAACGAAGTCTTTTCGTTCAAATGACCTAAGATTTATCTATGACTATTTAGTTATTTTGCATAAAATATCACACAAGAGAGTGGGTCAAATGATAAGTAAATACGTTGAAACATTTAGAGTACCTAATCATTTATTATGTAACGGAAAAGGTCACGAAACATTATTTGTACACGAAGGACGAATCAACTTTGGCATTGCTCTATGATGGTGATAAACGACATTTTTAGGCAATGATTTAACGGAAGTATAATTTTCTAAAAATTGATTGACCCGTCTGAATCAACTGTAATCATAAGCGTATAAAACACAAACTTGAACGAAATGACTGAATACCGACTTTCATGTCCTACGTGATCGACCGTAAAGGCTATATCGTTGTTCTCTATGATCATAAGTAATAGAATACGTGCATATGACGGATCAAAATTGATATAATCTGTTCTGTCTTCTACCAGTGCTAGGGTGAAATTTGCAATGATGATAAAATCAGTTTGGATTGCGGGGTTTACGACCATGGGTTCGGCGCTTTAGCGCTATTATTACATTATATTGAAAACTTTTTGGACATAAACTATCGAGTTAAACAATATTACCATATTATGTGTGACATAACTCGTAAGTTTACCAATAATGGGCAAGGAAATAGCCGACGGTTTAATAACGCATATCTATATAGTACATAAATCGATAGATTGTTGTGATGAAAGAACAATATTTATTAGTAAATATACGAACCGACATAAATCATTTCCACAAAAACGAATACATCGATATTCATTACACGTTCTCAATTTCCCCATCTAAGAATATCATTATTTTTTTTGCTTATTATTTTGTATGCAAACTGTTTACATTTCTATGACCATTCGCGAAATTTTTCGCAAAATACGACCAAGTTAGATTTTCGCATTCAGATGTTTCCCCAGCACCTCCAGAACCGATGGTGGAAATTCAGATTTTTCGGGCTCGACATTATCACAAATTTCGCGAATAGTCATACAAATTCGTACTAAGCGTTAAGACTACAAACCTGATCAACCACTTATCGGTTCTATTTGGGAGTGCTGGGGAAACGTCTGAATACGAAAATCGTGATTTTGACTAGGAAGGGGGTCGTACAAACTTCGCGAATGTTCTTGCGAATTCGTACATATTGCGTACTGAACGATGTGACCAAAAAAAATGTATTACCATCGATTCCGTTGGGGGTTTCTGGGGAAACGTTTCTCTTGCTCCAACCCGGTTTTTTTGTGTTATGCCAAAACTAATTCGTACAGATTTGTCAAATGGGAATAAAAATTTATACAATTTAAATAATAATCGATAAAATATGATGATATTCCTGGTGGTATAACAGATGAAAAAAAAAGTCGTTCGCGTGAAGATTAAGGTTCTTATTAACGAGTTAAGTATAAACATTAATGACCTGTATGCGATCTAGAATCTATAAACTTTTATAGAAAAATGTAGAAATTATTAAAGGCATTGATGTTTGTGTGTCAATGACCGACGGAAAGTGACAGTACCTACTTATCTTAAATATTTTCCACTTCACAGAAAAACATCGAATCATGTATATGTTTTTTCCGGTCACTATGGTTACATAGTAAATGAAATCGTGTTGTATTAACTAAATTATCTGTTCTATGGTAACGCGAAATCGATGAAAAAAAAATCATTGGTTGTACCGGTAGCAAAAATATATCGAAGTTAAAATTGAAAAAATAAAAAAAAAACTTAACGTCCAGGCATGCATGTAACTACGTTACTCGATTCGCATTTACGGCACCAACGGTTACCGTAAACCACGACCGGCGCGTGGTGTTTCTTCCTAGGAAACAATCTTCGTAAACTTTATTGCTTACATCGTGCCAGATATACGTATGTCGGGGATATTTAAAAAAATGCAGCAGTAAATTATTCCGTGCCTAATGCAATAGTTACAGGCTACAACGCGAGACATTATATACTAAATACCTACGATTATTTGATAATAACTATGAACAAAAATTATCCAACTAATTACAAACCATAATAATTATTATTACTACTTACAAATTAATTTTATAACGTGTTGTATCCCATAAGCACATAACAGTCATAGGAATGCTAAGTATTCATTTGTCGAATAAGTTAGACATTACTTGAATTTTTTATTTACGTAAAAATTAAAAAATCAAAATTCAATTTTTGTGATAATATTCTGTAGAAATGTACAATCGATAAAATATTAATAGATTTTTTCGTTATTTCAGGTATTACATTTTCATAAAAAGCTAGGCCAGTACTGCGTGTATAACAATTAAGACCGATTATATACACTTCATAATATATTATTTTTAAAGAAACTTACCAAGTAATTTTAGATACACAATAAACTTAATGAAATTATGTAACCTAATGAGAGAACAGGCAAAACTCAATGTTCTCCCAACATTTTCGCTGCTTACAAATAGTATCTGTAATTGCAATTATAATTATTATTAGATTAAATTTAGAGTTGTTAGAAATATTTTTTTCTAAATGTCTAATACGTTTAACAAAGTCGTATCGAGTTATTTGTTTACCTCTTTAATGAATTATTACTTTTTCATTGTGTTGTTGTCTTTACCTCACTCTTCTGTCCTTTGTCATTGTCGTTTGTTCGAGACGTTCTGTTTCTAAGAGACCTATTCTCTTTATCACGATTTTTTTTTTATCATGAACTATACTTAAACGCACGTGTAGAAATGTACCAAAAGAAAAACAAATGTACCGACTACAGTAAACCCATCAGTGTGGCGTAGAGAATACTACAAAAGTGATGAATAACCCGAAAATATCTATAAAACTGATTTTTATACAAATTCCTATCAAAACCGTCTTCATATATATAATTTTCTGTCAATCGATTACGATGACGACGATCCTATGTTTTCTCGTAACAAACATTTAGAAAAAATCAGTCAACAGAATCAAAATGTCATGCAACATTATGATCATATAATATATGAAGCGGTATTCACTCAAGGGATGCATGCAAATATGCTTCGAAAAACTACCAAATTTGCGCTAAAATATAATCTAATAAATTGTTTTTATTGAAATTGTATACTGAAAACTTGAAATATAACTGTTTTGTTGGGTAATAACGGTACTTACGAATTTTTCCTTAGTGTTGTTAGTTGTTGATCATATCAAATAATTATTTGGTGGACTTTTGACTGTGCTATAACTATTGAAAGTAAATCTTTGAATTCAAAAAACGTCTCTTTACAGTCTTCTACATTTTGACCCACTAGTGACTAGACGAACCAGCCTCAAATTAATTAGTCTTATCACGGGTCCCTTATATATGCCTTAGCAACAGAACCGCGGACATACGCATTGTCAGTCATACGTATATAGACGTATCGTGTACCCCACGCTTTCCTGTATACAGTGGCGGCTTGAACTTTTTTTTTCTTGACTCACATCTAATATTTTTACACCACCCACCCTAAAATAATTTCACTTTTCTCCAAATATCCAGATATCGGAAACACCGAAAATAACAAGTGTTCAGAGACTATACATTCCCCAATACCCATATAATATACAACATATTACCTATTTTAAACAATTATTACCCATATCTGATATCAGAAAACATCCTAGCAACAACTATTTTAGTAATAATCTACAATTATAACACACGTAATCTTTCATCGATAATTTCTTCGAATTAATAAATGTATTATTTACCTACATTCAATTCTATACCTCGCTAAGGTTGTATGCTACCACAGAACAATAGCTGATGCTACTGGCCTACTTTACCTTTAAGTCGTGCAATTTACGCATTACGCCGAGTGTACATAATATTATACAGCTGAACATTACAATATTTATAATTTAATTACCCATCTTTAAAAATTCTACTAATTACCTTTTTCAACCATAGGACACACACCCACCTACCCATTAATATTTCTGTGAATCACGTGATTCAAATATACCCCCTTCAAGCCGCCACTGCCTGTATACCTTGGTTTTTGTTCATTGATCATTTTTTGTGTATCTCCTGCCGCAGTAAAATATGATAGTCAAACGATGCGTATTAACTTAAACACTATACAGTGTTATCCAAATCGGATGCGTAGGACTAGCCACAACTTCGACATGGCTTTTATGCAAATGCGTGAGGGATTACAAATGGAAATATTATTATTTCTATTCCCAAAAACGGCCCTTAGCATAATATGCTTATTACTGTTTTACGATTTGCTCAGGGCCCGCTGCGAGTCCGACCGCCTCGGCTGATAATTATTTTTACTGTTGCAGACGACGATTTCCGAGCGAGTGTCCTGTCGCACCGCACGGCGTACAACGCGGCGGCGGCGGCGGCCGCGGCAGCCGGTACGTCGTCACCGGCGTCCGAGTCGAGAAGCGTGTGCAATTACTCGGCCAGAGAGTTGCAGCTGATCCTGCAGGAAGTGCGGTACATCACCGACTACATGCGGAAGCAGCAGGACGACCAGGAAGAGATCAACGACTGGAAGTACGCGGCGATGGTCGTGGACCGGTTCTGTCTGATAGTGTTCACGTTCTTCACGTTGGTCGCCACCGTGGCCGTGCTGTACTCGGCGCCGCACATAATCGTCGAGTGACCGCGGACGCCGTCGTTGTGTTCACTAGTCTATTATTCTTGGACGACGTCGGGGGATACGTCTTATTATAATTATTTTGTTGATATTAACGGTTTTGTTTTTTAATTTTTTTTTTTTTTTTGTAATAACGGGGGAAAAAAATCGCCGAAGAGCTTAACAAAAGTCATAAAAATCATAAAAATAAAAAAATTTAACAAATATTTCTATGATACATAACGCATTTACAGGGTGTAAAAAGATCACGGGACAACATTGTTTGGTCCTTATGAATAATTAAATTACAGTGTTATTATTTTAATCATCTACTATACTAAAACACACCCTGTCTTTTAACTATTATTTCGATCTGTTTTATTGCGCATCCCAACTAAATTCGGTGTAGTTGAAATAATGTTTTGTTAATATTATTATAATCAACTGTAATAATATTATCAGAATTCTTATTTATTTATTTTTTTTGTTTATTTAATGTAAAAATAATTACTACTGCCTATAATGATTTTTAAATTAAATAATATAAATCATAATTTTAAATGATGGTGTTTATTTTAAATATTATATATACGTATAATATTATATAATATAAATGGATTATTAAAATTAATATTATTATGACTATTATTTTTATTATTATTATTACTATTATTATTAGTGTAATTACTATTATTTTTATTACTATTATTGTTGTTATTCTTTATTTTTTATTAAGGTTTATGCAAAGGTTCATATATTATATTATTATTTAAAAAACAATTTATTCACCTAAAAAATCTTTATAGTAGTTTTTAAGTTTGTTTTATAGTTTTTATGTATAACGCTTTTATTTCTATTGGTTTAAGAGTCCATAGTTCAATATTATTTTTAGAAAATTGTTGGATACTTAAGGTTGGTAAATATTCAAAAATCGAAACATGATCTCAGGTAATTTTAAAATACCTTACATGTTACATAGACATTAGATTTGTGTTATAGATCTAATTTTAATATTAGGTTCTAAGTAGATTTTAATGTTATTCTGTGTTTTAAAAGATTACTTAAAGCTACCATCAAAATTCAATTTTTATCAATCTTTTTTCCCAGTCAAATTTACTCAAAAAAAAGAGAATAACGTTTAAACTTATATCTTAAATTCATCCCACTTGTCGATTGTTTTTAACACTCATTAGTTGTGTCAAAAATTCGAACAAAGGTTATCTTATCTTATCAAAATATATATAATAAATATCATCTGATCAGTGCTGCGGTTAAGCAACGTTCGGAGTCGCTAACTACCGGGCGATTGACCATCCGATTTTCTGTAACGAAGCCATGTCACATATATACGTACGTGTTCCAAAAACCTATTATTCTAAAAACTAATCGTTACTACTCTATAACTAATATCTGCAAAATGACTAATAGCCATAGCTGTCAAAACTTTAAAATTATATAAAAAAAAAAAAAATTATAAATCTGTTATTTACAGTACTGAATTAATAAACTATCAGATATGAATCGTGAGATTGCAGTGAAAGATTTCTCGTTGAAACTAAAAGGAATAAAATATTTATATACGAACATTTATTGAAGGGAAATCACACCATCTCGTTAGTTTCCCAAGATTGGCAATGCTTAGAGGGCCCGCTTTCAGCAGCTTTATCATTTTCAAAAGACATTTTTAAGACTTTTGAGCTTCAATTAATGTACAACAACCATTGCGATATAATTTAAACACTTTTATATATTCTTGAAACTACAAGTTGTATCCAAAATAAAAAAAAAGATTTGAAAAAAAAATTAATAAGGTAATTAAAACTATAGATTTTTTAATTTATGGACTTGTCTCTAAGATAAAATAGTTTTATATTGTTGCCACAATAATTGTTTTATGTTTAAATCGTTTACTTCAGTATAAAGTTATTTATCTTTATTATGATGACAAGTCTCATAACTAGAGTAATTCTAATTTTCAAACTAATGGCATGTTATAGTAAATCGTATATTAAAATGTAACAGTTTCTTAAAATCGTATTTAAATGTTGAAAGGACCATACATTTATATTAACGAACATTTATCAAGTAATAAATCATTTAAAATATTTACTGGATTAAATTAATTAGTTTCGTATTATATGAACAAGTCGTGTACGATAACCATTACAATAACCATGTGTTGCGAATATCGTAGTTAATAACTTTTATCAATATAATGTAATTTATTTGTTTCAAGTTCATCTTAATAATGGTGCAACGTATTTTTTTAGTACCTAAGAATAAAATCCTAACCTGAAAATTAATTTGCTACAAAAATATTTTTAATGTATAAAAATTATAGTATTCTACAAATATAAGCAACGTTTTTTGTTAGAATTCACTCTGTGATAAATTGTAAATTAAAAGTTTCATTATTTATAACTTAGATAAGTATTTAATATCAGGATATTTTTCTGACAAATTTCTCCATTGGATGTTTGATGACAATGTCATTATTTCAAAAAATTGGATTCACAGGAGAACTCTATTCACTCATTTTGGTGAAATTTAGAGGTAATTTATTGTAAGATAAAAATTATTGTGACAAAATATTCAAAATAGTATTCTAAAAAAATTTAGAATAACCTAAGTATAATTTTTTTTTATTAAAAATCGATGTTACGATTTTCATTTTTATTTTCTTTGTGGCCTTTATGAAAACAATTGGAAAGTTGTAAATTACTTGCCTGCAGTGATTTAAAATATATTCTATTTTGCCTTGAATAAATTTAAGTTCTATTTTGCCGTGAATAAACATAAGTTCCAGTTTTGCAGCGAATTAATATAAGTTCCATTTCCTAAATAGGAAATTAAATTTTAAATTATTTATTAATATAATAAGTTTAAAATAATTATTTTTAATATAGTAAACGTGCTGCAATAATTTCATGTTATACTATTAAGACCATTTCATCGTAAATTTGACATATAATAATATACAAATCTAATATTTGCAATGACTTTGAAATGCAAAATTAGATTTGTCTTTATTATAACACAAATACTTGATGCTGTTTTTCTAATATTTTTTTCTTATATTTTTTTATTCTCGCCAAAAAATACCGTGAATACCTCTCCAAACCTTTGTTAGTATGCAGCAATAGTTATTTAAAATGAAACATTTTTATCTTCTTCGTTCAAGCACTCAAAAACTAACCAATAGTGGTTTATCAAGGTCACGTATAAAATACATATTAATAGTTTCAAATAGGTATTTATATGAAACACTGTTTAGACATTTTTACTAACAAATAAACAATATATTATAATTCTTAGAAATATGTTGATAAATAAATATTGTCAATTATTTTAAGGAAAAAAGTAGTTTTTTTCGTAAACCATCTTCCATTAGTCGTAGAAAAAATTCGATAAAATACATGGTAGATTATGTTAACCTTAAAACCATTTTGTTATTTTCCACTTTAAATATTTTATGTTCAAATGTTATTATTAGTTATTATTTTTTATCACAAAATCAAAATATGTCATGCAATATTCAGTTTTGTTATATCGCATTAAAACGTAAATCGGTATGCCATTTGATTAAGTGATTTTTACTTATCGTCAAAGTTTCTCTTAACCCATGAACTCGTTAAATTCGTTAAAAATAATAAAATTACATACATATTAAATTAATAATGAAATTGTATTATAAACAGTGTATGTTCATTTTTCATAGCTGTAGCTTATTGACTTATATCCCATTAAAACAATTTAAAGTTCGCAATCGCACAGAACTTTTACTTAAATGTAAAATAAGACAAAAACAATAAATTTTCTTTGTTTTTTTGAAAACACCAAGTTAAAACGTACACCTATGTTTTATACATCAATTTTCTTTATCAAATAAAAGTAACCATTATTATTGTATTAATAATAATGATAAATATTTTTAATTAGCGAATATCAATAGTATTGTAGTCGTAAAATAGTAGATTTATCTATATACTGTTCTATAGCCCTAATTCTATATACTATTTATAACTATATACTATTTAATTAATACAAATGTTTATGTCATCATAAAGGTGTACTTAAGATATTTCAGAATAACCTGATCGACCAGTAACTTAAATAATACGACAAAACCATGAATCAGTACAAAACACTTGAATGTATTTTTAAAAAAATATAGCCAAAAATAAAGTCCTTCAAAAACACCATTTAGAATTATAAATAATAGAACTGAAAAACGTTGTGAATGTTACTACTAATTTAGTTTATACAAACATTTTTGCTCTAAGTAAAATCTATAAAAACGATATGGTTTCATAGATCTACATAATTCAAGCAATTTCATAGCTACAATGATTTGATGAAAACCAATAATTGTTTTTAGGTACTTAATACTTAAGAATATGTTAAAACGTTTTTTTTTAATGCCCAACAAATGAATATGTTGTATTCATTTTCATAAAATTATTCTACGTTTACATATATATAGTTTTAAGGAAAAAATCCAAGGAAAAAATTACTTTTAGAAGATTTTTTTTAAATGATCAATATTATAATATAATATTATTATTGATTAATTAGATATTGTGACTTACAATAATTGTAGGTTAAACGTTTATAATTGAAGTAATTTATTATTTTAGAGAACCTAGTGAATTCGTTTGAGATAATTTTTCTTTGTTAAAATTTGTTGCTCATAATACATGGAAACCTAACTGTAATGCGCCGTATTAGGCGTGTAAAAACAAAATATTTAATAACAACTGTGTACAAAGAATAATTAAGAAGTAAATCGTTAAACATGTTTTTATATATATTTAAAAAATAAAATGATGTGTATAAATAAAAAAAAAATGATAATTTTAAACAATAATATTTGTATATCTAAAGCCTCAAAAAGTGAGGTTGTTATTTCTTGTGTATGTTTTTTTATTTATATTGTATGTACTATATAATAATATTGTATACTATTATTATGTAACATGACTATAACCAGTTAAAATACATTATGACGTGTAGACAATGTAACCGTGTTCTGTGTTTAGTTATTATCATATTGCGCGTAACGTCATCAACCGTTTGCGCTGTCTTTATGGAATTCCTGCGGTTAAGGGCGTAAATGCTTCAACTACGGAACTCCCGTTTATCGGGCGACCACCACTACCGCCAACCCCACCCCCTCCACCCGTATGTACGTTATATTGGCGTGTGACATTCCGACGTCACGGTGTGTTACTGTAATAACATTCTCAGAATCCCAAATGAACACCTACCCATTACGCCCGAGAAATCACACTACGGAAACGATTAATTAATTCCAACTAACAAGTAACAGCAGGTAGGTACCTGAGTTGGGTCGACATCAGTATCAAATGTTGCAATGCTAATATTATACTGGGTTTAAGTTTGGGCTTTTGAATGAAGATCTCTAATTTAAGTGTGATAACATCGGTCTAGAACGTTTTTCCGGGGCCATTTTTTCATATTTTCAACGTTTTTCCATTTTGGCGCAGTTTTTTTAGTGTTACCACTTAGGCGTGAAACCATTTTTTGCGGAAGACAAAATAATAGATATTACGTTTTGCTTTGACTTATAAATAAATATCCATATTCATCAAAAATCAATAAAAGTAAAAATTAAACCCTGTCCCGACCAGATTGAAGTTTTCAAATCTTTTATTTAAAACAAAAATCTATATAACATATACATAAAACACTATTTATCTGTTATAATATGTTTTATTTACCTCATATTTATTTCGGTTGATGAATGAGTTCTACACAAATATTTTTGTGCTTACATCTCTGAATTTTTTTTTTTTTTGTTTTTCATAGTTAATTGAATAAAACCTACATGTACATAAACCCGTCACGTATAAACATTTCTCGACCACGAATGCTCTTTATATTTGATATTTTTTCGAATCCACCTACTGAACATTTTATGATGCGTTTATATCTCTGGGATGTATGTTTTGTGACTCATATGGAACATCGCATATTCGCATTTCGACGATTTCCAGTTGTTTCAGGTCCGTTCAACATTAATTGTTTATCAAATTTCAACGTAGTTTCATTGCCAGTACGTTTGATACCGTACTCTCCTGCGATGTATAAGATGTGCATACCTATGTATCAATCGCGTATACTTACTCGTAGTATATCGAATACAACCAATTATTGCAATGTTTAAAATACGTTTTATGATTGTTCATTGTCGGACGAATCCCCGTGACGCTTCATTTCGTCGCCTTGAGACATTGATCAAATGTAATAGCACACGGGGATGTTTTTCATGCATGTATGGAACGCAATTTTGTGATGTTCCGTGTTTCAGAAAAACATCCTAGAAACATTGGTGGGAAAAAATATTGCACAGTGAGCAGCTGATTAGTCGATCAGATTTCGTTAAACGATTTCATCATTTATTTCTTAAATAGCATAGGAGTTAAATAATATGCCTTGCTTTAATATGAAGCCAATACTTTTTTGACGTCAAAATGGATAATGGCCATGCCAAAATGTCCGGCCCGTGATTTAACAGTTACATGACAACATGTGAAACCAAAGCTACAAACATGTGTAATGTTTTAGATGGGTGAAAAGTGGTTTTTCATGTGGTTTTGAAGCTATTATGTACCGATTGTGTTTAATACAATGTTTTTGTATAAGTTTGAAAAAATATTTATTAAATATCATGAGGCTAATGAAAATATAAAGTTAAAACGTTAAAATGTCCACAAGAATAAAGTCTATAAGATGGCTATTTTCAAAAATAATAAAATAGATAAATTTCATAAAATTTGTTTTCACAAACAAGAAAAGTTTATTAAAATATAAATATTTGTAGTCCATGTGAGTCATATAGATAAAAAATAAAATTTGACAAACTTCATTATCTCTGTAGATATATTCGCGGGACACCCTGAATTGAAAAAAAAATCGATGCCAGTAATGAAATATGAAGAAAAAAAGTATTTGGTTGCCAAATAAAATGAAATAAAATAAATTTATAGGTATTCTATTAGTGATTTAAATATACATTTATAACCAAAATATGTCCTTAAAAGAGCAAATAAAGAAATTGCATTAAAGTTTTGAAGTTCGAGTTCATTTAAAAATTAGTCAGTGAATAAATATATATTCACAATAATGGTTGAATGGTTTTAAACATTTGTTCCATATTGACTTATTCTGATATCGCACTAATGTATTATATCTTAGTAGTATTCTTGAATCTTGAATACCAAACCATTAAATGAACTACAGAATAGTTATATAGGTTTTTTTTGCGAAATAATATACAATAATGTACAATTCATTAATAGAAAGACTTGTGTGTAAATATTAAATTAATCAAATATCAAAATGATATTCTAGTTTAAATTAACTCTATCAAAACGAATATATCTATAGCATATACATGCTTATATTGTAAGCTTATAAACTAAGATCATATTAACATTCATGATAATGAATCATGGAGATTCCCGAAAGTTTAGACTACCAACTACGTCCCAAAGGAATACGTTGTAAACACATTAAACACGTGACTACCTTTATTTACAATAACAAAGTAACTTTTCTTCTTAAAATCATGTCAGTTATGTTTGCATTATATGCGCAATATTTGCCCTCAGTGTTCTACGCATGAAAATTATTAGTTGAAAAATAAAGAACTCAAGTTTTCTAAGTAACGAGTAGGAAAATAATAATAATAATAATAATAATAATAATAATACTTAATAAGTGTATCACAGTAGAAAGCGTTGTACAGTTTTTTTTCTTGATTATAAGAACAGTGTATAGGTATTCCTTGCGGCTGTTTCATAATATTGGGTTAACTGAGTACGAATAAAATATTACACTTACTAAGCCGGCCCTATAGTAAATTGATATATTATGACATTTTCGACGTCTCGTTCTCGCCAATCGCGATGCCGAGAAGAGCGCCCGTTGACGACTGCTGAAACGGTAGTAGGGTCACCAGCCAGGTACCAAGACCATTTTAAGTGCCGGAGTACCTGGATTTTTGTTGCTTATGGAATAAAAGGAACTATTTAAGCATATAAAAAAATAAATAAATTAAAACACGATTTGTGGTTAAAAAACAAGGTTAATTGTTTTATAGATTTTATTTTTTCTTTCTTTTTTTATTTTTATTTTTGTACTCTTGACTCTTGAGAAAGCTCGAACGGGCGTAAAACTCCGAGTTGTACAATAATAAGACAAAAAATATTGAACAAAATGGATATATACATATAACACGAACAGATATCGGACATGAACCAGTATTCCCTCTTCAACTGAATACCATTTTATTATATAACTATCGTTACGTATCGGCCAGATACCTGGATTTTATATTTTATGACGATACGTGTTGAATTTAGTTCTTATAAATTCTCAGCAGTGCACACCACCGACTTTTTATCAGAACTTTTGTGTTCGAAACTTTTCTTTTTTTAACAAGCTTATTAACAGGTTTGTCACATGGGTTGTAGCATAATTTATTGTTTTGAATTCTCACTTATCAGTATAGGAGTCACAGACGTTGGTAAAATAATATTTTCGTCGTTGGTATGTCAAGTACCGTATTATACTGGATCGTTTGACATTATTCGTTTTACCTGTTAAGTGTTTTTATGGCATATATTTACTAAGTGAATACTATTATTGTAATTATTATAATCATGTGGAAAAAGTTATATGTACATTGGAACGATAAAAACTACGAAACCGACAAAAAAAAGCTAATAGCCACATACTATAGAGAATTCCAACTAGAACCAAAGGTCCGTACCTTGACCTCAGCACAAACCTAGTACAAATAAATAGCGTTTATATTATTTAAAAACTCTAATTTAGGGGTACAGTTATTTTTGCCTTACCCCAACCTTGAAGAATTCACCATAATTCAGGATTTATTGCACAAAAGTTGGAAACCAGACACAAGCAATCACAAATCAAGCACAAAAAAACTCTCTTACTTTGAATCCGAAATTCCTAGGTGGGGGTGCAGTCATTTCCACAGCACCCTCAGTTTAACAAATGTATAGAAAATCAGGATTTGTAGCACTAAAGCTGAAAAGCGAGCACAAATCAACACAAACCTAGCACAAAAAAATGCTCTTTCTTTGAACTTTAAATTCCAAGGTCGGGGTGCTGGGGAATGCATCTGATTTTTCTAAAGTACTTCAACACCACTTTTCGTTTTCGTTGTAGAAGTCTTTGAATATGTAACTGTTTTTTCGTATTTATTACCCTTGTCATCAGAAGCAGGGGACTTTTTTTAAATATTTTTTCATGTGTACGTATTGATTTCCCTGAAAAAAAGGCAATTTTAGTTATTTTAATACAATCCTATATACGATTTTCTTTTTATGTGATCTTCATCATTTCGTGTTTGCGCTGATAATAAATGGGTATCGGTAGATGAAAGTCCTTATCGTCCTGTCTTGGCATTATATGGCTGACATACTCAAGTTACTTTATTTAGTTATCCAAGCTACTATCAATATTTGTCTTTTTTTAGTGCGTTTTGTTATATATATATATATATATATAAATAAAGACCGGATTTTGCATAAAATGCATGTTGTTATTTTCAACATCATATACATGCAGTCAATGAGTGTCCACAAATCATTAAATATCAAAATTTTATACTGCATATTTTTGCATATTCTGACGTTAATGCATGTTCTGCATATTTTTGCATATTTTAACAAAAACCGTATAAATATACAAATAAAAACACAGATCATAGGTACGTTTATATAATATTATAATATCAAATATTTTACGTCTCAAAGAATATTCAGACGCTAAAAATAGTTTCATAGGTTGGTTGTACGGGTTTTATAGTGGAGACATGGCTTTACCTCTTTTATCTAATCTTGTTGATAAAATTACCCGTTGGGGTACTTGGCTAGAGTTAGCCTTTTTTTACGCAGATCATTTTGAAGAGTTCAAAAATGTGATTGAAAACTTAGAAGATAATGCAAAATGCATTCAAAATTGTAAATCAATTTTTAATAAATTTAATGTAAAATATGATCTTGCTTACATTAAAGCAAATTTTTTATGTATCGTTGAAAGTATCAAAAAGCTTGAAACCTCTAATTTGTCCCTTGTAGACTCGTTAAAAATTTTAGAACAAGTGGAAAACTCTGTTAATGAACTTCCTACTAGTGCAAATAGTACAATAATTAAAACTAAATGTAAAAACGTTTTGAATAAAAATAAAGGATTAATGGTTTTAAAAGAAATTTCGAAAATACTTCAAGGTGACAGTGCTAATTTCGACGATTTATCTGTTCCAAATTATTCGCCGGATATACTAGAAAATTTTAAATATGCTCCAATCACCAGTGTTGATGTCGAACGCAGTTTTTCATCATACAAGTACATTCTAACAGATCGCCGTCATAATTTCACGGAAATAAACATGGAACATACTTTGATAACTTATTGTTTTTCAAATTAATAATTTACTACCTTCAATAAAATTGTTCGTACTTTTTTCCTATTTATATCAGTATATCACCAATGTATCTACTATTTAATTTTAATAAAATATTTTTTACAATATATCAATGTTTAAAAATTAAATTACAATTTAACAAAAAATTAAATTTTTGTACTATATTATACATGTAACTTTTTGTTTATGAAAAATGTAATAAAATTAATAAATAATTATCACTGCAAAATTAAAATCAAATATAAAATTGAAATTTTATTTTGCATGTTTTGCATTTTTTCCTTGCATATTTTGACTTTTTTTAGTGCATGTTTGCATGCATATTTTACAATTTAAAATGCATATAAATCCGGTCTTTATATATAAATATATTATTTTATTAAAATCATTATAACTATCATTATGATTGAATTTTTGTTTGTCAGGAGTACGTTTCAAGGTATACTTTCAAATAAGTGCTGAACGGAAAAATGAAGACTTAAATTAGTGACATTACAATAAATATTATTAAATAAAATTTAAAACGAATGTAGGGATACAATTATTTTTGCAAATTATGACCGCGATCTACCGGGGATATTCCACGTAATGGTATTAAGCTATTTTTTACCACTAGGGTGCGTATCGTTACAACAGTTGGATACAATACACGATTTTATTTACAGAAACATACAAATTGTAAAAGGAATTGTGTTTTACATTTACAAAATTACATTTCTTCGTATGTTAATTATTTTCCCGTATTCTAGAGTTGGTTTTACTTTTTTCGATACCAATGAAAAATTTATTAATATTCTGTTTTGTAGCAATATAGTAAAAAAATCGAAAACCAAACTGTAAGTTTAAAGATCACATAAGAGTACGAATGGTAAATTATTTTCAAGTTTGCGATGATATTGTCCTTATATAAAATAAACATTACATTTGTTTCGTGTTTCTCTAATTGGAAATTATAACTTACATTAATCACTTACATTACAATTTACAGCATTGTGTAAAGGTAAATATAGGGTATATTTAATTATTTGGGCAAATTATCAAACCTAAAATTATTTTTACCATATATCTCAGAATCTCACTTCATACAAAACAGCTTTTCTTGGTTACTACACAATATTTTACTAAAAAAAAATTCTAAAATTTTTTATTTCATGTCTTATGTGTACCTTCTACATATTGATACAATACAATATTTGATTTTTGTTGTATATTTATATGAAATAAAAATGAATATTCGAGTTAAAGTGAACACTCAAAAATTATTGTTTTCTTATATTCTATAGTCAACTATCATATTCATATTATTAGAACATGAATATCAGTAGTTTTAACAATATAAAAATTATATTATATTTATTGTGTTTATACTATATGTATGCGATTGACATACGTACCTTATTTTATTATTTAATAATGAGTAATACGAATTCAAATCAAACAGTATTATTGGAACTCAACAAATTATTTCTGAATGGATATTATTATTAAAATATTAATATTAATATTAAAATATCCTACAATAAATATATATATTCAACTATGGTCGTGGTTAATTGACTCATTCGCCTTTTGAATTCAAAAAATGCTGTACCGATTTGTACTTATACTCACATTACAGACAAAATTAACAAAAATAACTAGCTTATTAAACTCATTACTCAGGTTACTTGGATTATCATTAGACGATTAGATAATTAATAATGATATGAATTTCTACCAACAGTTAATTTGCTATAGGTAATACATGTATTTTTTTAGAATTGAACGTACCAAATTTGAACATTACGGAGTATATGCTCAGAGACAAAAAAAGATTTTTTTGGTCACCGATATAATTGCCACAACTTTTTTCTTTTTCTTTTAAGCCCATACATTATTTTGATATTTTAAATTGTTTATTATTTCTATTTATCTCAAACACCATTATGTTATTATAATTATTATTCACGCAAATGTATCGTTTATATTTTCTGGGGTTCAATATCTACAAATATTTAAAATTGAGTTGAATTTTTGAAAAAACAATATGATGTACTTTTTATTTATTTTGCTCATCTTTCGCCTTATTCACTTATTTGGTTAATAGACTCCAATAAGCGGCGACTACTGTAGTTGACTTTTTTAGATTATGTTCTAATAAGGATAAATATCGGCTATTGTTTTTTATATAGAGAGTAATTTCACACTTTTCCCTTTCGAACAATTCCATAAAGTAACAAGTACTGTTCATTTCAGACTATTCTGATCACTTCTGGTTATGTACACCTATTTCTTTCATGCTTATAATATTTGTTCGATGATAGTAAATTTGCGTGTTACATATTATATTATACCTATGTTTAGTCCCTCTTTTTTACACAATTTTTGAAAATTGAAGCGATTTTGACACTAATTCTATCTCCTTGTATACTTATAATGCATAAAAATTTTAATAAAAAAAAACAGTTGACATGTTTGCGCGACTGTTTAAAAACCACAAGTTATATTTTATGATACATGCATCTTAGAGAACTTTCTATAAGCTGCTGCAAAATATTCGCATAAATACATAATATTTTCCAGCGAATTCTGGCTGCGCAACGTAATATAATGTTCTTTTGAATCCAATGTGTAGTAGAGGTTTTCGATAACCTCGAGAAAACGAGTAAACACCTATTTTCTATTCGATTTCTAATAAGTACAGTACTAAATGATAAATATTTGATACAATGTTATGATTCGTATATTAGACTCATCCGTATTGGCTGTAAGACTCAAAGCGTATACGCTGTCAGTGTTCTGTAACTCTAAACACACCAGATTAAATAGGAAACCCTACAGTGGTGTACATTAAAACGTAATTAATTAAGTTCATTAATCGATAGTACCTATGCCAATTAGTGTTTTTCTAAACCGACAAAATATAATTTCTCGGTTCGTAATTAACAATAACGTTCGGCATTTCGTGGGTTATAAACGCAAATTCTATATTACCATTAATCCGATGTATTCCGTGAATGTCGAGCATCGTCAACGTTGTTTTAGAAGTCTAATTTCAGAGCTTGGCATTATCAAAATAAACAAGTAAGTAATAAATTTGCAAGTCTCGTATAATACGTGGCCATCATTAATACTTTTTATTATTCACGATCGTTGGCCAATTGAGACACGCGAAATGACCATTAAAAGGGTGGCGCGACGACGGAGTTGGCCAAAATAATCACGCCGCCGTAAAACAGTTAGTATATTATAATAACCGAACGAATTCCATGACCATGCATATTAGACTTTGCCGCATTGTAGAACCTTCGACGTGTCCGAAACTATAAAACGGCTCGTAAGAGTAGGTAATGTATAAAAGAAAAAAAGGAATAAGTAAAAAAAATGAAAATAAACGTACCCGTAAATCAATGTAACTAATGTAAGTATGTATATAAGTGTAGTATCAGATAGTCCTTGAACTCTTCCACTTAAGTTCAGGTGAACACAGCTGTTGGCGAAATAAAATATTATAATAACACTCACTTGTGGCGATAAATACTGTAATTATAAACCTTTTATTATTATTATTATTTTTAAATCTCATTTATTGGACAGCAAATGTCCCCATAATATGAATAGCAACACAAATAAAAATTTAAATCAGTTATTGTTGAATCTGATATTTGTTTTACACATAGAAAAATCAAGAAAATTACCATGTGAACATATTAAACACTTTTTAGTTATTGGTGATTTACTACAGAGCTAATGTTCACGATATATTTTTTATGCGCGTATTTCAGTTGACAATCATTGATTTTATTGAATTCTTGGACATCAATTATAATTAACTGATATCAAACTCCAGCAGTTGCACCGATTTTTATGTCTGTACACATTTTTCCGAAGAGAAACCACTCGTCGCATTACAAAAATATTACCAAACATTTATCATGGAATACAAATTGTATATGCTGATGATTTCAATCAATGCAAAAAAATATTCATAATAATTATTGTGAACTCGAGAAAAAATTGATTTTTAACCAAATTTAGGATAAACAAAAATTGATTGTACCGTGTATTAACAAATATCAATACAAATGAGGCTACGGTGTATTAAAATTTATCTTATTAATGTCAGCTACTTAATTCTTTATAGATAATATTCAATCAAAGTCGAACTATGAGCAGTAAAAAAATTCTTCTTATTACTTTCTTTTTCTGAATCGTCCAAAAAGCTAACACGTTAAATGAAATGTATTAAATTATATTCTTTAAAAGCATATTTCTTAGTTTGTGTTTCTTGAGTTTATAAATAGTTAATAATAACTGGTGTAGTTTCAATATGACAAAAACTACATTTTGGGAGTAGATGATAATGGTCAATATAACCTACATGCATGTAAGTATGCTTGTCTATACTTTATAAAAAAAGAACAACAAAAAATGCTTTAGAGTACATATTTTACACTAAAGTATTACAAACATTAATTTCGTACACATTTTATACAATTAAATTTTAACATAACAAGAACTGTTATGATTATGAAATTATTAAGAAAATAAACAAATTAGGTAGATAACTATTATATTTTTTTAAAGTTAATTATATTATTTAAACTTTTAATTCAATGCCCAGCCTCATTTTTTTCGTCATCTGTTATTACTTTAAATAAATAAGACATTTTTAGTACCTAATAAATTATTAAGATGACTAAAAAAATGATTATAATGGAGTAACTTTTAGAAAAAAAAGGTTACATTTTTGAAGCGTTTCGACATTATTTCATGGTATGCCAAGTGAAAACTTGCACGATGGCCTATTATAAAATATTTTATAAAACCTTAAAAATATTTAAAGCAATGTCGTAAAGAAAATAATAATTTTAGATTAATTAAAACTATTTTCATTAGTAGCATAATAATATTCAGGAGCGTGATGGTGGCTGGGGGGACTTAGGCTCTCTAGTGTCGGTATAAACTCTAAATTATGTGCATCATAACGTGTCCAGTAACACAACTTGAAAATAGTAAATAAATTATGATATGTTGGACAATTAATTTATAAAATGTGATTTACTTTTAGTTTAGCTACTGATCATTAAAACCCGTAGTGTATACTCGGCCGTTTCTTCTGTACGATTTTGGCTGATAATTGCTTTAAGCATGACTATTTCAAAGAAATTGTTCAGTCGTCGATTTGTGTTTGAGATTATGTTTGAATAAGCTTGTGGTGAATATTGATGGCATTTAAATTAAAATTTTCATTTAAAAAAAATTTAAAATCTTATTTACAATCTCGACGAGGCACCTTCACTGGGAGTTTTCTTCAGTCTTTTCATCCAACTATAACAAATTATCACTACATATAAATTTAAATTATTGTTCTTTATCGTAACGGATTACTTACAAAAAACTACTATATGAAAAAAATAAAAATAAAAATATATTGATTTCAGTCAATTAACAGTCGTGATTGAATCAATAAATATATTTTTAATGTTAAATGCTTCTTTGATACGTTTATTTTCGTTATATATGTTACCGTAAAAACCAGATTACTGGGTAAAGCTAAGATTTACTATCCAATATTAGGATTTACAGTTTGTACTCAATACTCGTTAAAATTTGAAAAACATAATTTTACTCAGGCTTTTACTAAAAACGTCGTATACATCGTATAGGATGTACAAATCGAATATTTAAAAGCTGATTAATACATAGACTTAAAAGAAATATAATTGCATATTTATGGAAACAAATAACAAAATGGTAATTCAAATTGTTTGTGCAAAAACATTGTATTTAAAAATACATTATTTACTTTGTGTTCTTTACAGTAGTGGTAACAGTTTTATGTACTAATAACGTTTTTAGTAAAATCCTGAATGAAATTATTGTGATTTTCAACTTTTCCCAAGTACAAACAGTAAGTTCTAGCATTAACTAGTAAAACATAGCTTAACCTAGTGATCGGGCTTTTACGGTTACATAATATTATATACATATATAGGTAACATTTACGTTTAACAACGTTGGGGAAAATTATAAATTCATTTATTTATTCGCGTGTACGCTTTAAAATAAAACAGGTGGCCATCCAGGTCACAAGTCTAATATTGTACGCACGGGAATACGCTCAAAATGTGACGCTAAAATACGCGTACAATATTATGTGAATACCAATAATATTTTTCACGACTTTGGAAACACACTGTCAAAACAATTTCCGGGCCGTAGCGTTCGCTTACGACGTACGAATAAGTATATTATTATATCGCGTACGGCAGGGCTCTCCGACCTACGGCCCGTTAAAAACCATCCGATTGTGTGGAATATTATATGCAACGTACAAGTATCCCCGAAGAAACGATTGGTTTATAGACAATAAGCTAAAAAGCGTTTCGTTAGATGTCTTGCTTAGCATCTAATAATAATGTGGGTAAACGATAAAAAAACAGTTGAACGGGTGATGAGAAAACAATGACTATCCTGTCATCTCCCCGTCGTCGGTCTGCGAGCAAATTTTAGCCCCCGCGATCCCGAGCCCTGTCTCAGATTCGGCCCGACTTAATCAAAAGTTTGGAGAACCCCGGCTTACCGGTACCGTACGAGTCGTGTCCTCGCGACGTGTACGTTATTATTTTTGATTGCACAAATACGAGATCGCGTGCGGGCCGTTCCGACGATTGGTTACGATATCGCAGAAAAATGTATCCGTGAAGAACCGTGTGCCCTCTACCCGCGCGTCCAATATATATGCTAATCGGACGAACCGAATACCTGTAATTTCGTGGCCGTTTTTTTTTTCCTCTTCCCCTCCCCCCCACCCCCTCTCCCCGCACCGCCGTGCGACCAGCTCGTTTCGACTAAAGGTTTCGAACGGTAACGTAAAATAATATTACAAACTCATAGCGTGACATCTAAGTGTATGTGGTTTCCTATACACTTTCGGCGGCTTGCAGTACTACTGAGACCATACTGCGGTCAAACACGAAACTCTGTGCAGCCTTCTCCCTAATTATTACTTATCCTTCTCTCTCTCACTCTCTCTCTCTCTCTCTCTCTCCCTCTCGCCCCGTGGCTCACACACCCTCGCCCGAACTCACTCGCTCACTCGCTCACTGACTCTTCCCACCGTCGAACACATCATGTGCATCCGAACGTATCGAACGAACATTTTTAAATTAAAACAGTTATATTACATAATGCAGCCAACTCTATGACTTTACGGCAGCGAATTTTATTGTGCATGCGTCTGATTGTATCGACAAATCGAAAACCAAACGATTGCGATAATCTGCCCAAGTAGAGATGAAATAATTGTTATAATACTATCGACGAGTGTGAAATTATATTGAGTACATATTGTTTACTGGATTTGTGCAGGCCACGCATGTGTTTACAAGGGCTCCTGTAATAATCACACCATGCAGTTGATTGGTTTTTTCGTCAACACGCGAGCATCAGCTACGAATAAAATACAAACCAAAATAAGTAGAAGTAATAATATTAGCTAATTCGAACTGTCGAAATTACATGAAGTGTGCATTATTGTATTTATATTTAAATGTTTATTTATTTATAAACGGGTAAATAACACTTTTCAAACATTATTACAATTAGTGATAATAATAGCATGATCAAATAATTAACAATTATACAGAAACATCTAAAAACATTGTAAATTATAAATACAAACTGAATGGGTAGTGTCACATTAAAATAAAAAACGGACAAAACTCCTAGGTCCTAGAAGAACCAAATTTCTTGATGGGGTAGGTTGAACTTTTAATGTTCTAATTTTTGAGCAAAAAAATGTTTTTTCGAAAATTATGAGATTTCTATTAAATGTTAACATCAATATAATTCGATGGATCCAGTAGTTTCAAGTAGCTAAGAATAATTTTTATTGAATTAAGAAAATCTTATGAAATATATTGAATCCATGAAAAAATAAACAATTGTTTAGTGCTTGACGGAAATACTAGACAATACAGACTTCGATTCTCGATCTAGGTGGAAGTTTCTTGTTTTGTTTTTTTCAATTCACCGAAAAACTGTTTATAAATTAAAAAAATGACCTTTTCAAGGTACCGACTAGATGAAATTTTCTTTCAGAAAAGTACCAGGTTTGTATACAATTTTGATCAAAATCGTGTACACAAGCACAAAAAAAACATCATACCAACACATCCTTTGTTTCACTCAGAATCTAAAATAAATATTATAATAATTGACATCGGAACTTAAAGCAACATAAACATTGTGTTTTAACATACGAGTATGGTGTGAGATAAGAGGGAAATGAACATGAGAAAAATTGTATACGCTGAAACATATACTCTGGGAAAAAATTATGCAATATATGTTATGTAAATCTTAAATATTTTGTTTGGTTTTAGATTCTAAATAAAATAAGGAATATATTGGTTTTATAAGGATGTGTGTTCTTTGTTTTTAGATTTTGACTGAAATAAGGATTGTACCAGTAGGTAGACCATTGAGTTTCACCAGGACCTAAGAGTTTCACTTTTTTTTTTGTTGTAAAAGGATTTCCCCGATGTATACAAACCTGGTATTTTTCTGAAAGGAAATTATGTTTTGTTGGTTTTTTGTGGATGTCATTTTTTAATATCTTAACAGTTTTCCAAAGAATTGAGAAAAATAGAAGGAAAAAGTGCAAAAACTTCAACCGAGATCGAGAGTTGAACCTAGCACCGTCTATAGTATTACCGTCAGGGACTATCCAAGTGTTTCTCTTTCATGGATACAAGATATTTGGATTCAATGTTATAAAATTAATCACAGAGAATCGAAACAAACGTTGTATACTATTGATATTTAACTGAAATCTCATAATTTTTGATACATTTAGGTAAACGATTGTGTACTCAGATACAAAAAGATTTTTCCCATTTATATGCTCACATATAATAATATTAAATTAAATACATTGTAGGCTAGATTCGTATGGTAATATTGTAATAAAATTGCTTTCTGATGCCTCGCCCGATCTATGAGTTTCGCATTTTTTTTTTTTTTAAATACAATATTTAAGTTATTATTCAAAAAACTATATAGATGGAAAAAAATAATACTGTATACTTAATACTTATAAAATAAATGAATAATTTCTCTGATGTGGAGACGTTTTCTGCATATTTACGCTGATTCCCTTGACAATAAGAAAAAATATTGGACATCCACACGATCACACGTAATTAACTAATTCAATTTTTGTTAATTTTATTTTCTTTAACTTTTGGATATTCTTTACATAAGGAATAAATTGATACGTGTGTTTCAGTTTATTCGGTTTTTTTTCTCAAATATTTAATATATTTGTACACATTAGCGGCATCTACTTTATTCGATGTTGAACTTCCGTAGTAATTTAAATTTGTTGTTTTTCAATTTTGCAATATAGGTTTAAAAATAGCACAAGCCAGTTACAATAAATAACAAGTTGTAATTGTAATATATAAATATAAATTCTAAGCAAAGGTCGGGGAATAGAAGCGGTGTTTTTTAAAAGTTTTGTTTTCTCAAATTTGAGTTAGACTCTTTTACTATATGGCTTGCACACTTTATAACCCATGCCTTTATGTTAAATTTAAATCTAAAAAAGGTATAATGGTAATTGTTTTAAATATATATACTTTGTAAACAAAAATAAATGTGTATCATGTATGATAATATTAATAAACTATTTCAACTACAGTTAATAATAATAAATATAACTTGATATATTTGTTTTATTTTATACTTATTTTAAAATTATATTTACAACTGATAATTACTAAAAATAGATATTTGATGTATTCGTTTCACAGGACGATCAAAATAAAAATTGATTATTTTCCGTTGTAGGAAGTATATCAATAATTATTATGGTCAAATAATACATATTTCTTACGTGCACATATTATTATAATCATCCGGCCGTGCGTATTTTTTATATTTACAAATCATTTTCAATGGTACGCAAATTTAATTCAATGTTGGCCGGTAAATTATTGCGACTATTTATAATTAAGATATAAAAACTTCAAGCAATATTATTAATTACCGTCGACCGAGGGTGTGCTTGCGGGTCGAAGTTGCCTTTTTTGCGCGGCCACCTATATACTGTTTCCTGAATACACCATTAAGGAGGTGGGTTCGTGTCCGAAAATAATGTTTACTAACGTGATTATGTAAAATAAATGACATACGAAAAATGAAATTAAGGCCAATAAAAATCATAATCGCCAGATAATAATTCCGGTCTTTCCGGACAGTAATAATTGAGTGGACGCTTTAATGAGTCACGCTATATCCGCATGGAAAAGCGTCTCCTAGTCTTATCATATGCGAAACATCGGCGCATATGATTCATGGACAAATTATGCTAATACTTGAAGGATAATATATATATTTTTTTTATATTTTACTTGTTTCTTGGTCTTTTTTATTTCCACCCCAGATTATATCATACCGTACAGTACAACCCTGCGGCTACCGGTTAATGACAAACTCTCACACACGTTACGTGCGGCCATTTTCGTTCGTTTAACGACAAACCTATACATCGGCAAACCTTTCTGGGGCCAACCCTTTGGGTTTATGCGATTTATATGATAAGTAATTTCCCGTGAACCATAATTAAATAACACTGCACATTGTGTACAGCGGCTATACATGCGTTCAGTTATTTAATTTCAAATATATTATATTAACTTTGTTGAACTGTTAATTTATTTAACGATTGACATATAACCACACGCTTTCCAGTTTCTCTATTCAAAAAGGTTCTACTGTAAAATTGTGTTTATATTTTCAAATATTTTATGATTAGGACCCGGATGCTCTTCATCCTAAAACTATTGGAAATTCTCTAAAAAGTAGCCGAAAATGACCTAGGGTTTAAAAAAAATTAATAATTTTGTATTTTAAAAAAAACTTAACATTTATAAAAAACAAAAAAATTAATTTGAAAAAGTTTACTTGATGCTAATTAAACTGTAATTATATTTACATTATTACGTTACAAAACTTCATAATCAAATATTATCATAAAAACACAACTCTGAAACCCAATTAAATACATGTATAATTCTACTATACAAACATTATAATATTACAAATTTCATAACAAAATACGTAAATGATAACATTTTTTTATACTTATGGGTTATTTACATTATTAAAAAAAAAAAACAGCTGTCACTCAAAGATGTGATTTAGGACAATGGTATAAATACGAGCTGTTTTAGACCATAGTCCCAGAGTTGTAGCCGTCTTCACTAACCTACACGTTGGGTAACTAGTAAAGTAACAAAGCTCCGTCTAACCATTGTACATCTGCCAGAACTATTAGCGTTCAAAATGTATTTAAAAAGTGTTTAATTGCTTCATCATAGTAATACTTTCCCAATATAGACTTAACACTTATTTGCTTTGTGGACTTTCAGCCTATAATCTTACAACGAGAAGGGACCATATTCACGTCACATACACGAATGAGTGATCATATACCAACAAATTTCTAATTCAAATCAACTACATAAAGATATGTATATAATATTGTGTACTATATAAAGATCTCAATGAATACCTATTTTCAAGAACCTGTAGACAACTTGTATTAAATCATCTGTATCCACGATCCCAACTCGCATACGTAATAAAATATAGGTCTTAGAACCAATAATAAGATTTTTATAGCACTCTAGAAACTTGCCTAGATCCTTTATCTTTATTTTAAATCTAAACCAAAACATCTTGGCTTATATCTTATATTGAGGTAATAATTGGACTTATTATCTAACTTTTTATTCATTACAAAACTGAGCATAAAAAACAAATGTTATATCTTTAGATAATAATAAAACATTGTAAATGATTTAAATAAAACTAAAAAGCCGTAATATGTACAATTATGTATTCAAATTAACATAATGACCGAAAAATTGTAAACAAAATGGAAAATATAAGTATGTAAGTATTACCTTCGAATGAGTATCTCTTACACGAAACAAATTATGTACTAGAAAAGCATTGTCTAAGATCACTCAGAAAAATATATACTTTGAATAGAAAACCGGGCCGTAATTATTATTGGACAAACATAAGTTTAATACAAATTTTTCCGCATAGGTTAGAGGAATTGTTTCCATTCCACGGTATGTGTCATTGCCAAGCAGTAGGTAAATATCATAAGATGCAATGTTATAAATGCAATGACTTACTCGTTTACAATTTTTATTTTTGTTTTTGCAAGCCAAATGACATGAACGGTACACGGCTAAGGCGAAAGCGGTTCTACGGACACCGCATGTAAACAATTGTCCGAAATCAGAAGAAATGAAATTGCTACTAAAACGCATTTGCGCTGGCGAAGTCTAAAGACAATTAACCAAAACAAAAGTAGTATTTCTTAGCCACCAACCTCTTTTTCGTTTCCCCTACGATTTTCGCTTTCAAAAGTCCATGTGCCAAACATAAATACAGTTTTTGGCGCGTGATCGGAAAGTTTGATGGCAGTGGAACAGAATGGTCTCCTCCCTCGAATTTCAACAGCTTCATTATAAAATGTTCTCAAAGAACCTAATTAACTTTTACGACTGTTGAACATTTCATGACAGCTGTGGCCATTTTGGGATTTCCTTGCAAAATTATTTTTTCCTTCATATTGCTGTAATTGCTTTCCACTCTGTCCTCAACACGATCAATAATTCAATTCAATGGTATACAATACGTTCAAAAGCGTACCTTGTATACAAGAATTCCACGCCTATTAAATATTTGACGGTGCTTACCTAAATCTACTCACATTTGAACACATAACTGCAATTATGTGCTATATCAAATTCATGGATGTTTTACAACTACACAAAAAAAAAAAAAAACATTTTTGTTTTAAAATTATTATTATATATAAATCATACTTATAAGTCATGATGAATACATTAAAATTCAAATACTCGTAATATTGTGTTACATTTAATATATTAATATTCTTTTAATTAGGAAAAAAAGTACTGTGCAATATTATCGTATAGCCTTGAGACTCAATAACATATACTCCAATAAAATTATTTTTACGAATACGTAATTGAATTTAAATTTTATTAAAAAAAACTAAATATTTCATTTTGTGTAAATAAATACTTTTTTATATTCTTACTTTTCAAAATAACAATAACAATAACACACAATTTTCCAGTTCCCTCTCGTTTATTGAGTTTTCTACGCATTTCACCAAGAAATAAAATATTATTATTATTATTGTTACTTATATATTTTATGCGACGCAATTAAATACAATTCATTCGTAATACATAATTGACATCGAAACTGAACAATTTATATTTTATATAATATTTGATAAAAAATACCATCTTGTAAGTATAGAATAGCATGTTAAATACACATTACACACGTAAGAATGTCACACCAAACTCATCGAAGTTACCACTCTCTTAAGGTATAGAAAGAACAAGTATTGATCATGAAGCAATATACTCTATCCTTAATGTATAACTATTTAGTGAATCATATATTATTGAGAAAATGTATTCGTAAATAAACAACGAACGCTTAAAATAAAATAATTAAAATAAGATGTGTATTACACTATTAAGATAAAATGCATAAAGGTTTAAAGTATTATAAGTATTTCAATATTAACTACATGTAGGCCGAAAGCCTAGTTCATCATCAGGTTTTATAAATTATAAAAAAATAAACTTAAAAGTTGTAAAACATAATGAATTGAACTCAAGTATACGATATGAATCACAAAACGCAAAAAAAAAAAAGTTATATGAATAATAATATAATATGATTGTTTAAAAGTGGTTGGTAATATATATTAAGGATAAGAAATAAGAACTGTTATTGATATAAGTTATTATTTGGGATTTATTAAAAACTGAATTTGTTCTTAAAATCTGTCTGTTTGCTTTAAAATTAAATTAAAATTATTTGTTTTGAATTTATTATGTACATGTGTAAGTGTCGGATGACGGTCATTAAGTGTTATTATGTTGATTTTTTGGGTTTTTTTTTTATTAATCTAATAAATATACACAATAACTCTTTATTATTAATCATACGAGTCTGTTACAACTCTAATTGAAATGAAATATAATAATAATATATAGTGTATAAACCATAATATAATAATTAAACGCGACTTTGTATATGTAAGAAATTGTCTTGTAATTTATTATGTATATATAAAAAGAAGAAAACCTAACTGACTGACTGATTCATAATCAATGCACAGCCTAAACTATGATACATATCGACTTGACATTTTCAGGATTTGTTTGCATCATAGTGTGGGTGAGCAACAATAAAAGATTTTAAAAAATTTTATTTGAAAGGGTTGAAATGGACAAAAAACAAAAAAAAATATCCATGATCTTGGACAAAATAATAAAATTTATTTGTTGATTTGTGGGTTACCTTGGTAACATGGATAAACAAAAGAGAAGGAGATGCAAATTTCCATAGATAACAAACACTCGTAATATAAGAGAATAAAAATGAATTGTGCCGTTTCTAAAGCAACAATAAATGTATTGATATTTTGGACGTAATTTGCAAACATTGTATATTTCCATATATCTTATGAGAATTAGATCGACAACGGTAAAACGACAAAAGATCAGCTATGGAAGAAGTACTGCAGAATTTCAAAATACTCATTTGGGTTTACTCAGTTTACGATGGGTATATATAAGTACTCGATCGAATGTTTATAAATATTTGTGAAGTCATCGTGAGCTCTTTGGGTGTACGATGATACTGCTGGTCAGTTATTTTCGCCAAACGTTATCAGTAGTTCCATAGTCAGCAGAAGCTGATGAAATAAACGCATACTCTAAAAACCAAATCATCGAATTCGTGAACGTACATGAAAACTTTCAAGTTATCAACGAATATTCTAGTCACTCCATAAAATTACGAATTGGTGGAAGTGTTTTTAAAACAATTATTTGACATTGGCAACGGAAAAATTCCAGTTTCCAGTGACCTCATTCCGTTTCCACATAATATTTGTCAATTCAAATCGTCGAAAGAAGAATTGATCACGAAGATGTTCCCGAATATTGGTGCAAATTACAAAAAAAATCAAATTATCAATATACCATTTTATTTTAATTTATTTTGATCGTATAATTAGATTTAGTGTAGCGTTAAAAATACTTTTTGCTGAAGTTTAAATATTTTAAGCTAATGTAACAACAATTTAAACCGACACGTTATCCACCGGTGATTATAAATATATTCTATAATCGATTTCTATAATCGATAGCCGCATGTATGGAAGATCATTACTTGAGAACGACTTGAACGCAGATTTTTTTTTGAGCCACGGGAAATAATTCAACTCGTCTATATAAGGCAAATACCACTCACTGTTTGCTTCATCTCAAAAACGACAAAACGTATGATCTTGAAATCTGACACAGCGGTTCCAATAATATTCAAAATGTGCAACAAGAAAGAATTTTAAACAATGTTGCGTTGAAGTGTATTAACTATTTACTAAAAGTCCATCAGTATCGCACGGCGATCCACGTGTTTTCAGCTACCTGTGACCAAAGAATGACACTGCTGAATGTATCGTTACAATAAGCACCATAAAAAATTCTAAACAATTAATCTAAATCAAATCTGTATACGCCATTGAGAATAAGGTAATAAAGTAATCCGTTAAAACCTATGTGCCGACCAAGACCGTTCCAAGTGAAGCCGGGTGTTTCAGCCAGTGAATTATATTGTAAGAAATGTTTCAATAATAAAAATAAATAAACAAATTAAATTGCTATGGAAACTCTTTTAATTTATATCAACGGAGTAGTATAATAATATATCCGATACCTGTTATTTTTTTTTTTACATAAACAAATTTGACTGTTGACAATTGTCGAAAATAAATAATTGGAATCGAAATTATTATTTAATTAGTAATTACATACCAACCTATATATATTTATACGCAAAAACTATGTATTGCGTACATAATATAATTTCAACTAATTTGCGAACGTTAGGTTAGGTTTTGTTTCTATTTTTCATGTTATGGAAATCATAACTCAAAATATACTTGCTGAGTTTTAGTATATTTTATCTTTGCACTCGAATTGATTATGGAAAAATAATTAACACGAATACAATTTTGTTTTAAACGACCTTTCCAATGTTAACTGAAATTGAATAATACGGAAAATCGTGATTAACTTTTTCGATAATATGTTTTTTCGTTATATCAATTCTTGACCGTTGGATTGGTCGTGTGTCTGACCGTACGCACCGTTTATGGACAAGGGGCACACGGCCTAAATGCATTATGTGCGTGGTAGGATACTGCAAAAAAGCCTCTTGAAAAGAACCTCCGTTCGAGTGGTGGCTACAGAGAGGTCTCCATTGTGGTCGTTGTCGGGCTAAGTTTTCCAGCAATTATATATTATATATAACATATTATACATACGGGGACGCTCAAGTCTCTGTGTTAAACGGATCGTTTTAACGCGATAATAATTATTTCTATGAATAGGACGTTATGAACGATCAATCAGGGTAGGGGCTAAAAAGAACCGATTTCGGAGAGGGGTGCGTATTCTATAATGACACCCGTTAACTATAATATACTTTGTACGGAGTGCTCTTTAGTATTTTTAATTTTTTTTACAAGCCACGTGACTTTTTTTTCGCTCTCTGAACTATTTAAACACCGCAAATGAAATAATCGATCTGATCCAGACATTCGATCCGAAGTTCAAACGAATGAGGTTATTATCCGTTGAATAAATCGTAATACTACATCCTACTCGTGCAATTTATCGGACGTTAAATATGACATACTTGTAGTTAAATCAGACTTGAACGATTAGTTGTGATCTTAAAATTATATGCCTTGACGCAAATAGGATTGGAAAAAGAAGGGCCCTATCATAGTATATTATAATGACTGCATTTTTACCTAACTATATAAAAAAATAAAACTGTATTGTTCATACATAAAAACATATCTAATGGTTTTATTTCACCGTTTCGTCATGATACCCGGATTAGATAGATACTTAATAATGATTATGCATCGTTCAATACATTTTATTTGAAGTTAAAATCATAAGCAAAATATCACTCGTGAAATCATAATACTGTCACAATAACGTATTAAACGAATTGTCGTAACGTAGTAACGAATAGTTATACCGAGGTTGCTATCGACTAAAACATAAATCCAGCAAGTATAATATACTATAAAACGATTTCAAATATTTCTAACGATATATTTAATGCACAGTTTGAACTCGAAATTAAAAATCCTAATTTTACCATAAACTTTTAGATTTTGAGTGTACGAAGAATGTATTGGTTTTATCACGATGTGTGTTTTTTTTTCAATAAATAATAAAATTTTATCCCGTATTTATTTTATGTATAATATTATAAAATATGTTTATTGAAAACCAAATTTGTTTTATTTTATAAAACTCAAAAAGACCGTTTTAATTGATAGGACTATAATAATAATGTAAACAATTTAAGTAAATTATATGTTATAGTACTGGCAACATTAAATCGGAAATTTAAAATAATCTCAAGTTAACCCTTTGGATTCTAACAATAAGGAAACTAGAATAATCTAAAAAGTCTCACAATATACGGAATACTTGCTTTACTTTTATTCTAGTATTTTTTCCTTTTAAAGTTTTCATGGTGACGCATAAAAAAATGCTTTTATTCAATCGACGCTTGGACGGTTGGACACAAACTTTAATATCATAACCGATAACATTGATAAAATTATGTACATGATACGCATGCTAGAATTGTACCTTTTTAAATTTGATGCAATTTTAAAATAAGTTTAATTTTTTTTACCACTAGTTATTTTAAATACTGTAGGTAGAAACGAAATTGAACTCTTCAACCGTATAAACTTTTGTTCATGCGACTTAATGCATTCATCGAAAGTTAAACATAAATTCCGAAGTTTGGATTCATTACCGAAATCGAAGTCAAAACTGTCCGGCTCTTACAGACCCGAAGCACTCGACTTTGACATGTGTATATCGATGCGTGTGGAACGCAACGTAGGCTTAGACCTACCGAGGGCGAACCGTGAGAAACCGCAACCATCATATTCGTTCCAAGATTTCGGGACGAACAACATAACGGTTAAACAGTTGTACTAATAAACGATTCGTCGTCTAACTTGTGACTAGGAGAAAGAGAATGTGCACCGAACGGAATATCAAGCGACGTTTAGTAGAGCAATCGATCTTGAGCACATCGGGCGTGTAATATATTTTAAGGGGGAGCAGGATCGGACACTGGTCAGACGACCGCCGCGACACGGCCAAGTCGGGAAGGGGTTCCAACGTGTTATGGAACCGTATAACCGGGGTCGGAGCAGCGGGCCGAGGAAAAACAAAGGATGTGCTTGGCCGTCGGGTGTCTTCGAAATCGCAGCAACGATTGCGGTGCGGCGATAGAATCGTTGTGTACGCACAGGACGTACGTGCGCGAGTCACGGTCGGCGGCGGAGGCGATATCGATTCGAAGATTGTCTGACGCTGGGCGCGTGCGGGCGGCTCGGAGTCGGCGACGGGTGGGCGGGCGGCGTCGGACACGACCAGCAGCCGCGGAGAGCGAAAGGAGCGTCTGGGAGACGATAGCATAATATCGCTCTGCTGCAGGCTGCTCGAGCGCTTGTGCTCCGCGACTACCGTGGCCCCGGCGACGGCGGCGGCGGCGGCGGCGACCGAGACCCACCCCGCCGCAAATCAATGTTTTCGCAACCACTACGACTGTTTTATTATTATTGTTATGATCGTGTACCTGATATTTTGTACCGAGTGTATAATACTGTGTGTATACATACACTACTTGTAAACGGAGAGCGACGAAGAGATACGGCACGTAAGCGCGATATTCTTCGCCCCGCCCGCTGTTATAAGGCTGGTTTTCGGTATTGAACTTGGGATCACTTACTTCCCCTCACGCCCGGCCTTATCCGTGGGAGTCTTTGCTCATACCCGGCACGTAGAGTATTTTTATTTCAAAAATAACATTACCACTGATCATGCTACAACGTCGATAAGACAATATAGACGACGGTGGGTCCGATTTTCAACGAACACATTCTTGTACTGTTTAACACGTCAAATTATTATCAGCGCTTACAGGATACTACCCCTCTTGAGAATATGAAAATGAAAACCGACGAAAACGTTTTTTATTATGTTATTAGTAACTTATCACAATAATATCATAATTTATTATACATTTGGCACATCAATATTCGATACAATTATTCTATTATTCCAGTAAAATTCTTTGAAATCATCACTCATCTCATATTTCTAGGTCGGGTGAAATACGTGGACGTTGGGTGAATGATATTACTGTATAAATTAGACATTTTAAATTTGAAACCAAATGTCTATTCCATATGAAAAAAACGGTTCTAAGTGAACGAGGTTGGGTGAATCAGATTATATTACTAAAAATGGTCGGTGTAGTATAGCATAAAAAAATGTCTTAATACAATAGATTGAATTTTAAATATTCTAACTTTTACAAAACGAAAAAATACGCTAATATAAGTACCCACTCAGTATAACTATTATCGTTTGATTGAAATTTGTTGAAATGCCCATTAAAAAATTCAATAGGAATATCAAGATTTTAGTCTTTTTAAACTTACAAATCCCGTACTTGAAAGTTAAGAATCAGATGTCATACTAATTCACTACGATTATAATATTAAAATTAATTTTGATTCGTTTCAAAAATTATTTTTCCGAATTAAAATTGTATTTTTGGAAATATAATTTAAAAAACCTAAGAGTGTTTTTTTGTTAATCAGTACAATACTCATTATAAAATTAGAGATATTTTTAAAAACCTATTATTTATATTTTTAGATAATGCTTTAACATATTAATTAGAAGAAATAAGATTTGTGTAGAAAAATCCATTAATATTGTGAGAAGTACACATTTAACAGTCGTTTGATGTTTTGGGTCTTCCGGAAACATGGGAAAACAATTCTCACATGACTCATGAGGGGAAAAGTATTATTACATAATTTTTTATTGAAATCAGAATCTACATCACATTATGCCTTTAAGAGTCCAAAGATTAAAATATCCTGGTTTTAAATTAATGTTCATAAGAGATGTTGTATAAGTAATTGAAATGTGTCTCGTCCGATATGATAAGTTGTCAACAAAACTGGGGTCGTCGCCCGTCGATTATCTTTTCAATCTTTTTATCTCTAAATATTGTTGGTGGTCCGATCGCTTGAGCTTTACAAAATATATTGGATTTTTGAGGTATTGGAAAGAGCCAATACAATATCAGCGTTCGATTTCAGGAATTTATACGTAAGAATATGAACACCATCTTACGCTCACTAATTTTTAGACATGCGCTATTCTTAAAGCTTTTATATTATTTTTTTCTTCAGTGACAATTATTTCGAATTTTCAAATTATCCTGGAAGCCCTCGGCAAGAAAAAAACCGAGATCACAATATTTATTGTACATATTTACCTACACAACTTTGAACGCAGACCAACGGCCGAGCTTGGTCGAAACGAATACAATATCATATAATCGATCGAAAGTTCGTCACGACGACAATTCAACTGTTGCGGATAAGCTACAGTGTTCGCAATAATATGGTGAATACCTCGTAGTACATGGTGTATTCACGTCGTAAGTATTAACTGTACCACGGTTACCGCGGTCGTGCTGCGTGTACGTAATATATAGCGACGGCGATTACGTGTCCCTTCACCTCGCCCCGTGCCCGTGCGTACTACGCGGTATAAAACATTATTGCTGTGAACATCCCTGTTACGTTATAATATTATCTATCGCACGCGGCCACCCCTTTTTATTTGTACATTTTATTCGGTAGCCGTAGTCGCCGCCGCCGTCGCCGCGCTTGCGCCCGCAGCCGAGGACGCGCAGGCAGAGGATTCGCAGACAGATAGACTCGGACGAAAACGCGCACGCCCACGCCCGATGACTATCCCACCCCTCGCTTACACACCGCAAATGTAAATACATAATAACACTGCGATGTATCTACAGGGCGTGAATGTGGAATCGAATCGACGGCGGTGGCTCAGGAACTTTATAGTTGCGGGTGCGTAGCCGTAACGCGCGGGCGAAATACGCTCGACGCCCGTAACGCGGTAGATACAATAATATTATTATACGGACCGCAACCGTGTTAAAGATTTTTCCGCCGGTAAATAAAATACACGTCTCTGTCCTCATTGGTGATAACCAAAAACAAAAGTACAAATATAATTGTTTTTGTTCCATTAAGAGACATTAAAAATGTTCTATTTACCATTAGCGGCTATATATTGTTATGTTATTGTTGATTTGACAGTGCTGTTATAAAATGTTCGCCTTGTGCGCGTGCGTATCGAATAAGAAAGAAATGAAAAAAAGAACAGTCATACGTTAAAATGATATCGCACGTTGTACTTTAATATTGCCGTTCAAGGCGTAAAACGTTTATTATTGATAAATATTCAAATTCTGTAAGTAATATTACGTACACACGGTCTTATAATGCGTATTTTTGTTGATTTACACGCGTCCGAGTTGTGTCCTTGTGTGTATAATTTTTCCAACGTTGGGTAGGTATATATAGGTACTTGTATATGCGTCTTGTATCCGACACGTCTTCTCACGCGCGGTCTGTTCACGGTCTCTTCGGCACAAACGATTTTACACGCGGTCTGAGACCTGTCGACAGGCCCGCACCGCACCGGGCGCATTGTTCGGTTTCCCCGAAAGGCCATGGGTTACCCGGTACGTACACCGTGCAGTGTGCTCAGGAATAATGATCGAGCGCAGACATTTCGTCTCGTACCGTTTGTGTCTCCCCGGATTTACGATTTTTAATTTAATTATCGTAGCGGATGTATCGGACGTGTGCGTGTGGGCGTACTTACGCTTTTATATATTCATATCTACGTGACTTCATATGTACATAGCGCGGGTCGCGGTGGGTCCTGTCGGCCGGATGTGTGCGACAACGCGTTTCACGCGTATTTAAAACGCCACCATAATGTTATACGTGAGAGCCATCCGATAACCGTGAAGCGCATATTACGCATCAATGTGCGGCCGCTCCGCCGTGTCACTCGTTTGTTCATGTATACGGTAACGTACTGCTACGTAACATGATTTATCCGGGGACCCGCTGCAGCCACGACTCGAGATCGTGCTCCGGCATATAACTTGAACAAGGTGTCTAACAAGCCGCTACGGTCGTGTGATTTGCTGTTTTTTTTCCCCCCTAAATACGGTAATGTGGCGCATTTACGTCACCATCGTATTATACCTCCGCGTCGATTGGCGACACCGTACATTCCATCACCCATCGTCAGTGAATCATACAAGTGCACTTTTTAAAAAAATTCACTGACCAACAGCAACCATTTATACCGTAAAAGGCATTTAACCCCCTCCCCATCACAATTATTCGCGATATCAAATTTTAGTAAATGTATACAAATTAAGTGTATTGAAAAAATTCAAAATAGATAATCTTTGATATGTATAAAGTGGTTTTACTAAAACTGAAAAAAAAAATGTTTACCTTGCTGAATGTATTGTTTTTTAGAACTTTATAATAAAGCTGTTATATTTTTAAAAAATTTCCCATTCGCTGAGAAAAACTACACAGAGCACATCGAATCTAAAACTGAAAATTTATGAATATTTTATTACAAATTAGGATTTTACGTTCTATAATACATTAATTTGTCCCAAAGTTTGAAGAATATTTGATTATAAATTATATCCATTTAGAAAGTTGCATAATCAACCATACTTCAAAATCTTATGATCCAGTTTACTGCGAAATATATGTATGTGCTTACTCAGTGACAATTTTGCGTACATATAACCATACGAAAATGTCTCTCACTCGTTGATGTGTTTCCCACGTAGAGATTGTGTAACATTACAGGTATACGAACAGTACAAATTTTTTCAAAAATAATCGTTAAGTGTTAAGATAGAAAATAAAACTCAAAATTATATAGTCTTAACGTTGGCCACCGGAGTATTTGAATGTATGCATTTTGAATCATTCTAGAAAACGTTAGTTTGTGTACAAGTATCTATCTTAAGAGTTAAGACTGCTGGTATTCATTATAAAATTGCATTATCCACCCAAAGAGGACTTGTGTTTTTTTTTTCACAGCTAGATTGATTTTGAATGGTTTGTTAATGTTTAGGTAAATTATGTGTAAAACATGATGAACAAGTTTTTTTGAACACGAACCACTGTCTGATATTGTGGTAAGTCAAAAATATGAACAACATTTGTTATGAATGTGTAAACGTATCAACACGTTTTTTTCGAGATTACCTCTTGCAAACCATTTTTATTATACCGGACGTTCGCTCAAGTGATCTATTTTATGTGTAAGGATTTTTTTTGTTCTGTGTTCTATAAACGTAAAAATTGCTAAAATGAAGACTCTGTTTAAACGTATTGTACGTTTAAAATCGATCGACGGTCGATGAGCGAGAAACTATAGTTTAACAGACGTAGAGAAAACGTGAGAATTAAAATACGTTATAATCGAGCACACGCAGCTTTTTAGCACGCCTTATCACCGTTGGTTGTTGAATAGGGCTTTCGCCAAGCCCGGCGTCGATTGACGGCGCAGTTGATTTCAGGAAGTTCTCCGAGTACCACAGGCATTCTGCTTTCCCGGGGTAATTTGTCGATACGACATAATGTATCACGCATGTGTCGGGTGGCCTCAGGATCTGGCATAATGTCAACCAAGTCTGCTTTTCGCTTTTCCTCGGCGCTCATAATATGCACTGGCACTTTGTCCTCAGCAAAGAACTTCCGTATCTACAATAAGTGTGAAAGACAAACTAAATGATATTTATTGAATAAGAAGTATTAAAACCGTATTATATGCACTGTCGTACGATCATCAATTTTTGTAATTTAAAACATGTTTCATCACGTTTTAGTTCATAAAGTAATCGATGATTCGTAAAGGCTTGCGTTACGTATCCTATTAATAATTCGCTCTTTTGAATAATATCGTTTTGTTACAAACTTTTTATGATATTGAAATATATATAAAAATTAAATATTTAAATTAAAGTAGCCGATAATTAGTGAAAGTATTTGCTCATATACAGGTTTCCGAACGAACGTTCATACATAAAATTATAATTATTTTCTTATGTATTTTTGAATAACATGTTAATTTATAATTAATCGGTTATTATAAATATATAATAAGATGATGACAATTCATAATTTTATTCATTCCAATAGTACTAGAAATAACAAAACTGATTGTAAATTAATTCAAATTTCATTCAAAATATTTACCTAAACTTAGTATAACATTTCAAAATGTTCAAATAAAATAATTCGTTTTAAATTAATTTTAAAAATGAAAATAATAAAGTTTCAAAACAAAATCTTGAGAATTGAAAATTTTTTTAAAAATGTACGATAATTATAAGAACTAAAAAAATATTACCACACTGTATACATACAGGACATGAGTGATAATGTATACTTATTATTTATTAATTATTAAACAGTAGGATATTTTAAATTCAAGTCATTCTAGAGCTACGATAAGTTAATTTATTATCTAAACATTTAATAATATATGTGATAAGAAAATAGAAATGTTAACAAATGGAATTATCATAACCAATAACATATAGCATACAAATTATACTATATTTTGATAATTTAATACAAAATCATTTAAGTTTAAGATATCTTATCATCGATTATATTTATCACAAAATACATTTTTAGACTATTTCGTTGTATTAAAGAAAATATTACTGGAGTGCATTACTGGAGTATGGTAATGCTGTGATTTCAGAATTATGTTTTATATGACTGCAAATCGATTTAAAATTATATGAATACAATTGAATTAATTATTCAAATGAATAGTTAAATAAACTATTTGAATAATCAGTAATCGAATTAATTATTTTGAATAATTATTGAATTATTATAAACAACCGTACTTTTCTCAGAAATTGTGTGATGTTTTCGTTTCCCAGAGTTATACTGAGAGGTATTATAAAATCTAAGACTTTTGTACATTTTAATGCGCTGCCTAATCTAGACTCCGATATTACAGTCATCATTAAGGCATTCACTTGCCACGCGATACTACCCAAATCACAAGCGTCGGTAAACATCAGATTCGATAGCAGTCTGGTTTTTTTATAACTTTTTAGTTCCAAGTAGCATTTAATGCGCTCGTATTGAAGGTACATGGTATACGCGGATTTTTTGTTTTCTTGTAACTGTTTGGAGAGGTTCTTCAACGTACTCCTGTAAAATAACATTTCTGCAGTTTGAGTGGGAAATGGTTTTTGTTTTTCCAGTCGTTTACACTATGCTACATTTTTGCGGTCCAAAATATGATTCGTAGAATAAATTGTTGTAAGTGTCAACGTTTGAACCCATTATGAATAGTATCCTTTTATCGTTTAGCTCGTTCGACCATTTCACCATATCCTGATTCACCGAGCACCAGGCCAAACCTAATATTTCGTACAACTTGTTCACTATCTCCAACGGTTTATACCCATGCGAGTCCATGTATTTCAACGCTAACTCGGCCTGCCGCTGAGCGGGTATTATACGACCGTCCAAGCAGTGCGTAACTATCGCATTGACGTACTTCGCAACTTGAATTCTGATCATATCTTTTTTGATCTTTTTCGCGTCGTTGAAATGAAATCTCGGTCTTCGACTAGTTACCGTATAAAATGGATTTTGGCGGCACAAAGCTTCCTGTGATTAAAATAATAATAACTCAATAACCTAATGTTCTGATTTTTAGATATAAAAATGTAAAAGATTCATAATGTATTATCTTATATGGTTTTTATTTTACTTTGGCTTTTTCAAATGTCAGAATGACTTTTTGAAAATTTTCATAAGTTGTTTTATCATTCCTATGAAATTTAGGTAAATCTTTCAACTGCTTCCTATAATATTTAACGTTTTCAGTTACATATCGTAAATAGTATGCTTCTTCAATTCGTTTAGTTTGAGCTTGAAGAAATGTATTGGACTTAGTTTTTATATTTTTTATTTGACAATGAGTTGATTCATCGTTGAAGAACTGATTTTTTTCTATCATTTCTAATATATTGGTTCTTAAGCTCCTCAAAAGTCCATTAATCGGCATGTTGTTTTCCATTACTTCATTGGCCTAAACAATTTAAGTTTAAAAAATTGCTCTTTTATTAATCAACAATTATAGTTAATTTAATTATTCGACTTATATCAACAAATAAGATAACATATAACTATTTAAGTAATCGCAGTAAATAATTGTTTTCATAATTTAAAATAAATTTAAACCCATTTTCAACATTATATTTTTCACTAAATTTGGTATTTTTTAAGATTTTCAAGCATTATAGGTCTTTTGTTGATATATGTTCTTAAATTTTTATTGACATAAAAAATCAAATTACAGATTTATGGCAGGAATAATCATTAATCTTGGTATCGTAAATATTTTTTTTTGGTACCCAATATACCTGTATATTTTACAATTCTTTAAGATACTTTAGATACTGTTCAATTTAATAATGTATTTTACTTTAATAATAAAATTTAGCGATGTAATTACAGTTTTTCGATTAAAAATGTAATGTAATTTATAATGTAGTTTTATTATTTTTATGCTTTTTCGTATTTTAGAAAATTTACTTAATATTATTAATATTACCTTTACCTGTAACCCATTAAATATAAAAATATCAACTACAGATATAATTACTATTCGTGCAAACACGTTGGTTAATTTACTTTAATCAATCCCCGCTGACAATCAGATGACGTCTTTAGTTGCTTAGAAAGTGTATTGTACGCAATTAAACACTTTTCAATGTTTCCTAATTCAAAGTTTAGGCTAGCTTCGTTCTCAACAGTTTGAAATAGATGGGGATCGTTCTGCATAGCGTGGTTTTGGAGTGGTACAGCTTGTTCGGGTAGTAACATTTTCTGATAGCATTTGCTTAGTTTGACACTCGTCATGGTATCGTTAGGGGCGTAGTACAACACATTCTCATAACAGTTTGCGGCTTTTTCCATGTCACCCTTCTGCTCGTACCTTTTACCCATCGCTATAGTAACTCTTAACTGGTTCAACCATTGCGGTTGAGGTTCATTGCTTTCGAAATCATTCAATCGTATGTTTCTTTCCATGTCGTAGCCGAACGAATTGAAATAAAGTATTCAATTTCAAAATAACACGGATTATAATATTGTGTACAACTTTTCTACATTTCTAAGATTCATTTTTTATACTTTGATGTCATGACGACACATGTTCTTACAGCTGTTGAAGTGAAACAAATACAAGTAATGAAATACTGTTAACTGAATGCTGAACATTATGTTATAAAATGTTTCCAGGACACTTCGTTAGAGGTCCGAGCGTCATGCACTATACAATCAGTGTCCATAATATCAACGATGAAATAATATTCATACGATTCATGATCTTGTTTTTTTAACCGAAAGATAATTATAATCTTATAAATAGGTATCAAACATATGCCTTGGAAGTCGTCGGTTGTATAGTTTTGAAATCCAAAATTAATTCCAAAGATTTTATGAAAACCTGTAACGCAATGATTGTTAATTCACGAAAATTGTGTCTTAAATTTATTTTTTCATACAATTTGGCTTTATTGTTTATTTATCTTTAATAATATCAGTTCTTTAGGAAATTGCAATGATTTACTACTAGTATCGACTAAATTATGACGTGCACTTGAGCGTTTATTTGCTGAAAACGATGAATGGTTTTTAATTTTTTTTTTTTTAAAAACCGTGAAGGGATAAATTGCCGCTGGACTTCAGGCGTTTCGCGAGCAACACAGATTCCGAAGGCGCGGCAGCTATACACGGTACACAACATAATATAATATATATACGGCACACAACGAACACAAATATTATTTTATGGGATCGCAAGAATACCGTCAGATTTTATATTTTACGACCGCTGTTATTGTTTTTTAACGTTCCCGAAGCAATACAGGAGTGTTTACGCGGGCGAGGTCGGTTTTTAATGCTTTGGAAAAATTGTCCCAAACTGCCTCTCGCACTGCAACGTTACACGATGGTGGTACTGCCACCACCACCTACTACACCACCATTCGGATAACGTAATAGTCTTCTAAATGATGGTTTATCGTTAAGTTTGTCCGTTTGCTCGGAAAGTTATCCCGAGACGTTCGATGGTATAATAATTCATCGTGGCAATTCGTGGGACCCAATAGGTTACTAAACCGTTCAACGATCCGATCTCGGCAACTCGCGCAGGATTATTTTTTATTTTCCCATATGATTCGCTATAAAATGTTGGAAAGTATAATCGATATTCGATTTCGAGTACGCACACGCACATACTTGTTGAAATTAATGTTTTTTTCGTGTGATAAAACGATTTCCATCGAGCTGGTATGGCTTATAAATTTCAAATGGTGGGACGTGGAGAAAATTCGGATATTAACATGTAGATTGCCAATAGAAATAATTAATCACGCGAAACATGATGATGAAGCGAACCTATTGTATTTAAAAGTTTTATTTTTCAGTACAATCCATATTTTAATGACCCGCCATTACGCGCACGTATACACAAAAATAAAACAGATAACATAATAATATAACGATAGGTACTGTGAAATTGTACAGAAAATATAGTAAACCGTCTAACCGAAATTCAAATGTGTATATATTCTTCATCCGTACTCAGGTTGCGACGTGTACTTAATTGTAACCGTATAATATTGACATTACGTTATTGCAATCAATATTAATTTTTCGAATGTTTTTCGTAAAACTGTCATTATAATAATAAAGCCAGACGAACGAACGTCTATATAATAAATTTAAAGGGGATAAAGTTAGAATATGTTGGATCTACGAACGAAAACCATATTCAATATTCATAGTGTGTTCATAATACAGTCGCATCATACAATAATGCAGTTAAAATAATATATTTCCCTCGAACCTGAACTGTATCACTACCGCAATATAAAATTAGAGGCACACGAATAGCTTATGAATATATTTTTTTACTAGTTGAATTATCATGGAATGGAGATATTTTATAATTTTACATTACAACAATTATTGCTATTTCGGTAAGAAACAAATATTATATTGAATAAAGCACACTATCATCGTCTTATATTTATTTTTATTTACTTACGTGCAATAATAATTTATACATACACCTCGATCGATAACTATTAATAACATATTAAACAAAATAAAATGTCTCTCCAAGGTGACCGAAACGGGATTGATATATCCAGTACAAAATGGTTTCGACCTTTAAAAATTCGATTTTAAAAAAATCCCTTCTTATGCAGGAACATTCCACATGTCGCATATTGTACTGATTATATTATAAGCTATAGTACTTATTCGCACTTCGGAAATTCAATTAAACCCTAAAATAACTGTTGTATGACGTAATAATACATAGTTGTATAAGTATAAGGAGCAATAAGTATTATATCGAAGCAAAGCAAAATGATAATTATTATACGTCGTCGTGTATGAGCGTGCGTGCGTGCGTGCGTGCGTTTGTGTTTGCGCGTGTGTGTTTGTGTGTGTGCACGCACACAATCACGTGTCCTGTCGGTTGTCTAGGCGATCCTGTGGTAATATGCGACGGACGACTGATAACTGCGGCTTGCAAGGGACGCGTACAGGTGCGCCACGGGGACTGCTTTCAGGTGTGAAAGCCCTGAGTGTGGAAACATGCCCGGCGAGCACGCCAGTTGAAGCCACGCGACCACGACGGCACACTCCGACGGCGTTCAAATGAGGTCGAAATCCGTGGCCAGGCGTCTAGCTAAAGGTAAGTCGTCAATACGTCGTCTTTCGACGCGTGCTTCTAAACTTAATAAAAACAACCGTATAATATGCTGCTCGACGTAATACGTTCACAAAACTCACCCGCGGTGGCCTCGGTGCAACATCATCGCGTGTGCGCCCACACGTCGCCGCGGTCTCGAGATCCGCAGAGATCGATTTTCAACAGTGCGGTGCGATGATGATCATGATGATTTTCGCCTGCACTTGTATTGTTTACCTTATGTCGTTTTAGCAGAGCGCACGTGTATCATGTACATCGTTACGGGATTTAATCATGGGTTGTGGGTTGGTGATGGGAAAAATCCAGACGTTTGAAAATACGGATTTTCGGATTCCGAAATCTGAAATCCTGATTCCTTTTTCTAAAATCCCAATTTTAGTCTAAACCCGTGTTTAGATTTTTGAACTTTGAACTAAGATTCTTTTGGACATCATTTAGAATGAAGTCATAATAAATATGTATTTTGTTGAATGACATTTTTATACTTATTTCATAAATTTGAAGTTCAGGCAGTTCGAAAACTAGTCGCATCTAGGATTTTAATTCAAATCAAATAATACAATTAACAAAATATGAAAATCGTTACAACATACGTAGGTTTAACAAAACTAATTTAATTATATCAAAAAATCCGCAATCCAAAATCCTGATATTTTGGATTATTGGAGAATCCGGATTTACGTACTTTAATATTAATAATACGGTCGGTCATCACCGGAAACCAATTATAATTTAACGTCCGAATAATATATATCATATTATTATATGAGATACCTTTCAAAGAAAGTATTTGCAACTATTTCAAAGTGAAATCTTTGGAACGGAATTTAATTTGAATAAAATGACCCAACTCCAATCTACACAGCTTTACATACTTTTTAATGTTCCAAAAACTTATATTGAATAAACTAAAAAAATACAACTACAATAAATCAAATCCGATACCAATATTTTTTTGATATATGATTAACTGAGACGTTATAAAAACGTTATAAAATATTAATTATTTATAGATTATACCTAAATAATAGTTCATCATAGTGTAGGACTTCATATCGTATTATAAGAATAAATTGAAAGACATTTTGAAGTATCTATAATATCGATACAAAAAAAATGTTCTATAAGATATAAATTGGTTTATAACGATATTTTAGTGAAAAATATCGAAATGTTCAAAGTATATAGTAATTGAAAATGTATTAGTTTTTTCGGACGTCGAATGAAATTTTAAGAATTGTAATTGCGCACCACATATTTTCATAATCGACGAAAACCTCGCCGTGACTTATGAAAATGTTAATAATTTCATTTTTAAAGTCCACGAAGTAATTAAATGCCCCGAATTGAATAACATGCGTATGTAGGGAATATTATACGTAAGCCACGAAAATAAATCGACAATCTTACTACGAAAGACATGAGTAATGTGCGCTTTTCTAAAATATTTTTAAAAACCAAACACACTTTTTCTTGTTTAGACCATTAGGGAAATCATGCAATTTTTTACTCTGATGTAATGTATCTTTACAAGACGAATCGAGTAAGCTTCAAATAAAAATATGAGAGGAATTTTATTTCACTGCAAAGTGTGTATAAAATGGTATTGCTTCATTAAAGTTATAGTACCGATACGATTACTATGAGCTTAGCAAATTCTGATTGCTGACATAGTGACATGATAATTCCATAAATAAGACTATAGCTTACTCTCGAGTACATTTTATTATTGAGTTTACTTATTTTGCTATGGACAATGGCCCAGATGAAGCTCATCTATTGCTAAACTATTGTATATTATATGTAACTCGATAAATAATTTAAATTATACAGGAAGATCATTGCGCTATTGTTTATTACTTTACAGTTTTCTAACTATAAAAACAGTTACATGAGATGATAAATACTTTAAAAATATTACGGTATTATGTTTTTGGATACTATTTATTTATTTATTTTTTTTTAATTTAAAGTAATTAATTGAATAACATTCTAAGGTTTTATCAAACCGTTTTCCGATTGGCATAAACGGAGATAAAAAAATCAGTAGTTAATCAAATAGTAAAATTGAAGTGTATAATACAACACAAACTATTATAATAATTGTAATAAACAATTATAATCATTAATACATACACTATTTTACTTGTAACCGTGCCGGAATGTTATTAGCTCTGGTAAATAAATATCCAAGTATCGGTACCCGACTATTTATTTTATTATACGGTTAATTATAATTTTATAGATATAAGAATAAAAGAATCGGTTCATCGTTTCTAACAGATGAGCCATATCCAATCGTCAAATTCGTATGACCTTCTCACTTGTACCTAATAATCTGATCTAACCACTGGCGCTCCGACGAAACACAAAAAATCCTCTGATACCCTCTTAGAATCCGTACCCACGGTTCTTACTAAACACAGTAGTCCAATACGATACTATTATATTGTTTACTGTGCTCCTACAGTGCTCTCCCTCTCTCTCGCTCACGCGCACACACACACACACACACACACACACACACACACACACACACACACACACACACACACACACACACACACACACATTCAGCGAATATTTTATAAACTGTATGTGTATGATCACACGTGTTCGGACAGTGGTGCGTTACGTATACCACTGGAGGGTTGACGCTACGGTGTCCGGCGGATGTGTCCTATTTCACAACTATGCGCCGATGTGCGCGCAGCGATATTAATCATCTCGGTGCGTATAATACGCCGCCGCGCACGCCTTTCCCACCGGTCCGGTCCGGCGAAAATTCCGAGAAGATCGCGCAATCGTAAAAACCGACGACCCGACACGTGTGTGTCTTGTTCCAAAAACTTCTATCAATTAGGCACGCAAACGCCAAAAATAAAAGAGAGAGAGAGAGAGAGAGAGAGCACGTGGGACGCTGCCCGTACAGCAGCTCGTTATTCACGTCGCCATGTCTCTCGCGTCATAGTCGTGTATCACACAGCACGACATTTACGCAAGAAACACGATTTGTAATGCTACGCTACGTAAAGACGCCAATTCATTGCACTTAAAACGTGGCATCGATGGGCAGTCGATTCTCGTTATGTCAAATCTCTAGGGACGCGAACAGAAAGAAAAAAAAAAACCTTTTTGAATTTTCGATTTATAAATTAACAAAGAGAACACGTTTTCAGCACGAAGTGGAAATATCTATTCAGACAAACATTTAAACTCGATTCGTCCCCTCCGGTTGACCGCTGTTGATCATCAATGTTTTATCGTTTGTATACGTAATATTCGACTAATTTATACAACTGACTTAAATATCATAGCTGAGATGTTATAGTTCATACTCCTCGAAATATACACGTTTCCATCCACGTTGATAAGTTATAGAGAGTTAACGACAATAGAATCGCAATCAATTCGAGATTCAGTTTCATAATATGCGATATTAACGGCTGTACACGTATTGTACATTGTTATGGTATATATTTTGCGCAAGAATAACATTTCGTTTGAAATAAATATTCTAGTTCCTACGAATCCGATGAGTCCCCGCACGTTTGACGAAATCAAAGTGGATGATAAAGAACATAATAATTGACATTGATAAAATTGATTAGTTTGAAGTTCCGTTTATCGTAGACAGAAAACGTATAACGAAGAATCTACGGTAGCACCAAAAGGATTTCTTTTAGTCGACCCACTGTAATAACTGTGCTCACCCCGTATAGATTTTCTGAACCTGTTTCACCGTCAGTGAGTTTAGACACTTAGTATAAAATAAATATGTGTAAATAAAATGCATTTTAACCCTGCCCGATCCTTTGAAATGTATAGCCTACGATTTTATTTAATAACCGTCGGCCGTAGTTTATGATGGCTTACTGGACTGTGCCAACATGATAGAAAGTACAGTTTTATTAAAAATGTTTGTACACATTTATTAAATTATGTACTTGAACGCTTATTTTATGTTGGGTTATTCATTAAGACGTTTTGTAATACTGTTTTAATTTATTTCTAACACACTAAAGCACCAACAATTTTTAATGAAAACTTTAGCTATGTTGCCATGTTGGTAAGTAAATTGTATTCAAATTTCTTTTTCATGTTTCTTGAACATAATTTTATGTAATTATTAAAAAAATTAAATATTATACATACGTACTCTTGAAATATATCTCCATGTCGAATGTTTATAAATTAATAAAACTAGATATAAATTATATTCATAGTTATAAAGACATTACAGGTTTTCATTATATGAGTAGCATACAATAAATGTAGTCCATCTAGAATGTATCGCCTATCATCGATATACAACGAAATAATATAATATTATTGAATTTACTTTATCTTATACGTCTTAATAAAGACAATATAAATATGACGATGTAAATATAAAAATATAAAATAAAATAAAAATAATTGGAAATTGATTGGAATTTAGGTTGACGCTCTTTCGAAATCTTGACCAATATGTTTTTCGATCAAAATTTTATTTTAGTAAAATATTACTAAAAAAAAAAAATACATAATAGTTTTTCTAAAAATGAGTTTAAAAGTATTCAATGCACTAAAAAGCATTTTAATGGACCAAATCAACTTAATATATCAACTGGAATACTTTCAAGAACGAATTGAGTAGAAATTAATGTTAAGCCACTAGGTATTCGTATACAAACGTGTTAGTTCAATATGCTATCGATTGATATTGAAACGGTCTCATCCGTTATCCAATATTTTTGGAATCTGGTTGCCACCGGTTTCCACGTGTACCTACTTATACGTATATGTACAGCTGCAACGGTTGGCAACTGCAGGAAAACCGTTTGATTTGATTTTTCAAATAATCTTTATAACGATGAAAAAGTTGATATTTTGTTATATGATCGATCGCATTTCATTGTTCAGTAAATTATATTTTATATAGTATTTTTTTTTTTAAACGTTTTAGTCGAACTAAACAAGTAAATAATGTACCTAATAAAATACATTTTTTATTCTCTGGACCTCATCGTTAATTTATTATTTTAATCTTCGGGCTCCAACAGAAATCACTTTTCAACTAAACACACACACACACACATACACAGACGCATGTAAATATATATTTAGTTTACTTTGAAGTTGGCTAAAACTGACGCGTTGACACATCAACCTATATCGAGTGTGAAAAACATCGAAACCTGTAGTGCACGATCGCATGTAAGCTTAGGGATCGGGGTGACCAGAGGAAAACCATTCCGATAATATGCGCGTAACGTCGGTGTTTCTTGAGTGAGTACAGGAAGTCTGGTCGCAGACGACGGTCCTCAAACGTCTATCCTCACCACGATCCTTACTACTTAAAATAGACACGGGCGCACGTGTGCGCGGCACTTCAGCTGCCCGTGTTGCGTAGGTGACGACCCGCAGCGGAGACCCGGAGGAGACGTCTGCTGACCAAATGACCACCGCACGTTCCGTTGCGTACGATGATAATTAGCGAGACGTGTGTGCTGGGGTGCGCGTGCAATATATACAGTAAACTAATATCGTGTTATAATTACCGTCTACCGTGACAGACGGAACGCGCTCGATTTTCGGTCCGACGTGTTTTCGTCCAAAAATATTCTCCGTCGAGTCTTGCCCAGTGCATTATTATTATTATTACTATTAGTATTATTATTGTTATTATTATTCAACAAACAATTTAATTATCTGCAGTGGAAGAGCAATCGCTCGCGAGCGTATAAATAAAAATCGCCATTTTTCCGTTTAAAGAGTTATAATATAGTTACACTCCGGGAGCTGCAAATTCAACATCGCTTCTGCGGCGCTTAAACAATTGTACTATTTAAAACGAAAATTCCTTTATATCGTTATAATCAGTTAGTCCCGAGCAATTCCGTTATAACCAGGTTTTAATGTATTGAGTAAACGTTTCGATTTCCGTTTTTTCCTTCAGTGTTTTCTTTCACACTTCTTAGTAGCTGAAATTCCGAATTATTTTATTTCTTTAAATAATTACTATGAATTGAATAATGATTGATGTAGACACGTATGTTATAAGCCTTACAAATTAACATACAAACATATTATGTATTCCATAGCTTTGATAAATTCAAGTTTAATTATGAGAGCAGTTATAGTGTTACTAGCTGGAGATTTTCGGCAAACACTACCAATCATACCCAGAGAGGCACGCGCTTATGAAGTCGCAACATAAATAAAATATTCGTATATGTAGCCTCAAATAAAAAAATATCTCTTACTAAAAATATAAGTGTACGTTTAGAGGAGATAGTAATACTGGACATTTTTCTGAACTTCTCTTAAAAGAAAAATTACTTTACCTCCAGTATACGGCATAGTAGCAAGTACTTTCAAAGATGTCATAGAAAAAAAATATTTCGGAATTTAAAATCTCAAAGATTAATCAATGTATTAGTTATGTAAGAGAGACATTTTACATCGAAAAATGATACAGCAGCAGGGATGAATAAAATATTATTAGATTATTTTCAAGCAGAAACCAAGAAACACGTGTTGTATATGCCAACTAGGCCAATAGATCAGTAAATTTAATATAGGAAGTAGATGATCCAGCAGAATTTCTTAATCCACTCAATCCTCCTGGATTTCCACCACATTTGCAAACTTTAAACGTTGAAACTCCAATAATTCTTATAAGAAATATGAGTCAACCTAATTAATGCAATGGTACACGTCTTAGTGTAATTGATCTTCAGAAAAATCTGATAGAAGACAAAATGACAACTGGATCTGCAAAAGACGTATCAGTTTTTATTCCTCTCATACGCATGGTATCATGAGATTATCAATTCAAATTCAACTTTTAAGAGAGTACAACTTTCCGTTAAAGAGTGTTTTGCTATGACTATAAATAAGTTGAAAGGTCAAACTTTGAAAAGTGCTACAATATATGTCAGAGAAGATTTTTTTTTATGGACTATTTTATGTGGCATGCTCCAGAGCTAGCACACGGTCAAGTTTTGTTAATTTGGAAACATTCAGGAAAAATATCAAAGTTGTTAATAGGAAAGTTTTGAAATCATTTTTTTTAATAAATTGTTGATCTTGTGAATTTATTTGCAAGTTTTTGAAATTAATAAATATACATCCATATCATTTATACTTTTATTTGTAATTAATAACTATTATTTTTATTTAAGTGTTGTTACATAGGTTACGTACGTTTAAAAAAATATGTCCTTCTCACTGAAATTCAAATATTTTAAACGTAATGTTGTGTAATAAATGTTTTTAACCAATCTTTATTACATTTGATTTATACAAACATTTAATCCATTATAAATCAATATAATATATATAATCAATGTGAAACAAAAATACTTACATTTTTTACACTTCAACACGTTAACGATGAACGGGTAATTCAGCTAGTATAGAATAAATAAATAAAAATGAATATCAATAAGATATACGCGCTCGTGTTCTTTTTCAACCTACATTTTTTTTACACCAAAAAAATGTAATGCTCTTATCCATAGTAGTAAAATATCTTCCGGGCGAGACCGGGTGATTCAGCTTGTGTATTGTATATTAAATATGTACATCAAGCATAATATGGTTCCCATAAGTATGATATGCAAAATTTTTCGAAATCTACGGCGATGAAAACATTTAGGTAGAAACGATACAAACGTGTAACGCTTTAATATTGATAACATATTAGCGGGGTACGATTAATGTCAATGTTGATTGCAGTCCAATCCGATTTTTGAAGCTCGGTTTAATACCACGTGTAGCGCGCCGCTTTTGTCCGTCGTCGGTTTACCATAATATCGTCGAGCGAATTAAATAAAAATTATTACTTCATTCAAATGACCCCCGGAGTTTTCGCTCCGTAATATATTATTGCGGTTAACGGCAAACGGCGACGACGCCGCCGCGGCCGCCGCCGGTCGCGGTGGTGTGTTTGCTTCGTCCGGTTCGCAGTGCTATATATCAAAATTGAATTATTTCCCTAGCCCCTAACCCCACGCGTGGGTAGGTATACGTTGTCGTCGTTGTTATTATCGTACACACAAACTTGCGACATTTTCTTTCGGCCACTTGACTCTTATCATACACACACGCGTATATATATATATATATATATAATAATAATGCATTAATAACTGCGGTGGACACGAAACGTGGTGCGTGACAGTGTGTCTCGACAATAATTTCCCGGCGGGCAGAGTGCGTGGAACGAGGGGGTGGACTGTGTCGTCGGCAGCCAATCATTAGTGTGGATACGGCCGTCCGGAAGGAACAGGGTTTCCTGAAGAGATAACACGGCTGCGACACGACAGTTCACGTGCGCGATTATGACGTGAGAGGTAAAAAAAAAATAATAATAATAATAAAATAACCGAAATAAAACAAAAACAAAATCAAAACGAATAAAAAAAAAAAAAAAATGAAAAATTTATCAAACGTCCAGATCTGACGTTGTCACAAAAACTAAATGAGCGACTAAGAGAAAGAGAGAGAAAGAGCGCGAGTGAACGAGTATAGAATGACCCCGATAACAAAATATGTGTATTTTAGTAAACGCGCAAAGTCCATTAAAACCCCGTATTGTACCGTGTAATAGCTGATATAATAATAGTATTATAGAAACTATAAAATAGTATTTAATTTATTACGCGTACCGATGTGAAAAAATATTATTATACCATCAAGGACGTTCTGAGGTCCGCGTGTTTCCGGCTCAAATCGTTCGTTTAATTTTTCTCGGAATATTATAAGCTTACACCGTGCAAATAGGTTCAAATAAATCGCACTTATGATCGAGTGGCATGTTTTTTTAATTTTTCGCTGAATATCCGTTTTAAAGTGAATATAGTTACTTACCTTTCATTGCATATCACTTATAATATTCTCTTTGAGAACCGCAAAGGGTTCTAACTTCTAAGTTTACGGTTGATTGTTTAGCAATTTCTAATTCAACAATAACAAAAACAACTAGATTTGACTTTTGTAATAAATAATATGAAACCTTCACACTTCACGTGACCTCCTATCCAAACCGTCAAAACATATTTTACCCTCCACACAAAACTACTTCTCGTATCTGTATAAGCGTATAGGCTACATGGAACTTTGCTACAAAATTGAGCTTTTCCATTCAAAAGCCATCGGGCTTATTCTTATAACGCACCAATATACAACTATTCACCGTGTTACTCGGAATCATTCGAATCTCTTGGAAGAAAAATAACCTAACTAAACCAAACCGAAACACCTATCAATACGGGTTTATATCAGAGATTATTACAGTGGCGAACAAATTAGAGTAAAAAAAAAATACATATTTATATGGATTAAAAAAACACTAGTTTTTAGTCTCGCGGGCGGCTCTTGTTTTTTCGCATCGCATTCACGTCCGAAGCTTTGGAAAACAACGTAGGCGAAAAACGCGTTTCGAGGGGGTTCGTACGGGGACAGGGGTTGCGCACGGTATTCGTTTGACCCGGCCGGCGGTACCAGCGCGCGCGGTGCGGACCGGAGACTTGTGCAGACTTATGTTACTGTACACGATTTGCGTACGTAAACACGCACACGCGTGCACACGTACGCAATATATTATGCTGTGTGTACCCGTACGGTGCGCTATGCTTGTGACGGGTGATTAACGTCTGAACGTTTTGCAGGACCGCGCGCGCGAGCGACATGTGGCCTCGGAGGAGTGAAGAGGTCCTCGTGGTTGCACCGCATTGTACACGTCATAAGCGCGCGGGGCACGTGGTACTGCTCCGCGGGTAATGGCGCGATTCGTTATGTTATTATGTTATAATTATTGTTTTCAGCTTTTTTGTTTCGAACGCTCGGGGTGCATTACCGTATTATTTCAATGACCGCGTGGTTACCGTACGACGACGATGCGGTACATACCTACTGAAAACGAATCGCGGTTTTTTTTACCGGTCGCGTGTAAATATATTACGTTTTTTTCGTTGTTGTTATTATTATTGTTGCTATCGTACTATAGCCGGGAAGGGCACAGCCGATAGCAGTGTGTGGAGAACAAAAAATCGAAATGTGTTTTTGTTTTCCGCGCGACGGATCGGAATAATGTGAACCGTTTTTCACCGGTGCACTTACATTATTTTGTACGTTATTAGGAGGCTCCTTGATCCTATGCACTCGTGCTCACACAACCGGCCGCGACTTGCATCGCGTTTACGCGTCGTCGTCGTCGCAACCTCTTGAGTTTCGGTATCCGCGTTCGCAGACCGGGGCACTATATACATATGTTAACGCACTGAAAACCGTTCACGAGTCGTGCACTATAATAGAAGTTGTGATATGTTACAAATGTTATTATTCATGTCGGATTATGCCCGGTAGTTTGTTTTTTCTCTCCGTCGACACTCTTGACAATGGCTTGTAACGTCCAACAGTTTCATTCTTTCACCATGTAAAATAAGCGATCGACGGACGTCTCAGTCGAATAACGATTTATAGTAGTTGATAATAAAAATGAATAGTATTATAATACTCTACTCTTACGCAATGCACTACCCGTTGGAATTATTGTATCTATAATTTCTCAACAACCTAACTATACACAATCGTTATAAGAAAAAAAAACGGACGAAACTCCTAGGTCAGGTGAGACTTGACGGTCGTGTAAGATACAGGGTTTATGGGTCTTTCAAAATTGAATCAATGTACCATTGCTCTCGAAAAAACGATACTGAGTGAAAAAAGTCGGGTGGATCAGTCAACGTTTATAAATATGGTCGATAAAGTAGAAAAATTACATTACTTAATAATTTTGAAATTTTTTGTAGTTTCATAACATTTATGTACACTCTTTTCCCGAAAGGGGGCGTTTATAATAATAATAACAATAATAGTCATTCGGAAAACTATTCAGAAATTTCCCATCAGATTTATATAATATATTCATATAAAACAAAAATATTTCTCGTTTCACTCATAATCTAAGAAACGTATTATGATACAGATGGCTTTCGCAATTAAAAATAATATGATTCTGCAGCACACGAATCGAAATTATCTAAATTATTTAAATTTGTGTTCGTTGTCTATTATTTTGTTTTCATTTTATCAATCATAGTGGTCTAATTCGCAATACCAAACATTTTATAAATTCTATTTATATAAATATAAGTCATAATACCTTGTCTCCACAACAAGCTTAGCTTACGGAGACAATCATTATGCATACTGCCATATTATAATAATATGTATAAATATTTGTATACATTTACATGTATGTATACATATTTATTGTTAAATGAAAAATAAATAAATAATAATAATAATAATAATAATAATAATAATAATTTTCGTTATAGTTTTGTTTGGTATTTTATGCGTTTCTCTTGGATTAAAAATAATTAGAATTAAAATCATAATAATTCAACTTTGAAGGTAATTTCTTAAGTTTTGTAGGATAACAACACCTAAAACTCATATAGTATTTATCTGTGTTACAATAAAATTCTTCTGTGCATATTTTTACAACTTCTTTAATAGTTAAGTCAATAAATTATATTATATAGACATATACGTTGTGTAAAGTTATTTTTATTTTGTTGTAAATAACGTTGCATAATGTCTCCTATAATGTTTGTTTTTCATTTTTTACATATTTTATTTTATTTTGAAGTTGTAAGTAAATTACAAATGTCATAACAAATCAGAAATACATTTTTAAATGTAAATCCATAGTTGTTTCCCATATAATTATTGTAATTTTGGTTATGTTTTTGTTTTTCATTAATTTGAATTGAAAACGACCAATAGGTAATAACACTTAACAATAAAATGTGGCTCTTCATGGCTCTCGAAGCAATATTATAATGTAAGCAACTTTTGTAGTTAACGTAAAAAACTTAATATGTTTACTTGTTTCACGTATCGTTATTTCATCCCCAAGCATTTGATGCTTAAATCTACAAAATAAAAATTTGATTGTGTGTGTAAGAACGGAGTTAATTTATTTATCATTATAAAAAACATCCAATAGTCCTTAGGGTTAAAGTACAAATACCTTTTCCAGTTTTATTAACTGAAGAACTTATATAGAATATATGACATAAAATATAGATATGCAATATATTATTAAGATATTAAGCCTTTTTACTTTATGAAGATTATTATCTGTAACGCTTATGTAAACATAAATCTCATGGAAAAATGTATAGGCACAAGAATACTAAGTTAAGTCCTCTCTACATTTTAATATTCTTCATATGCATTCAATGATAAATGATAAATTTAAATAGATACTAACGTAGATTTCATGGGAACTTATAACCTTTATGTACAGCTGCACGAAGATAAAAATGTATTACAAGTGACACGTAATAAACTCTTGCAGTTGATCGAATGTTACTGAAATCGTTCGGAACTCGTCAGTTTCGCGACTTTTCACTTACACACTTGAAATGGTTCGCTAATAATAAAATGCGTATGAGTGGATTTACACATACCGCGGTTCGTTATAACAGTGTACTTGATTATCTAATAAAACACGTGCGCGAGTTGCGTAATGTGCTTAATAATATTTTATCTGCCACTGCACGTAATTCGAACGACGGGACACTGTAAAACATTCGTCCCGACAACGAAAGGGAACTTTTTGACCCTCTCGATATGCGGTTAACGAGCGTGTATTTTTCGCGTTTTATTTTTTTTTTTTTGCCTTTCCATGTTTTTCCTACCCCTACGCAGTCATTTATCATCATCCGGACGGCACGCACTGTCCCTGACAACACTATCCCATCAATATCATAATAGCCGATCATTGTACGTATATATATATACGGCTACATTATGTTATTGTACACAGCAATTCGGTGCTATATACGCACGTTGCGGATGCGTAGAAAATCGAAAAATCATCTGGCTGACATAATCATTTCTAGGGTCTTTCAGTATAAAGTGGTCGCTCCACCATCATTGCCACCGCCGCACGCATTTCGGTGTCGTGGCATTGATCATATTATTATTATTATTATTATTTATTATTATTATTCAACTGTACTATATTCAATAGATCGATATAATGCACACACACACACACACAGACACACAGACACAGACACACACACATACACATAAACATACACATACACAGCTACATCTGTTGTTCTTAAACGTTCAGGTCTTCACTCGTCGGATTTGATAACCATGACACCGTGAACGACATTAACCGAATGACCCCGGGCAGTTGTGATTCTTTTAAGGTTTGAGTGATATTTCGATTGGTGTGAATGGACATCATAAATACGCTACGGAAAAGAATCATCTTGAATCTTGTCTCGACCACTCGGTCCTTCGTAGAACCGTATTGTTTACTATATTATAATACGAATTACACGTCTCCTCGAGGGTCCGACGTAGTGTTTCATCGTTCTCTAGTCGGACGTAATCTAAACGCAACAGATGTTTACCTAATAACAGCCGAACTTATTATGTAGTGTTTTTAGATATTATTATATTTCGCCCATATGTTTAAGAAAATTGTCCACCGCAGAAAAAACCAGGAACCACCAGGAACACAATGTGCACACAAACGTTTAAGATAAATAATAATATGTACACATTATTATAAACCAAGAAATAAACGATATGCAACCGAATAAAAAAGTGATACATTATTCATAAAACGTCGATTATTTTTAATTATCACACACACACACACACACACCCTAACCGGGTGGTACCCGTTAATCCGTTACGGTTTATATTCAAATCGTCGTCGTGTCGTCGTCACCGCGGTGTATTTTGAACGGTACTTGTCCAAACAACGGAGATAGAGACGAAGACAGAGACGCAGAGAGAGAGAGAGAGAGAGAGAGAATGCTGAGAATAATTGTTATTAAGTATTTTTTCCCTTCAAGAGAAGAGATCCTTATGTCTTTGCCCCATGACGTGGAAACGAATCACATGATTATACAAAACGGCTGTGCATATATTACAATAAAATCACGTTGTGACATTCCCTAGAGTGATTTAATTACAAACGTAACACTTGTACACCGCTACAATATAATAATATTCTAATGCACAACCATATCATGTACATATAATATGCATATATAGTGCACTGATCCTCATCGTGGTCTCCTGTTCTGCGTTGTAGTCGACAATGAGTGTGACGGTTAGATCTCTCCCGATTCCGTATGAATATGAATCTAATTGATGGAGAAACGAGCGCGTCGAGAGCGCAGCCGCGAACAATCGTCATTTCACAACAATAATAATAAGACAATGAAGGATTGTTTTTTAAATGTTCCGCCGGGGACCGGGTATCTTTTCATCCTGCGGCGCGCGTATACATAGGTACCACGCGTATAGGTAATGAGGACAAAGGGACGTGTCACCCCTTTTGCCACGATCGTCGCGACGGTTGCCGCACTGCTACACTCGCACACCCGTAAACTCTATGACTTTGCCAATCAATCGAAAACCGTATACGAACACGCATACACACACTAGGTATTCACTCGTGTGTGTTCCCAAACGGTTTTCTAATCGATTCGAATATCCATCGTAGAAACGTATGCCGCGAAAACAATGACGGGAACACGACCTTTGGAAAACAATAATACAATTCTGCCGTTATTTCCGATCTATATTATTGCATTATAGGTATGTAAATGTTATACACCTACCCGCTATACGAATATATATATATTATAGACCCAACGAGTTGAGTCTATTGAAGGAACCGGTGTGATTAATATCAATAATATATGCAGCATTATGTGATTGTACTTTTGAACGCACTTAAATCCATCATTTGTTTTTCGAGTGCACTACTATGAATATTTTAATATCTATACCCAAGTAGTTTAATATTCCGTTTGTACGATAAATACATTAAATATCGTCATACAAATATTATTACATGAAATAATAACCAATTTAAATTGCAAAGTAAAATCTCACAAAATAGTTACAGCTATAATGGAAAATAAATAATTTATTAAAAAATTAGTAAATCTGAAATTATCGATAATTTTGCTTTCAGATTCTAGGTAAATTCCAGATAATAAATCTGAATAAATATGTGTATATACGGTAAAAGTTTGAATAACGATTGAACCTAGGTTTTACTATATATTCTATTTTTAATATATTATATTATGTTTAGTAAAAATATTAAAAATAAATGTTACTATCAAATCCAAATCATTTTTTCTTTTTAAAGCTTTTACTTAAAATTGTTATAAGAATAATCATACCTCGTTTGTGATAGCCCAAATTACTATAATAATTTGGGGTTATACCGTATAATTTTGGATCTATCATAAAATTCACCGTGGATAGTCGGCCAAACCTTGGTGTAACCGATATTCATACTTTTACCGTTTATATTATAATGAGTTCTATACTGTATAGAGCCATTATTAATCTCCTCCATAGAAAATAGATAATTTTGATTTATTCTTTCGCAATAATAATCAGAAATTACAAATCATTATTAAAATGATTTAATTTCTAAAAAGTTACCGTCATCGTTTATCGATAGATAACAGATGTTTTTTGAAAAATCTGAATTCTGCCATTTTATAAATGGTTTGTTCTTACCTAAAAACTAAAAACTTCCTATATTTTTATATATATTACATAAACATATGCCATTTTCAAGGGAGTATGGTTTTAAGAAAACATCGAATAAAAATCCAATCATCTCAAATATATTAAAAAACTACTTCTCCCTTGCGGAGTCGTGAAGGCAGATTACTTTGAGGTATATTCAATAAAAGTTTTTAAATAACTTTTTATGAATATTTTATTTATTAAATAACGAGTAGGAACAGTGAATACGCTTGATTTTTTCCAGGCCATTATATTGTTATGAAAAAATAGTCCCATGACATTGTACAGTCGCTTCGAAGGCAATCAAACGTAATGTTTTCTATAACTCTGAAAAGTCAACTTTCAATGTTAAATCATATCAAACAACTCCCGAGTCCAGGTATATAATATGTAGTTTGTTTGAGTTTTTTTATTTTTTTATTTTACGATATTGCTTCAATAAAATAAAGTGGTTGAATAATATTGGAGGCACCCGTGCAATAACCAGTGTGTATATTACTTTTCTGAATAGTTGAAAGGACTATAATTTTTTGTTTCTAAAGATTTGAATAAATGTATTTGTCGTAGACTTTATGCCATAAATAAAACATAACTTTCAGCGTAGTAATTAATGGAGTTGTTTTTACAAATCGATACCGATAAAATGAAAAATTAAATGACACGACAACCGTTTTATTATTACTTCTCATATGAGGATATAAACAATATTATTTCTTAATTTTAATTGTTTATTTGTTAGACATCTGAAGATCAAATATGAAAAATAATCTCATAGATGTGTATCCCGATTTGTCTAATTAGTTTTGGTCCACATGTAAATTATTATGTATGATATAAAGGTAATATAGTACACAAAATCAATATTACTTTACGAACGTAGCATATTATATTGAAATTGGCGTAGACGTTACCTGTTCTGAAATAACACGTATGCATAATATGACTAATTGGCCATAACTAACTACAGGGATATTTATTCTGAGTAAATGCATCCTCCTGATTTATGTTATAATGTGTTTGTAATGTAGTCAATGGTTGTCTATTGAAATTGAAAATCAAATTAATACTGGTAGCCAGACATTGTTTTCGCATATTGGCGAGTTTAAGCTGCTCCACGTTCAATTTTCAGTTATTCACGAGTACCTATCGGTAACACATGCGAGCATTTAGATAAAAATGAACTCTATACAAACAAAAATATAATTTCAGAAAAATAACAAGCCTATACGTATATATATCTAATATATAAATATGAAAATGAAAACATTTGAGTGATATGTTCTCGGAAACTACTGAACCGATCGATATGATTTTTTTTTTTTTAAATTGAAGAGCTCATTGCGGAGAAGGTTTATGGCATTTGATCGATTCTCTAACTTTAAAAACAAAGGAGTTATCAACTATCATAAATAATGACCTGTTGCGTAGACTTAGTGGGTAAGTTAAATGTATTTGTTGATTCGTGGGTTACCTTGGTAACCAAATAATTATATCTCAAGATACAAGAGTTGTTGCCAGGCGATTTAGTGTCATACAAATCAATCGATACAATTTGCGATGCGAACGAAGCTGTAAATTATGCAACAGAGTTTCTGAAACCATTGGATTTGCCAGGCACGCTACCGCTCTATCTACAACTGAAAGTTGTATCAGTATCCGGTTTTTCATAATTAAGTACTTAAATTTGTCTTATTTGTGTGTGTGTGATGCCAGCAAGACGCAAAGAGGCAAATTTGAGCCGTCGAATAAATGCGGCTACAAACAAAAGAAATAGAATAGCGCAAAGAACGGAAGAACAAATGCAATCCGATGATATGAATATGCGTGTGAGTATGGCGCAATTTTGTGAATTTCAACCATAAGAGGCACGAGCCACGAGCTGAACGCAATGAACAACGACGATTGGAGCAAAGACTAGCGCGCCGTTTTGTTATAAGTTGTTATAAGTTGTTATATATTTATATTTTTATATTTATACCCATATCCTATCTATATCTTTCTTTCTTTCTTTCTTCCTTCTGCCTTTAAGATTTTAAGACCTTTATTTTTACTGACTTATGCGATTTCGCATTTCAAGTAATTCATCCATTCCATAGACCGTTGTGAGAGTGAACAATCGTGTTGTGAATACTGCCCTGTACTGTTTTCTTTATTACAAATTATTGTATACATTTATAATTTTAATAGTCCAAATAAATTGTTTTCGTGGGCAATGGCAATGGCATGTAAAGGTATGGGCAATGCCTAGATAATTCGGGTCATATACTTGCCAGAGATCATAACCACCTTCGAAAGCTGTATATCTGATCGATGTTAAAGGATTCGGATAGAACCTGATATACTTCAGAATATAATCTATGTTGGTGATCTATAATTTCGATTGGAACACACCATGTTTTTCACACGGACAATTATACGTGGCATGCTCTCGAGTGGGTAAACCATCCAGTTTGTGTTAGCTAAAGATGGGCTAACCAAAAATATTGTTCACGCTATAGCATTAAGAAATTGATATTGTTTGTTAGTGTTACTGTCGTAATTAATTATTAATGATATATATAATTTTGAGGAATAAATTATGATAAATTTCAAAAATTAATGTATGGTGTTTTTATTTTTTTTATATTCCCTCATCGTTCACAGCGCTCCATGCCTCTTTCACTCATTTACCACATCCTTACACACTTACAATAAGTTATATTTTTTCTACACTATAAATTCCCTAGAAATAATTTATATGGCAAAACAACGTTTGCCGGGTCAGCTAGTATATATATATACTATATAGAGACGGAGAAGTAAAAAAAAAATTTCGTAAAGGGACCGTAAACCATAGTTAAATCTTTCTGCCGGTGGCTTGTGCGGTTGTTCTAGACTCCCCTCCCCCACCCGCAAACCGAATGGATAATACAAAACTCTCGGAAGGTCAAAACCGAATGAGAAATAACGCCGAGACTGGTACACACACGATTATACTCGAGCGTGTTCACTGAGGTTTATGAAATAGGTATAGTATGCGAGAAAATAGTATTTTTCACAGAAAAATTTGAATAAAGTAAATTTCTCGTAAATTAAAAACGGCGCGGCGGTACACGTTAAAATGAAAAACTAAACGTGTTTTCATGCTGCTCGCGGGAGCGGTGAACATTTGATACGTTTACTAATATTGTATACGAATAATGTACAACGTAATATCGAAACCTTGATCAGTACGAACCACTACGTAACAATAGTATTATGTATACGACAATGCAATACGACTGTCGGCTTGTCGCAACGAAATGAGTTAGTTCGACCACCAACTCACGGAACGTTCGACGCTCGTTCGGCGGGAAACTTTTGGACCAGTAAGTCTCTGCTAACAAACGTTTGCGTTGTGGGGAAGCACGAAAACGGTTAATAAATGCGTGGATGAACAGAGAATCGGGTCGGACGAAAAACAATCTGAAAGAAAAGAAACTCCTATACGGGCGGTGTATAATATACTTCCGTAAAGGAAATTAAGGGCTGCCGATCAATTTCCCTTTGCCGTCTCAGGTCATGATTCCGTATGACGGCAGCGATACCAATATATTTGACACACACACACACACACACACACACACACACACACACACACACACGAACACACAGTCTCTCTTTATTTTACGAAAAGGGTTTGGATTCATTTTGGTGGTGCGTCATGCGAGATAGCGTGCAGATGTATGTCAATTAAACGTCGTTTAACCAAAATGTAAACGCGTGCGGTGGTCCGGAACAATAGGTGGATTTACCGCAGAATAGACGGTCAAAAATGAACACGATTTAGGTCCCGGAGCTAGCGGGAAGCTCTATAGGACGGCGGAAAATGGTTTTTAAGGTCTTCAGCGGGAGGGCATTCGCAGCAGTTCGTAAGTTGTAAGTTTGTTCGACGTCGTTGTTGGTTTCGCCGGCCGTCCGGGGACCGAGTATAAGGTACACATCGCGTACAGATAACAATATAAGCATACACACACACACACACACACACACACACGCACACGCACACACGCACACGCACATACACGCATACACGCACACGCGCGCAAACGAACGCATACGCACGTACACGTGCACGTTGAGCGAGTACGCGGAATAAGGGTGGTTACCGCGACGGCGGGTTAAGCCGCGGCGCATGGGTCTGACGCCGTATTTGCACGGGGCAAACAAAAGTGACACGAAACACAGGCCAAATGGATTTATTGAAGGCTTCGTCCCGTTGTTCCTCTTTTCAATTAATTTCAATGGCTTCTGCCACTTAATTTATCGTCGTCGTCGTCGTCGTCGTCGTCGCAACCGCGTAAATGTATCGGGTCCGTATATACATACTACACACGTATGCAAACAACGGTGGTGTCACGGGGTGGAGGCGGCGGCGGTAGGGGCGGAAAAATTTATATACATTACGCTCACCTGACTATGTTCGTGTACGGCGACGGTGTAATTATGTTTCCCCCCCCCCCCGTCGGTGCACATCGGTGCGGTGTATATTGCAGTACATAAAAATATATACACGTTATGTGTATATACATTTTGTTATAATATCGACCCGAATTATCGCCGCCTTCGGGTGAACTGTTCGCGATACCGCAGCGTTTTTGCGCCTCAAGTCCCCGAACAAAGTCTCCGCCCTGCATCCTGACGCGATCCTCTTGACGCGCGCGATGTGTTATTACGTTCGCTTCGGTTACCGTTGACTATAATAATATGTACGTGCGTGTACGGCGTACACCAGCATAATTCGTTTAATACATATTCAACACGCCGCTGAGCATACGTATAATACATCGGCAAGGTACGCATAAAATGTGCAGTAGGTATAATAATATGCTGTACACCGGGTTCAGTTTTTGCGCACCCATCCAAAACGCGACGACGACGACTCGACCATTTATATTGCAATTATTCACGTAACGTGTGTGTGCGTGCGTGCGCCTCCTTTCCACCCCCTCTATCAATGTCGATTTCCACTCGGATAGTTTTGCAGGATAAAATATTAATATAATATTATACCTATACTGCGGCAACGCGTTCCAGCTGCTAATGATGATGGTGCGAGTGCGTCTAGGGATTTTTCGTAGGAATAAATCATGTAATCCTTTTCAAAACACTGCAGCAGTTTGTTTTTAGAGCAGTGCATCGCAGATTAAATTTTTCACTCGAACGTAACACAAACGACTGCGACCCTCTAACACATTATTATTATTATGAAGCGTCATACAGCGCTCGCATTGTTTAGCGAGTAACCGCAGTGCGTGCGTTACAATAAATTACTAAATTAATTTTGTCTGTCCATGCAACTGAGTAAATACGACAATTTCAAGACCAATACGCGCAAAACACATATTCGTTATCGAAAGCATACTTTATGTTGGCAACTAGAGTTCGTATAATGGCGTGTTCTACCATACATAAACAACAGTCCGTGCCTAAATAAAATTAGACAATAGGCAGGAGTATAGTTTTAAGATGATATTTGAACGGAACATCATAGTATTCAATGATTTTGCTAGGTTTTGTAGGAAATGTCAACGCAAACAATTTTGAAGTTTAGTTTTTAGTCGTTGTTTGCCGTCTCCTTTCTTTGTGAATCGATGATCGTTTACGGTTCAATTACGTATACAATAGTTTTCGTCAGACTTCATTCTATTACCTATAAAAACATGTGTTCTAATTTTTGTTTTCATTTTATATTTTAGATCATTTACATATAATCCTCGTGTAATCTGTTAAATCGTTATGAAAATGTTTGTATTTTTAACTACAATTTTAATTTTCAACTCTCAATAATTCAAGAATTTTCATATTCTTTAAAATAGCACACATTCTGTATTGAACTAACCGTACTGCGTTTGTATATTTTATTCTATGTTTAAATCATGTGAATAATGAGGATAATCTAAAAATATATATAAACACTTTATGTCATTTCTTGTTTTACCAGATTACATTTTAAATTCAAGTTTTTGGCGAAAATACTTAAACTACTATTAATTAATATAGCTATTTGGTAAATTAATAACGAAATTAAAATAAAGGCTGTTGTAATTTTAATTTATCATTTAAACGTAAACGAATAAATAAATATATCAAGTATTAAATTTTTATTTGTTATTTGTGTACAATTTAAACTTGCTTTTCTATGCCGAGCAGGTTAATTATGTCTAGTCCCTTAAACGGAAAGTAGTTCAGATTTTATTTTAGCAAGAAGTAAATTGTAAGTAATGAATTTCAAAATTGTTTTAAAAATCTGAGCAAAGTGATCGATTAGACATTTGAGTATCATACGGTTGCTATTTACAATTTGTAAATATTGCTAAGTTTTTGTTTTAATTTTTCCAGAAATCCATTCCATAAAAAATGTTATGGCGATTCGTCAAGGTCATAAAGGTGAACGGGTTATGAATTTATAATATGTGTATACGGCGAATACCAAAACAAAACAAAAAAAAAAACAGAAATTAAAATATCTATTATATCAATTTCGATTATAAATGTTTTAACGCATTGTTTCGTGGCGTGAGAACTCAAAAAACAAAAAACGAATTGTGTCATCTAATTAATTTAACGTGATAAGACACATTGAATAGATCAAACTGTTTAATTAATAATGTCTTACTTGTTACACTACCGAACAATGAATCCTTTTCATAAGAAACGGTCTTATAACATGTCACGCAAACCATGCGACTGTTGATAATACATAATAATTGCCAGTCGGTATTTTATATGAAGTTTTGTCATATTATCTCACCATTCAAATTACGATTTTGGAACGTATAATGTAAATAATGCGAATTGAATAATGAAAACAAAAACAAACTAGATAGTGGCGTTATTAAAATAATTTGAGATTGATCAGCGTTTTATTTTTTATTGTTTATTTTATGTAGCACATACGTTTTGTACACGAATAGTACTAAATGTATAGCGTTATAAATTTATAAATAAAAAAAAAAAAAAAAAACACCACCACGAATATTAAAATAACAATAATGTTAACGGAAGATCGTATAATATTCATATTTTTTCGTCTAACACTATAGTATTTATCTCCTTGTCGATTTTCACAATCTTTTTTTTATCAACTACAGTAAGTGCTACTGTGCCTACCTTTGCGGTGTTATCTACAACACATAGGCATTGTACGTTATATGGCGAGTACGCGCGTGAATATACGTGAACGTGAGTGGTATATAGTATCCACGCATGTGTGTTTCTGCGAGGATAAATCAAAACCTTGTTCTGCACGGCTTGTCAGCGATATTGGTCGTTCGTCCCCCCCCTCTCACTCTCACACACTCTCTCTCTCTCTCTCTCGATTCGTAATACAATTTTTCCAATACGCGAGATAAGTTTCCAGACGACTTTACGGCCACGCGGTTTACGACACAACGGCCATCGATATTATGTACTCGTATGTGTAAGTATGTGTTTTTTTTTTCGATATTGTTATCGCTCGTACGTGTCTTTGGATCGGTTTAAGTCCAGGAGACCATATACAACGGATAGTAGACCAGCGGAGAGACATTGAGTAGAGACATAACAAACAGTGGCAATAAAAATTAAATAAAAAAATACAGGCTGTGGCATGCATTCTTCGAGAAAGGGAGAGAATAGTATTATACCATTCGACCTGCCACGAACCAGATGTTCGAAAGTAATTTTCTCGTGTTTTTTTATTTTTCTCGTAAGTACATGTTATATTATAACTGCACCACTCGGTGACCGGTCGGTCTATTAAAATGTTTGAAAAAAAAAAAATGCCAATGCAGCGTGGTGGAATCCAATAATTATTGTTCGTCCGGGCTGTCGAAGAGCCAAGATTTTATATGGATACACGATATTTTTCAAGTATTGTCCGCGGTGATAAAAATATGGATATAATGAAAAATTCGAATCCGAGCGCCGAACAATGGCATACTATACGGCTAGAGACGAATATTAATCACCGTGAGTTAATCATTTTACCGGGTCATATATCAGTCTATAACTCGCATTGATCGTGTTATGTTTGTTAAAAACATTAATACAAATCATGTGAATTATAATAAATTAGGTTGAGATGTGACTCACCATAACGCTATGATTCCGATTTAATTTAATATAAGTATGAATATATCGATAAGCCATCTAGATTTGTAAGTTAAATCAGAATATCGGTATCATTGTTTATACTATGAAGACTACCAAACTAGGTACTATTATGGTTAATATTTCCAATATTAAAATAAAAGTATTCATCAACTACGCATTCATATCTAAAAAATTAAAGTTGAGAAAAAAAATTCAAAATCAATGAATTTAACACTACTATGTGTATGACAATATTAATTATAAGAAATACGGAAAAATTATTCACTAAGCTATGATATCGAGACCCTTTGATCCACGAATAAAACAATTCTACAATTATTTGTGAAATACGTTAAATTTATTAGGAAGAGAGTCAAAACAATTACACTATTAAAATAGAGAATCTAACAGTAAAAAAGTCTTATATCGTAAATAGTATTACAAAAAAAAAGTAATTATAAATATGAATATAAATTGGTTATGGAAAAACTGTGTGGATGTGTGCAAAAAATATTTGGACCATGTAGAGTGTAAATCATAAATTAAGAAGTCGAACTCAATGAGTTACACTTGATGATTCTCATGCGCAACGCTAGATCTTGTTAGGTACCCTAATTCAGAGTCTAATTAGATACTATATTATTTATATAAAAATATAAAAATAAATATCAATAATACACGGAAATACACATGAGACAGTAATTTTATTGTCCGACCAAGCTGTATATAATTTGTTTTACGAGTCAAATAAAACTTTATAGACAATTTATGTTTTTATTTTTTATAAAAATAGTAAGATTTATGCAAATTTAAATGTAATACAAATTTGATTATTACATGTGGGTCGAAATGTGTTTTAAACTTTTAAATACGTGGGTCCAATTATTGATTAAAGACTTAAATAGAATTATCATGAAGATTATGCAAATTATATTTTATGGAAATTCTTCAAAATGTTTAATGAATTATATGATATATATATATATGTATATGATATTAACTCGTTAAAAGTAATAATTTACTTATCACTAGTACAATTTTTTTTGTAGTATTTATAATTTCGGTGAGGAATTTTTAATAATCATTTGTGACTTATGAACACTATAAACTACATAATTAAATAGCTATTCTTATTATATTTATCTATGTTATGCAAGTACTACTAAATATACATGAAAATAAGTGTAAAAATGTCACGTCTATTTATAACATATCTGCTCTAATTGAACTTCATAAATATACACTTTTTTTTCCGGTCTCAAATCGTAATTATGATAGCAGCACTTAAAGTATAATACACATATTGTAAATTTATAATTTCTATCCATGTACTGTTACTCGTATATTAAATTTAAATCAGCTTAAGCAACATAATTTAACTATTGGCAATTTATTAATTTATTATAGTTCAATTTTAGTAAAAGTAACAATTTGGAGAGATCAATTGTATTCACTGAAAACGTATTTAATAATTCCAATTTTGTAGAATAATAATAATTAAACTACCTTAATCTTAACTTGATGAGTTTATTGACAACATATTGGATAAAACAATTTATTTTTGATCTATAGACAGTATAGTTGGTCTTCCGATACGATATCTAACGGTAGTTAAAACGGCTTAATCTAAAAGATAAAATATACAATGAATCAAAATTGATTATATCATATAATACATACATTTATAAGACATGTAACGAAATTTCAAAAGCATTTAATTTCTTATCTATGTTTTGGTAATGATCTTGTATAAGATTTTGATCTTATTTTGTAAATAGGTTTTTAGGAATCAATGTAAATAATATTGAAGTATAAGTTTAATCGTACAATTTTTATTGATGATATTGAATAGTTTTTATATTTACCTATTATACTATAATACATGATAAAAGTATAACATAATCATATTTTCATTATATATCATATTAAAACCTACGATTAACTTATTTTAAAAGATATAGCATAGAATGTTGATTTTTCTAACAAAAATATGATCATTCTGAGTATTAAAACAAATATTTCAATATAAACCGTTTAAATCCCACTGATATTATTTGTATTTATTAATATTATATTATTTGAACGATTTATTTTTTTTCAATATTTAAGTATTAATAGCATTAATTCTTATTGAAAACTTCTTATGTTATACTGCTATAGGTACATACGTATAGCATATAACTGAATATTTCAGATGGTTGAGTAAAATCGAAATAATGTTTTAAACAGCAAATTTCGTTTAAAATAAATGTACCCATTTTAAAAACAAAAAGTAAATTTCCGCTAGATGCATACCTATTGTGAAATATTATTCTCTCCGGAATCGCGGAATTAAAATAAATCGGTAAAATGTTATATTCACAAATACAGTCATACCGTACTGTTTGAAATATTTCGTTTGGATTTTATTTCAAAAAATTAAACGTTACCAGAAACTGTTGTGGGCCTGTTTTCAAAAGGGTACCCATACGTCATTCGGCTAACTAGATTACAAAGCGCAACGTAGCAAAATATCTATACTGTTACGTCTCGGAATCGCGTTATTATCGCGAACTCGTTACTTGTTAGGGACTACGCACGAAACGTGAAAAAATTGTTTTGCTTATACGAATTGGCGAACGAGTGCGGTGGCGCGACAAAACAATGTTCATAATAACATACGCGCTTGTCTGTCCGCGTGTCACATGCACAACAGTAGCCGTACGGCTTACACACGAACACACACACACACACACACACACACACACACACACACACATGAATACACGAACCACAGCACACCGTACACAGGAGACATGTTCGTTTGTCCATTAACTCCGAATGTCTTTCTTTATTTCCATCGGTCGGTCGGTCGTCTCGACGCGATTTCAGCGAAAATCCCATGGATATCATAAGGAGAACGTTTAGGGTTTTATTTTCGAGAACAGTTGGAGGCCTTTGATTCATTTCTTTATGTGCGCGCAGCCCGCGAAAAGATGTGTAAGCCGATACGAACCGGATGCTTCGACAAAAACCCGAAAAGACAAGAGAAACGAGATAATTATCGTCCTGCGAGTGCTGCGGTGACCAGCGACGGCGGCGGCGGAGATAATAGGTACAATGGTCACAACGGCCTCCCCCATGCGGTTTATTCGGGGGTATTTAACGCGACTGGTCTCGTGGAAACGTACATGTTATTTGTCCATCACGTGTACTCTTTCCACTCGCGCCCTCTCGCTTTCCTCTGCCGCTTTCTCACTATCTCAGACGCGCGCGCGCACGCACGCACCAACACGTTGCGGATGCGAGTTGGCGTGTTTGAATGTACACGAATATGTATAAGGTGTTTTTTCGATTCACCTGTTGACAATTAGTTGAAAAGAGCCCCCCCCCCACCGTTGCAGACCGCGCGGTGTACCCCGTTGATTGATGGCCGTATGAATGGACATATTGAAAACTTCGCGTTCTCCGAGAGAGATTATCCAACGGACTCGCGAACGCCGGCCGGCCGTACCGTGGGTTCGCACAATGGGATGCGTGTATAAATGTATTTGTGTATACTATACATTGTATTGTGTTGTACAGAAACGACGTGCCAAAAGAAGATGAATCGGGGACGCGCACGCACGTATACATTTATATCATATCACAAAAGACGAGGTGTCGCGAGATGCCAACGTGTTTTTCTCGCATTTTTATGTATCCATTGGAGGAATTCCACTGGGACCCGAACGTGAAATTTGTGCGCTTACGATAATATAGTTACACTTGTATCGGATTCGAGTCACCCCATTTCTCTCGTGCCACCCACCGTACTCGCGATCTGCCGTGAAGGTCGTTCTCGAACGATTTAATATTGTTGGGCAGCACAAAGGTATAATGCGTCTGCTCTCAACACTTTTCAACGCATGCACAAGCGATGGTATTATTTTAGAATTGTTAATCGCTATTTTTTACGTACCTAATAATATCATGTTAACCGTATTATTATTATGGTATTATCACTGCTGTAAGGAAAAAACGCAAAGTGCTTCCACGGTTTCTATACTTAAAGTTTATTTCTATCTCGTATATGCTATTTCACGCTATTTCACTATTTCAGAATATAAATGCTGTATAGTTACCTTTATTTTGGTTCATATTTTGATCGGTATTTACACAAAAAAGAAATCACAATAATACAGGTAATGTAATAAGTTTAATATAATCATTTTTCTATGAAGTATGAATATAATATACATCTATATTCTATAAAGGTAAAACTATAAAAGTAACATCATTATCAATGAAACGTCTACATTCAGCAAAAAAATAAAATGTGTATTTTCAAAATAAAAATTATAAGTTTTCGATCCCACATTGAATTATGTTATATTTATCGTGTCAGATGCTAATACCATGTAGTTTCAAACTTCTTCGTTGATTATAGATGATTATGATTGAAAAAAATGGTCTACCAATAATTAATGACCTCTAGGATCACATTTTCAATGTTTTGGTGGTATCCTCGTATTTGGAAACTAACAATAATTCGATTCTTTTTTAAAGTGATCGAATATGATCGAAAACACTTTCAAACATATATTAAGCTATAGTGTCTGATAAAATACCACAAATTTCGAATTGGCTCTCGAGAAGTGATCTGATACTGTACAATTTAGTTACATCAGCACCGTTGATGTTCTTCATGATGATAAAAAAATGTTTAAAAACATTCTATGATACCATATATATGAACCAGTGTTAGCCTAACCTAACCAGCTTATTGTTGATACATTTTTTTTAATACCACGTAATCAGTATCTGGAAGTTCACATCCATTGTACATTGTACGTCGTGAAATGAACGACATTCCAAAGCATGGTATAAACAACGGAGAGGATCCATTTACTGAGGAAAACCAGCAGATCGTAGCTGTCCTGGAGATCAACTGATTTCGGTTTATTGAATTTAAAACGCGAATTTATTTGTTCAACAGCAAATCCGAATTTTCCCATCACTATAATATTTTTATCGCTCGTACAACATTCAATGATTATTCAAAACAAATGAAAATCCTAACCATTCTCATAATTGTTACGTTTTTGATTCTCGACGTTCGTTCGTGAACAATCATTCTAAATTTGAAATATTAAAATATTATTACCTTGTATCTATTTACAATTACTATACATATTGTGTATCTAGGTGTACATTGTTTCTAAGAATTCCGATAATTTTTTTTTCTCGATGATTTGTTCGGATGCTAGTTCCGTTTGTGCGTAATACAACGATGATTATTTAATATAACGATGATATGATAACGGTATGGATGGTATAATATGATTTTTATTTAAGTAGACAGTGTAGAACGAAAAAAAAATGAAAAAAAACTTGAATACAAAAATAACATAAATTTAAGCTATCAGCAGTGGTCACGTCGTGTTCAAACGATGCGTGTTCCACTGATATTGTATCGCATAATGATTATCATTATTGTTGTTGAAACAAGCGAAAACAATAGCGCAACGTACACGGGCAAACGTGTGGGCCGAGACGCTCCGCGGCGTTGTTAGCTATCGCGTTTTGTTCGTTTCCATTTCAAATCCCGCTATCAATACTAAGCGCCGTGTGTAAAATGTAAACCAATAATAATAATTCGAAAATAGTAATTAAAAAAAAAAAATGAAAATCGCACTTTTTCGTCGACGTGAGAACAGATAAACACTCGTTTCTACGTTTTACACGCGCGTTACCGTACACAGTTACTGCATTGTGCTACGCGCGCCAACGGTGGCTGTGCATCGTCGTACTCACTTCAGATCAATGGGGTCGCATTGTCCCACGTCGGAGGCTAATAATTTAACCGCTTGATATTGCCACAATAATTATTATTATCACTGCAGACCGTGTTTAGACTACGGCCGCTGTCTCATTATTAACAGTTCTCGCGGAATCGTGAACGTATAAATTGCGAACATGCGCACAACAGCCCATTGTTAGCCGATTTTTATCCCGCGACGCAACGTTCTCAAAACCAAACGCATAATATCATAATCCAAGAACGACAAAGATATTTTGGGAATTTTTTTCAAGCCCTAAGTCCGCGACGTCCCGGCTCGATAGTAGTCATTGATAATTTATTAATATAATCCTCGTCCTATTACGGCTATGGTCTCTAAAATCATGTATCAGAGCTCGGAGGTTCCCAAGCTGTGGGCCGAGATTATATTTTTCTTGGGTCGCGTTAAATTTTAAAACATATATACTTTTTTGTCATAATATTAACATATGTAGTATTAGGCAATATTAAAATATCGAATTCATGTTATGAGTAGGTCAAGCTACACAAATATTTACACATGTAAAATAATGCACACCTAAGCAGTTCGGATAATTAATATCAACATATAATTAGGAAATATACATTTAGTAAGATAATAAAAATATGAAGTAATCAATGTTTAATGAGGTTAAGCGATGAGTATAAAAAAGTAGAAGATCGATGAATAAAGGGCTCTTCTGCGGTGGTCGTGTGACTCGACCACTACTGTAGACATTGCGTATCTGACAAGTGTTTCATTTAGTTGTGTGTGTTTACTTATATACGTACGAATTCGATCGGCGTATACGACACATAAGATACTTAATATTAGATTACTATAAAATATATATGAGTAATATAAATAAAACGTATACTATATGTATATTACTTTTCGTTGGTGTCTAAATTTGGTTTCGTCATAAGTGAAAAAGAGCAAAAAAAAGTTCATTGATTGTTGTGAGTAGTCAAAATTTAAAAATTTTCAAAATGGGGGTAGTTCTATAAAAATTTTGGGTACCTCTTTAATAGAGCATAGTATATTATCGTAGAAATTGAAACTAAACACGAGTCTACACGGTCATAGTGAGACATATCGTCGCATTTTTCTCGGACAAGGACAAGCACCAGGTTTCCATAAACACGGAACGTGTAATTCAACGGTGATGTAACCATCAACTTTACAATAAACAGAAATCGGGATCTTAACAGATGATGAAAAACTTACAACGTAAAGAACATATAAACGTGAAAAGCACAAGCCACCATTTCGAATACCAATCGCAGTAGAATATTGCAGTGACCCACACCTTCGTTCTCTTTGATAATGAGCATAAAATATAATAACGACCGATTTAAATAATAATTTCTCACCTTTAGTTTTATAATATTACTTATTGGAATACGTGTTCAGCCAATTTACACCGATCCCTTTGATCATTTTTTAACAAAAACATCAGGACTTTGGTCCTTCGTGTAGCACTGCAGCATTTTCGCGGGTTACATCACGTCTTGGCCTCCCGTCCACCGTCGGATTATAATACTATACGCAATCCGGCGCGTACGAATATAGTATAATATATACGTGTTATTTCGGAAATAAAAAAAATAATAATAAAAATAACATAATGGACCTATCGCGAAACTCTCGAAAAGCCACATTGCGTTGCCTACCAGGTCTCCAGTACACGATATTCTAATTGTTCTGCAGCGCGTATGCGTAGCGTTGTATAGTAATACGCGCGTGAGGTATTTTATTATTACTATTTTTAATTGTTGTCAAGTGAGCGGTGACAGATTTGTGTGCGTGTGTGCGTGGATACTTGGGCGCTCACAAAGCACATGTAACGTTGCGCGTAATGGAACCGAAGAGGGTTTATAATATTATTATATTTTACATCACATATACACACGCATAATGTGCGTGTACTTATATATTTTTCCCGCATTACTGTATACCGGCTGGTACTGTTTATTATTACAATCATTATAATAATAATAATCATTATACACACACACACACACACACACACGCGGTGTCCGGAAGCCGTCGTCAACAGCGCTCTCTCTCCTCCTTCTCCCCCTCGTCCTCGGTCCTGCTCCTGCTCGCCGAGTCGCTGCTCGCGTCCCGTTGACTCCCTTCGACTTCACGACTTCACACCGCCGCGACAGAATTCAAACGCAATAATAAAACGTGCATTATAATATATTATATTATTATGTTTCCATCAAGTGGCTATCGACTGACGACGCGTTATCCCACGTTACACAAGCACACACCACGCGATTAGTGCTACCGCGCGTCGCCGCCACCGTGCGTACACGTTGAAACAATATATAATGTGTAACATATACTTGTGAAAATATACTTGTACGGCTATTACATAAGTACACGTGAGAGTACATATGACTTGCTGTAGCTTCGTCAAAGTATATTGGTACCTACACAGCAGCCCTAAAACGTACCGCGAGTCTTCCGTGAGAAAAATTAAGCCGAATGCGGTGTGTACTACGTCGTCGTCGTCGTCGTCACCGAGACCTATACATTGTTCCGCCGTACGTAATAATACAATAAATTGTACCGCATGTAAACTACCACATAATATACTCTATACACCGCTACTGCACATCTTGATGTATAATACATACATCAATACATGTAATATACTAAACGTAGTACTCTTTGCGCTATACAAACGTGATTATATAATGTACGCAACTGCATGGCCGAGCAATGATTACTAAAACCGCACGACATGTGAACGCGTTTGTGTATAGCTGTAAACGATTTACGTCTCGAATCCGTGCATTTAATTGGCCATAAATAGTTAAATTTTAAATAAATAAATAAAGTTTAAATGTCTCCCTCATTATCTTTAGTTGTCCTACATTATCCTCTAATCGCTTAATTCTTTTCAGTTTTTTAAAATCCCAAAACATCCAACCAACTCTTTCTTCTATTCTTAATTCCAATTCCGAAATCATTATAATCCGTATATTATCCTTCATCCTTGAGACTGGTCTATCAGTCTAATCAGATTTTATTATTGTAAATAAATAGTCGATTGTGAAATACATTTTGTAAATGTAGAAATAAATTGTAAGCTTACAAAATTTCATAAATAAAAAAAAAAAAAAAATAGTTAAATTCAATATACGAAAACGAGTTGACCCGACAGAAGCATAAAAAAGAAAAGAAAAGAAAACCAATTTACAAGCCGAATTCTTAAACTGTCCGTGTAACTATTAATTGCTTCGATAATCATAAACTTCTTCGATTGACCACGCGTATCCGTTTAACGGACAATATTGTTTTATTTCCACATTTTCACTGCTCCCTTCGTCGATATCGGAATATCGTACAAATGTTAAGATTTGTATGGTCAGTACAGTTAAATAAAATTCCGTTTATACCAGCAAGCTGAGTGTTTTTCGGTTTTTAGATTGTGAATAAACGAAATATAAATAAACTCAAATACGCAGGACTGTTAAAAGAAAAGTAATTATTCCAATTGAAAAAGTCAATCAATATCGAAAAATTTGTGAAACAATTAGTTTTTAATCCGCGAAAACAATAGTATTGAAACTATGGCAATGGTTATCGTAAAATTAATCATAAATTTCAACTTTTCATTTCGAAATGTGCAAAATATATGTTTGTAAATTCTAAGTTAACATTATTAAATAAAATATGTTATAGAAGTACTAAAAATAACAAAGGCGAAAGTTTTTTTCGTACCGTTATTTTAAGTCTAAATGAAAGAATATCTAAAAGGGTAGACTCCTAGGTCAGATGAGACTTCATGGTTGGGCGAGATACATGGATTGTTTAATTGCTATATTTGTCATTTAAACTTGAAACCATTGCACTGGAAAAAAATATTCTGAATGAGAGGCGTCGGGTGCATCAGTTTCAATTTTTAAAGATAGTTGGTAAAGTAGTAGAACTAAATAATTTTCATGATAATTAAAATTAAGTTAATTTATATTATATTTCTAATTATAATTAGAGATTTTAATCGAGACTCTGTTATAATATATATTTCATATACTTAATATGTATAAGAAAGTGATATTCGTATGTCGGGTGAGACTTAACAGTTTGGCATGATACAGAGATCTTATTGCTGTAAGTCTCACTTGTTTCTAAAAGTCTCCATCTAAAGTATAGGTTGATTCGTAAAACAAGTAACAATATGAGGCCCCAGAAAGAAATTTTCTTACAATAACCATACGAATCTAATGGCCTAAAATGTATATAATTTAATATTACGAGTATTAACATCTATCTGTGAGCATATTCAACATGGAAAAAATCATAATATATAGCTTGTACACAATCGTACATATTTTTCGTACACTTATACATCGAAAATTATGATATCTCTACTACATGCTTATATAAATATAATTTCGGCGTATCGATACCTAAATCGATAATATATGTATATTTCGAGTAGCTACCATTATTTTTTATATCATAACAACCAATTATCTTGATCATCCCAAGTAAGAATTTAAATGTCGAAACAAACATTAGGCATTATATAACATGTATGAAACAAAATAATACGTGGACCAAACGATAATTTCCGTCGTTTACATTCGCTTATTGAACGATGCTGAGCTCTTCAACTTCTTATATTCTTGCTATTCGTTACAGCACTGATATCAAAAATTATATTAATATTATGTACTTTGCTAAGACCATGTATAACTCTACCCACTCGGGCGTATATAAATAAATTAATAAGAATTCATGTGTAAAGAAGCTATTTTTATAAACACAATTCGACTGTGCATTTTTTTTTTTTTAGTCATTCCTACGCGCTATTACGGCTAAGAAGGCGCTAGTATTTTGAGTATAATGTGAATTATAACCATTACGTAGCGCAGTTTTAACATCGATCAGATTTTTTTTTTTTGTAACCTTTTCGGCGAAAAACAATAGCTTCGGTATGACATTCGTGTAACAATAATTGTGTACGTCGTATGTCGTTCAAGTGTAATGCTCCGGGTCGATAATGGTCGTACTTATTATAAATATATCGTATTACTGGTGCGCCAAACATCGGGTACAAAAGGTTTTCGCGTGCACATCGAAAACCGTGAAATCTGACGAGACACTTTATTTTTTATTTTTATTTCGAAACGTCGATATTATACTCCTACGTGAATGCTGAACCGACGGTTATGGGATGAAAAAAAAAAAAAAAAAACAATAATAACAACAAATAACAATCGGAGCTCTAGGTCCACGTATATTATTACAATTATAGTCATCTCCGGGTGACGCAGTGCGCGGTCACTCCCGCGACCGTCCAGACACGTCTTTATGTCAGCAATATAAATATTCCCTGTTCGCCCTGCACGTGACCGCGCTCTGGTATGGCGAACCATTTTCTTGACGTACGTGCCACGGCTGAAGACTCACTCTGCAGGTGTTACAGTTTCTCGTTCCTCCTTCGACGCCGACTTATAAAAAGAGTAGGTTCACTGTGCAGGGATTGTTAAATGGCGAAATTCAATCTTCCGAACTTGTATCGCTTATCTGCTTTATAGTACCAGCTTAACCCGACCCGCTGCTTCTATTTACGTCCCACATGCCATCGCATTACAATTATTCATCAAATGGGCCGCTAAGAAGACTAATGACGAACGTCAATGTGAACCCAAATTTAAATGTTGAAGATATTATTACAGATAATTAAAATACTGCAGTTAAGTTAATAATTCATATATTATAATATGTAGTGTGAAATGTAGGCTCGTACAATAATGATTCCGGAATTTTAGAATGAAATAAAATTACAACATGGGGGTTGTAAATAACGAGCTTGGAGTTGTCGAACATCCCTAACGCCCACGCCACATATTCCGACGGAGGGCCTAGCCCGTGCACGGAATAAAATAAAATAATGTAATATCTGTTGACCTTAGAGTACACGAGCGGCGGCGGTCTAGACCTGTTAAACGCTGCAGCTCTGTAATTGAAATACGTGACGAGGTACGCGTTATTTACACCCCGCGGTCGAGCGATCGGTCTTAGATCGTTGCTGTGTGGGTCGGGGGTTGAAAACGGGTGGGGAGCATGAAAACGTTACGGGACGACTGGAGCAGCTGCGTGACAAGAGCACGACGACGACGACGGATCGTAAAATCATTATGCTATACTACATCAACCGACTTGACCTTTCGACCGTGCGAAATGTTATGTAATTATATTAAACCGCACATACTACACGCGTATCACAATAATATGGTGTAATACGTATTGGCTGTATTACGAAGCTGTTCGGTGACGTTTCCCGAGGTGGTGGAGCGGGAAGTCGGCAACGTGTATACCACTAAACCGTTTGGTGGGGGGTTTTTTTTTCTCTTTTTTTATGGACCGAAAATAAACCGCGACGGATTCGGATGAGCGAAGAGCCAACCCGAACGTCGGTCGCTTTGGCACGTTTTCCCGTAAGAGGTTCTCCGGTTTCAAAAATACGTGTCTTCCACTCGTTTTCCCCGGGCGCGGCTTCGTTTCATTGCGTTATAGATTTTATTTTTTATTTCACAATTATTCATAATTTCGGTTTCGGCGTAAAAACGTCACCCCGGTTTTACGACGGCACATCGCCGACGCGCGTTCTGTCGATCTATAATGGTAACGCGCAGCAGTCGAACGGTTGACGGCACGCCGCATCGCGCTAGAAGCGTGTAACGTGTAATATTAAATGCGTTGTCGTGTACACACCACGCGAAACGCACCCTGTACACATTGTAGGCGCGACCGATTAACGGGCCAACGTTAATATGCAATGCTGTCATGTTTTTTTTTTTTTATCGCAGTGCTCCGTAAGATTATTTTCCGGTAGTAAAAACAAATACGAAATAGAAATCTGGGCTCGTTCGGTATTATTAATGTTTTACATAACTTGTGCAGTCACCACGTTCGGTACGACAAGCGGCCATGGAGCGTACGTCCGGTTGCGGACTCGGATTTCGGTTCGGAGAAATGTAATTAAAAGTCCGCCAGTCGCCGCCGACTTGTCCACGGTAGCTCCTCGTTGAATTCATCGACGAACACTGTAATTATACAAAATTCCGGGGATTTCAACCGTCGAACCAAGCGCGTATTTTGCCAAGTTTAAATCGTGTTTCGCACTTGTTGTTTTCCGCGACCGCGTCGTCCGGCAGAAGTTTGCTTCTGGTTCCGGGAATACCCGCGGGTTAAACTGTACCCGGGGGCGCGCACAAAGAGGTCCGCCGAATAATAATAATAATAATAATAATATATATTATATAGTTTACGAGGGAAATAACAGCCACTGCACGGGTCGAACAAATTCAAAAGCGAAAAACTATTTTATATAATGACCGTCGCACGTCTCTATAATATTATATTATGGAAGTTCAAACGACCGCGACGACGACAAACAACCCGAAGGAGCAAGAAGAGGAACTCTGGCCCGTGGCGTAGCGGTGACCGTGCGGTGTCGGAGAGAAACGCGTTTGGACCAAAAGGGATTTAGGCAGATTATGGAATTTAAAAATTAACATAAAGAAACTGTTATAACGCGTACCCGCCAGCCACTGTACAAGATTTTGCCATTAGATAAGTTTTGTAAATGACTGAGTTCGTTAAATTTACAACTCCAAATGAAATCATTCGCGATACGATGAGCATAATATTCTGTAATGCGCTGAAAGAACAAAACCGTCTATGTGAATATTATACACGGTTTCCTCTGATCATCCAAAAAATTAACCTTTTTTCTGTAAATTTGACGGAACGGTTGACGCGACGGTAAATCAAAACAGCAGTGCTATTGTCGTGACAGGATGGAGTGAGTGTGTTTAAAATGCTACACTATTGGCCCAAAGAGCGGCCTGTCCTTTTTTTTAATTTCAAAATTAGAAGCAAACGATGAACCCATTTAGACGCGCATATGCCTTGTAAAATATATAATTTGTTAAGATGATATGAATATTTTTAATATAGATTTTCAATATCGATTCCCCCTATCGTAAACATTCTGCTCATACACGACGCATCGAATATTCATAATACGGACGACGACACGTTCCAAGAACTTCCCCTTTGTCTAAACGCTGCTACGAGCTGCGGTTTTGCCGAACGTACGGAAAACCGATTATCGCCGGTCCTGGAGGATACGAAGGCGGCCGCGGCCCACCTCCGCGACAACGACGACGGTTTTTCCTCTCAGGTCGACTCGTGTACAACGTACGCGTACTTCTTGCGCGCGGAGGGGTAAGAAAATGATTAACTGCTCAAGAAGTCACAGTCAGATGAGCCGCGCAAAAAGACGGAGGCGTGTGCGGTTGTAAACATGACAAGAACAGAGGCAATGCGCCGGCCGAGACAATGTAATAAGTCCGTGATAGCAACAGATAAATCATAAGCCAAGTCGCCCGGTCGCCGCGGCATCTGGCGCTGACACGACGGCGGCGGCGGTGGCGGCACGGGCGTCTCGACGCCTTTATAACCACTCTCCGGCGGCGGCCCCGTCGAGTTCTTTACCCTCGCCACCCCATGACCGTCCCGTCCTCTCGTCCCTTGCCGTCGACACCACTAACCGACCCCGACCACCAATTCCACTACCCCCTCCGACCATCCCGGTACGCGCGCAGCCGAGCTCTCGTCGAAAATCTCTTAGCAATACCGTTTTTGCATCGCGCCCACACGCGCACAAGCGCTTTAACTTCTTTACCGTTTATTTATGTTCGTCGAACCGATTTTTTCTCCTCCCCGCGCAGACATCCCCTTTTCAACAGCCGCGGACCCCGAAAGTCGTATCGAAGGTAATGACGTAACAAGCGTTGAACGGTGACGTTTCGCACCGCGATTTGTACGCGAACCGTAAATGACTCTCGACTCGGGACTTACCGGATTAGACAATTAAATCCGCCGCGGCCCCCTCCGCGACGCGAATGTTTTTTTGTTTCCTCGCTTAGTCTTGTATATTTTGTATTCCTCGCCGTGATCGTGCCGTTTGCGCGAGGGCTCGGCCGTCTTCAACTCGTCCGCTAATCGTTTCGTAACTCCGTTCGACTCGCACTCCTCGAGCACACGGCCGTTAATAACAACGGTGTTCAATATGTCCTACGGGCACGTACCACACCCCTGCGCACTTTCGGCGGGTAGTTAACGCTAAGATTCCGTGTTCGGAAGGCATTACGCGGCTAATCGTAATAGACGTGTTTAATATAATTCGTTTTATTCCCGCGCGAGACGAGTACGGCGACCAAACTAATGAACTCTGAGACGCCGCACTCGTCTAATGCGCGGTTCTATAATAATGTACGCGAGAAACGCACGTTTTTATTTCGCGTATTGCACACCTATATTACTACTACTGTAATTATGATTATAAATATTACGCCTATTCAAATGGGTACGAAGGGCTAGAGGGATTTCTTTTACGTTTGATAACTTATGCGAAACGTATTAGTTTTTCTCATTTCCATAGAAAAGAAATGGTGCTAAACGTGCACGAGAAACTTTATAGAATACGTGAATCAATCGAAAACGGGAAAAGAGATAAAAGTAATTGCTCGAGCGGAATAATTAAAATATTTCATTCAACGTGTTGATCATCGAACAATGGAATATATATTTACCGCTATGCTGTTGGTGCTTATACCATTATTATAGTATAAGGTGTATACGCAACACACATAAATATGACATTTTAGATTTTTGAAAACAATAGAAATCACATTTTGCCTTAATCTTAGTAGAATAATTAATCATCTTGTTATCATAAATTATACTTGTTTTCGTTTCGATTACTCGGAACGATTGCATTGCAGTTGTCATTATAAAACATACATACTCTTAACTCAATATGTAACTATAAACATTACAGTGAAAGAGTAAAACCACACTGAACACATTATATTATATGTTATAACTTATAATGAATAAAATATTTTAAACGCTATGTTAATAATAAAATGTCACATTGGTTTCGGATTCAAAATATCTTCTGCTGATAATCATTAAAAATAATGATTGACAATAAACTACTAAAGTTAATTAATAAATTATAATATAATATGATTAGTTCGTATACAATTAGTAACACTGGTTTTGAATTTGCATCCAATCAAGACTATCAATTTTATTAATTTATTCAATAAATAACTATGCTAATCAAAGTAATACATTATTTTTGGTTTTACAGGAATTATATGTATTTTATATTTTAAAACTCTCGAGTAATGTTATTTTATTATTTTATTATTCTATAACGAGAATTTAAATCATATTTTTCCTATAAAACATTTTACAAAAAAAAAAAAATACCAACACTACTTATTTTAATATAATAATAAGCTATTGGCATTCAACAAAATTAATATAGATTACCAAAAAAATATCTTATTTTTGATAAAATGAATTCTTTAACTATTTTAAACTATACTGTACGTTAATTACATTCCTTCATATTGAACAGCATGAAAATATTGCATTATTTGTGCATAATTTTTTGACATTGAGTTTAAAGTAGTGCCGTGAACGCCCTTTAAGGGTGAGAATGGTCCATACAAAATCAGCCAGATCTGTTATACAACTTCCCGATAACACCCTACAATTTAAGGGCGTAAACAGGAAGATGCTTGTCGAATCTAAATCCGAGGGGGCTCACACGTTTGTGCCGTTTCTCACTAAATCCAATTTTACGCTTTAAATAAAACAGTCAACTATATAGTCTGAAAGTCTGAACCGTTCAACAGTAGAACCCACAAATATTATTGGCTCGGCTTAGATAAATGTTTATGTAAATAAAATGAACTAATAAAAATAATATGTTGATTGTGAAAATAAATGATGATTTGATACTATATTATCGTCAAGAAGTTACTTAAATGCTTATGTTTTTTAAACAATAATTTAAACGAATAAATAAATTTAAAAATCATTTTTTACACGTATATGATATGCATTACGAGTTACGACGTATATTATACATAAACATACATTGTTGATATATTTATTAAAATATACCATTAAAAATCCGAAGACGTAATTAAAACTAAACATGAAAAATGGTTGAAGAAACTGTTTAGTGACAGCACTTCACGTAACTGATCTTTAAAGTTTTTTTTCCATAAAATATAAATGTTTCAATAAAAATATTTATAAAAATTAATGAATGTTCATTTTATTTTAACAAGCTGAAATTCATATTTATAGCGATATAATAGACATTGGAAAAAAATGAGTCAATGTTTAACACGGTATCATAATACCTTTTGAGAAAAGCGTATTTAAAGAATGTTCTATTATTATATGTGGTTATACAGTGTGCTATTCATAAACTGTACAGTTCTCTCTAGATGATTTTTATCAATCTTCAGAAAATTATTGAATTAATCGAAAATCCATCATTTATTTTAACTATTTAATTGTATTTTCGTAAATGTAAATAATGTTATTTTCGATGTGAAGTTATTGTTATTAAATATTAATAATGTTGTAAACGATTTTAAATTATTCGAATATCGTAACAATAAAATGTATGTAAATAACTATTTTTTATTGTTAATTAGATTGATTAAAAAAGAAACAAATTCTCAATAATAAATTGCGTTGCACCTATGTATAGGTACTTGTAAAGTTTGGACTTTATTATGTTATAACACTGAATGAATGAACCTGTTACCAGTTTAGTAATTACTAGAGTTCAAATTGTGTAATTGAATAAAACTTTATAAAATAAAATGAAGCAAAAAAGCATTAATAATAAAAAATCCATAATATTTTTTTTAAAAAACCTTAAATAATTTTGTACAATCATAGTATGAGTTAAGTCTTAGTCTTATTATTTAATTGATACGCAGATATCAATATGACAATAATAAAAGAGGTCGGAGTTATTTTAAAATTTTTAACCATGCAAAAGAATACGAATAAAGAAGAAAATATTTATAAATTTGATGTAGGTAGTCATCAACTTGAGAATGTTACGGCTGTAGACTAAAATATAATGCATAATTATTTATTTAATCGATGAAATCAAATATTAAAGGATAAAACCGATTGAGCTGTATAATAAAAATAATTATTGATAATTCAAATATTATTTTAAATATTAAAATACGATTCCTAGAATTGATAACAAAAAAATCAACTCAAAAGTAAAAAAGACGAAAATATTTTATTTTTTTTTTCAAGCAAATACTCAGAAATAAAAAAAAAACAAAAAAAATGTTGATTAAATTATTCTGCGTTTGTAGTATAAATCAAATGTATAACTAACATAGCTTCATTTTAGTCCAATAAAAAAACAAAACAACAAATGCCTACAAAATCCGAATTTTGGAACTGTTTTATACTAGAGTATAAATTATGGCAATAAATGTACAACAAATCTCGCATACCATCGGGGTCGAATGCATTGCGAATTTCCAAAATATAATATTTATACATCGATATTGGATCCAGATCGTTGAACGTTTGGGATTTAACTTATGAAAAGGCGAAATATTTGATATTTACCTTTGTTTAACTACCAATACAATGTTTATTTGCATATACCTTAAACCTCGAACGGCAATTGTTGAGATCGACATACTACATAAAATAAAATATTTCCTAGATAACCGAAAGATGGAAAAATGCGTTCGTACAGCCCAGAGCCAGAGCTGAAACCGATTAAATCCTTAAAAATGCGATTTTCGAAAAGATATTTCTCAACGGCCACTTACGTCGTAATAGCTATCCGTATGCCAAATTGCATCCCGTGCAATCCTTTGGTTTCAGTTGTGCGCTGATGAACCGGTCGGTCGGTATTCGTCCTTTTATAATATACACGTGGGGTCGTGGGCAGAGCCGTCCCGAAGGGTGGTCTAGGGGGTGTCCCCCTCCTAAGTGTACAATATGTATATGTCAGTTGGCATATTGATACATTGAGTATTTGAGTTGGCATTCGGCAAATCATAATTTACTTTATACAATTTATAAATAATTTTTTAAATACTACAAAGTACAAATATGACGTCATAATAATTTATTAATATGCTGTAATTTATAATAATTATGAAGGTATTTAAGTTAATTTTCCAATTACCAACTGTCCAACACAAATATTGTGTAAAATATGTTTACTGACTACTATGCATGTAACCTGTAGGTAGCAGATAGTTGTCGAGCGAAGAGATAAAAAATTTTTTGAGTTGACAAATTAATGTATCTCACCCCCCCTCCCCCTTATTATTTTGTTCGGGACGGCCCTGGTCGTGGGATGGATGATGAGCCGTATTGTCATAAAGGTGCGCGCGTATCAATTATTAGAAATCTACTCCGGGCTTAGGGCGGCGGTCGACAACGCCCGTATTTATGTTATTCGAACGGCTGCAGTGCGTGTAAACATATCCGGCGGGCCGTCGAAACCGTCCGTGGACGCGAACACAACGATAATGTGCCGTGCGATGTTTTATTGTTCCGAGCGCGCGCGTGCACAAGGTCCGAGTCCGTGTCCCTTTGACCGCGGTCGCCGGGTACGACGCCGTGAGGGACGGAGGTGCCGTGGCCGCATTGTGCGCGGACGAATCAATTACGGTGTCATCGCGTGTCGTCCGTCGCGAAACAATATTCGCCTGCGCGTAAACGGTATAATAACGGTCTGAAACGCGCCGTGGGCGACAGGACGCACCCGGGGGACATAAGGTTCGGACGACGGTGGCCACGTGCCGGGCGACAACTGCGACGACTAAGACTATAAACATAACATATATACAAGTCCGAAATAAATATATATAACTGTAATAATAATAATAATAATAATAATAATACAACGGCGGCGGCGGCGGCACTTAACAATAAAAGCCATGTCGTGTCTTCGGCGAGCATAATATACGTATATGGTACGCGCGTTACAGCAGTCGCGTAAAGTGTGTAGTTCCTTTTTTCGGGCCGCGAAAAAATGTTATAAACGACGGGAACCGGAAATTTATGTGCGCCACTCGAGAACACAATAAGAACAACGTTTTGCGCGGCGGCGTTGGCGGCGTAACAGTTGTTGTCCTTTTCCTCCTCGTCGTTGTCGTCGTCGTCGTCGTCGTCGTCCTGCTCCTCCTCGCACTCCTCGTCCTGCGCCGCCGCCGAACGTACGTATATAACAGTCGGTAATTACCCGGGGTCGGATCGGGCGCGCGCGCTCGTGTGTGCGAAGAGAGCGAAGGAGAGCGCGAACGGGAGGGCCATTGAACGAGAGGGGTCAACAGGACAAACCCATCAAAAGCCAAAAGGCTTCGGCGACGGTGCGACAAAAGGCCGAACCGTGTGACACGAGACTGTAACACGTGCAAATGCTATTAAAAGTGCCAGTCATATTCTCTTTCCCCCGCGTATACCGACCAATCGGTCCCACTCGACCTCTCGCGTGTGTGTCTCTGTGTGTGTGTGTGTGTGGGTGAGAGGGGGTGAAAGGTTAGCTACTTTTCCATCGACTTCACCGCACTTCCCTCTAACATCCCTTCGACAACCAGCGTTACCGAAAAGTCCTTTCGTTAAATCCTCAAACATCTCTTTTGTATGTACAAGTTTATTATAAAAACGTGTTCGGTTGCTGATAACAGCAAAGTTTTTTGGTGATATTATACGCACATATTTTTATATAGCGGTAAATACTTATAAGCTGTTACGCATACCTTAAACTTATAGGTTTATACTAGGTGAGGTAAAATAATACTTTAAACATATGTTTCAATCCTTGAACGTGGCAGAAATCTATAATATTATAATATACGTATACATCATACACCCTATGTATATATTTGAGCCAAAGTATGTGCATTTATGTGTATAATAATATACATATTGTACACAAACTGCATTTATTTATGTGTGTGTGTATATATATATATAAACATTACAACGTATAGACGTTTTTTTGAAGAACAATAAGTGCACATCTAATGGTCGGAGGGTATATATTTTTTTTTTTTTGTTTAACGAGACCCGTTATGTAAATGCAAATATAATGCGTTTTTACTACTTCCGCTTTTATTGTGTGCGCGTACTTGATGGGGTCTTTACGACAAGCAATGTTCGTGATACTATTCTGTGGCTTCTTGTCGTTATTGAAAATGTAAAAAGTAGGCTGGCATTAATGTCTTTACAAAATGCGAATACTGGCGGCGGTGGCGGTGACCGACTGTTTTATTCACGTACGTTATAATATTTTCAATCTCGAGACCATACTATAGCACCGCGGCGGCGCACGTGAAGTTGTTGACGGCACTCGAATAATTATTTCATTATTATTGTACAATTCGAATATACCTACCCGTCTACCGTCTATAAATTATAATGTGCAATATTGTTTTGAATGTCAAATTGCAGCTATCGTGAACGAGAGTCGCGCGTTACGTGTACAACACACACCCCAATGCCGTGACCACGGGAGCATTAGGCACCCGTACGGTTGCCGCGGAGATCTTTTATTTACAATTTTTTTTACGGTCTCTAATATTATAACGATTGTGGTTTCAAACAGCTGTGCGGTGGTCCGCGAGATAAACGTTAATGTTGTAGGTATATGTAATATACTACATTAAAAATCTATTATACTGTCGTGTTAAGAATAATAAATGTATTATATTATGGTACTTGCTGAATTACGCAGCAGGCATATATTTTACTATGTTAGACTAGAGCAATATTACTGTTTCGATGAAAAAGCGCACGGTCGTTACGTATTCTATGCAGATATTTGTATTCAAATAATATCAAACATAGATTTGTCAATGGAATATAGCTGGAGATATTATTGTTATACTGCATTATCAAACAAAATAAAATATTTCCTAGGTAACCAAATGTGTACAAATGTATACATCTAGCCCAAAACTATGACCATCCCTAAAATTCGAATTTCGAAAAATTTCTCCAAATTGGACATCAAGAGTATTAGAAGAATCAATATGTCAAATTTTGAGTTCATACGTTTTGTCGTTTTATAGTAATTTTGTGAAAAGAAAACTTTACCGAAACTATAGGTAAAATATATGCAGGCGTCCGACACCGATTGTTCGAAAATATTGTTGAACGTGGATGACGAAGGTCGACAACATTATATTAGGCCTGTTTTATGAGTTTTTCAAAATCGGTTAAAGCGTTTAAATGATGTATTGCACATAACATTTAATCACGAGCACTCAAAAATATTATTTGGTTATAACTTTTTTCCTAAATTAATAAAACTTATTTTCTCACGCGGCAAATTGAAAATCAGTGAAAATAAACTTCCTCGGAGACGATAATAGAATAATATGATACAATACGTACGAGTTAAGCTGTTACACGTGGGATAAACACGGCGAGGGATACAAGTGAAGGGACTTGGTGATTTTTGGGGAGAAGCCCTTGTCATGACATTCAGTCGATGGACGATGAATACGCGCATATATTCGTTAGTGACAACGATATTTTCGTTCACCCTTTCACCGAAAAAAAAAATCTCTTTTTTATCGTCGGTACCCTTTTTTCTTGTTCTTTTCGCGATTATTAATACTACGATTGTGTCGACAATTATTTCAATATCCGCGGAATTGAAATATCAACTGAAAAGAATAGCGAAAAGGATAAAACGGGGAAAATATATCGGTTTTAAACGAAATGCCGATGGGTGATTTAACCCCTTGAAATACGCGGCGTAATCCTCTCAACCGTTTCCACATGTGCGTAAAACCTTCGCCACAATCGTCCGGTAATTATATTGAGCGCGAACCCTTTGATGGGTTCTTACGTAAAAGCAATAATAATATAATAATTGTGTGCTCCGAGTAAAAATGTGTTACCTACAAATTTAATTTAGACATCTGTTCGCGACCCGAGGAGTATTCCCACGGATCGGGAATTGATAAATATTTTTGAGAACTTGGGAATAATGTAAACATTCCGCTCGTTCTAGGTAAAACACGTAATAGCTATTAGATAAAAAATTTTCGAACATCGCATGTAAGGCATAAATCCATACGACATGTCAACAAATCAACGTACCTTATATTATGCGTTCGATGTTTATAAGTTCTACTTGTTCGTGTATTCAACATTTAAGACATTTTTTATTGTTTACGAATACGTATAGATCCGCTAAGCCAAATACCTAGTTATGTAAACTCTTTTCTGATATTAAAATATGTAGTGAGTAACTTCGAGATAATACACTCATATGAATAATTTCATTTTACGTAATTCGTAGATCAGTCGTCATGTAAAAGTGAAATCTATTATTTGACTAATTTTATGAATTCTATGTCATTTGATTTACAATAACATTAATCATATAATTGCATAAGTATGTATATAACTATTTTTACAAACTGTTATCACTAGGTTCGTAAAATATGTATTGATATTCTCTTCGACTATGAAATGAAAATGGTTTCTTCTTGAATGCCTTAGCAAAGACAAAAGATACTTATGTATCATACTCATGATTAAGCTAACACATTTCCCGGTCAAAAAAATCCAAAACTGCAGACATTATGTAAAATTCACATTTTATTTTTTAAATTGATCTTTAAGCTTCAACAACAAAGTTTATTAGCTATATTTGCTTTTAAATTTTTTTGTTAACATGTTATTCGATATTTACGTTTTGAATTTTTTATTTACAGTTTTCTTCAATTCGTACGATTTTATCTGTTTTAAAAATGTAACTTTCATCTATGTTTAGGCTCACCTGCAGTCGGTTGGGTATATTGTTTTCCTTTCTTAATTCAAATTTTATTATTCATTACAAATCATGATTATGGTGTGAATAAATTGTTTACGAATATATTCATTTGACGTATATTATGTAGCTATAGTGCTATACATATTATTATTTCTCTACACGTACGTGTAAAAACACACACCTATATAATAGTAATAAATTTATTTATTCTATGCTTATCGATTTTTTTTCCGTTCGCGCGCTTTGTATTGCGAAGGGCAAACGCACCAACCACGAAAGAGTCGGATTGGCTGCGTGACGAGGTGGTGGCGGTCGGGGAGACATTTTTTCCGAGCTTTGCGACATTATCACTCCGAGATTTCCGGGCGTAAAGAGCAACGCGCAGACACCACATTTTGCGGGCGGAGTTAGCTGCAGTCTCCGGCTGCTCGGGGGGTTTTTTTTTTTTTTTCTTTTTATATATATATACTTTTAATATATCTCCTTAAAAGCTTTTTAAAGGCTTTGAACCGTTACGGAGTATTTTTTTTTCTTTCGTGCATACAGATATACACGCGGCGGTCGCTGCTTCCGCAGTTTTTCAAATTACGACCGCGCGCGCTGCGTATACGGTTTTTCCCCCCTCGCAATGACATTCGCGCGCGGAGAAACGACATTATTACTATTAATAATATTCCGCGAGACACCTTAAGCCTTGCCGCGTGCGCGTGAAAAAAACCACAACATATTCGATCGCGTACACACACGCACGCACACAAGCACATCTACGGCCATTTGTATCAATATACTACACATCACAAATCCCATGAATCTAATACATTTGGTTTTATTGTTTTTTTTTTTTTTTCCTCTTTTTACTATTCTTTAAAAAACATATTATTATTTTTCGTTTTACGATTCTGGTTCGTTTTCGCGTTAGAAAAAAAAAACAAAAACAACAACATGACAACGAGATTTATTACCAAACATACATGTGTATACGTGTCATGTATTACCATTGCATGATATTATGCGCCCCGGCGTATGAGCTTCGGATCTATATTGCACGGCGACGGGTTTTTTTTTTTTTTTCATATTTATTTCGTCCGAACGCGTGCACACATAATAATGCTATGCCGAGCGCGATAAATTTTATTTTTGAAATGCCGCAAAATGTTTATGTGTCCGCTTATACTTTATATCCAAGAATAAACCAGATTGAACGGGACAGAGATTATTGGCCAATAAATCGGCCGCGGAAAAATCAATGAAAGTGGCCAACGTTTCGCCTGGTTATTTTTACACCGCCGTCAAACGCCTATACCGATAGAAAACAAAGCGGTCGGCTGCACGGGAACTTTTCTCGCCGTTCGTCGTAACCGTGGTATAAACCAAGTTATCCGGTCTTCATTGTACTAACGTTCGTATACGTACACGCACTCGACATGACGTGCGTACGTGTGTGTGTGTGTGATGAAGTCGAGTATTTGAGTGACCTCAGGAATTTTCGAAACCGTAATCTATTTTAATATCGCGCATTGTAATAAAATATTTATTATGTTTTGAGACCGTTTTTTTTTTCTTTTTTAATTCAAAACCATAATAACTGTTAAGTGTCTGTAGGCAATTGTATTTGCGCGGTTCTCGTTAGCCAACGCAAACAATCGCTCGACGGTGGCGCGCACGTTTTACGGTAAATAATAATTTAAATCCTTCAGGGCGTACCCGAAAACGTGTTATTGTTGTTGTTCGTGCGCGGTTTTCCCTTAAAAATCTATGTCCACAACGAACCGGCCCCCGGGGGTTCCGACCACTCATCCAACGAGCCTTTTCGTTTTACTCGTACACTATACAGCGCAACCACCCTTCGCGTTTCGCCCCTCGTTGAATACTGCTGATGAGTTATATAATCTCTTAATTTCCAACTTTTTTTCCGCTCTCCGTGGAATATACATCACTGTATCATTACATGCGGCATGAATACCGCAAATTGGTTCCGACGAATGGTTTCTTAATTCAAAGGTCATCGGAGTCAAGTGGTCCTGCGATTTACCGCACACTAAAAGGGGTTAATTTACCGCGCGCGTAAACTCTTTCGCAGGTAATAAGGATATCGTTCGACGACTGCTGCAACGATACGCAATTTTCTTGGGAACCGTGTACATTTTGGGGTAAAAAAACCGCTTTCTGGAGTGAAAAAAAAAGGGTTTGACGAGTTGGTTTCGTGGGGCGGCGGCGAAGGACAGATGTATCGGTTAAGACGCACACACGCACACACCGGTCCGTCGATAATATCATTGAAAACGAACTGTAAAACATGTGCAGGACAATGGGTATAAAGCATTCAATCCGAACTCGATCGTTGATCGCAATAACGCGATAACTATTTATTTTATTTTTTACAACCGAAACGAAAATAACCACGTAGTTTTTGAGTGTTCCAATGTACACAAGCATAATAAATAATATGTTGCATGCATCACGTCGTAACGCATAACTAATAAACCATCCGTAACTTATAACATGTTATACGCTTCGTTAAACCTCTCTAAAAACCATCATATGTTTACTGTCAAAACTTCGTAAACATTTTAATTACGTATTTTATTGATCATCTATACATTAAATCGGACAATTACGTAATATACTTTATAGAATTCTCCGTCTATAAATAAAACAAACAGTAATATTGTCTTATAAATAAACACTTGTATAATTTGTTCGGTTCCGATATTGGTATTGGTCCGTCAATATTAGAGATATAGTGTTATACATATTTTATGTATAGCTAACATCTTGACGCGGATGTCATACATATACTTTAGGCTTTTTTAGTTGTTATATACTTAATTCGGTATAAATATTGTTCTGTTTAAATATTACTAAAAAAAAAAACTAATTCAATACTGTACGCTTAATTAGTGACTATACATGCTTGGCTATTTTAACCCCTCGAACAAAGTCCCGGGTGAATTATTGGTTTTTTTTAAGCCTGACACAAGGGGTAAACATGTCTTTCTTGCGAGAATAACTTACATTAAACACCCCTAAAACCACCATAATGTTAAAGCTTTCAATATTATATAGTTTAACCGTTTGCAAATATTTAGGCTATCACTATATATTTTGTTCCGGGATCAAACTGACAAACACTCAACTATGGTTTTAGAAGCGAGGCTGTGAAATGACAATTTAAAAAGTTAAATTAATTTTTATTTAGTTTCATAACAATTAACTTGTCTTTTGTTAGAAAATATTGATTGATTCTTTTTTGTTAATTATGTTTTTAAACACGTCAAGTTAAACGCTGTTGATTTCAATACCCCTTTTTATTTTATTTTCTTATGGTATTTACATATTTTTTAAAAATTAATTAATTCAACTTTTGACTTTGTCGTCTTATGCTCTTAGCACTTCTTAAGTCAGCCAAAAAACCATTTTACTTTTTGCTACACTAACTTTTACTTAACTCAGCGATTAAACAGTTTAATTTACTTACTCAACCTTATCTGCAACTCGATTCATTACAGTTGACATTATACTATTGTAGATAAGCTAACGCAAGACCTTGTTTCTATTCTATTGCAGCTCGTACATACAATAGTACTCTATTACCAACTCATATTTATGTGACGTAATTTACTAATAATATAATGGTACCGTTTCACCGATTGCGTATTCAATGATTGATTTCGAAACAAAAAGTGTCATAATCTCGAAAATATTTCCGGTGATGGAAAATCGACTTGCATGTATTATAATAATAATAATAACTAGATCAACCATATAGCGACGACGGCGTGTCTATAATATTACGTTACGGCGAAGACGCAGTGACGACATGCACATGCGATACGGTGTAACGTTAATGTAGTCAACTGTTTTCGGGATGTTTTCTGAAGGGTTGACTGCATAACGCGAGTCTCGTGGAAGACGGTTCGGGGGTGAGGAAACGTATTAAAATGTAACATTATGATTATTAATTCGTAGGGCGATGACGACGACTGCAGCCGCGCGGTGCGTAGTATTCGCACTGTTGTCACGCGGGTAAAACAGCGTTTATGTCTAAAAATAAGGCGTGGACGGGACGATGGGGTTGAGCGTGGCATATACCGGTATATATGTATACGTTATATTAATATACAAAGGTGTGGGGAACGCGAGTGTCGCGTATGAGAGGCACTGTTCAAAAGGCTGCCGAGACGCTTTGGCGCGCAGCTTGACGTCTGATTTTCTAATTTCCGCGGCCAAAGTTTCGCGCCCGGGACCTTTGCAAATGACAGATTTGTCGCCGGCACACGTCGAGGACGTCGCCGCCACCAACGCCGCGAAACGCACGTACTTTCGTCCTGATGTTTATTCATCGGTTGGCGTACGGGGGTGTGTGAGGTGATGTCGGTCGGTCTTTTTAAATCCCTTCACTGACCCGACTCTGCGACTTTTGGACTCGCTATTTGCGCACACGCGTCCGTGTAGGTAAGTATAGCACCTATGTATATTACTGTATATACAGGCTAGCCGGGTACCTATGTACGTGTGTGGTTATCACACGCGGGCATATAAAACGAACGTTTAAAAACACCTGTCACACTGCAGAAGACATTTTAAAGGCATCAAAAGTACCCGCCTGTCGACCGCAAAGGCTCACTGCTTTCAAATTGGCTTTTTATATTTTCACGCGTAGACGATAGGTGCTGCAAAAACTCTTTTGTACACACGACGACGACGTAGTGTACGGGTGAAATCCATATCATATTCTACAAAGCGAAGAACACGCAGGGTGGGTTATCGTATATATATATATATATATATTATTTAGTTGTGCCATACATAGTTAAGATATAAAGCAACACACTGGCTCACCCTTTTTATATATATTATTTAATAAATGTATACAAAATAAAAATACATTATATTTTACAGTTAAATATATTATATGTCGCCACTGGTGATAAAATTATAAGCGTCCATATTCAGGGCGTAAACTGTAAACCATAAGAAAAATTACTCGGTCTTAAAGCATAAATATTGACAAACATTTCTCTATAGTTTACTAGCTGCACTTATTTTTGTTATAAGTGAGTTGGGTATAATTTCAAATATACGTTACCACTATTATCACTTAGATAAATATGGCTGTATGCCTAGTATTGATGTATGCACGTCTTCTAGCAGTGCTACCCACAGACAATACTTGATTGGCTCAATTGTACGAAAAACATTTCACTAGAAATCTATCACCTTGGGAATTGATTAATTAATTTCTAATAAACGTACAAACATTTGTGATGATTTTTTAGTCACTAATAGAATATTTTACTTTATTAATCCGTTTTTATAGAAATAATTTTTTAAATCTAAAATTAGTCGAACTAATACACTTACGAAGTATTAGAACATTGGTTGTTGTTTATGTTTTACATAAACATTTTTAACGTAAATACTTTAAAAATTTTAATATAATAATATAATCAAAGGAAATTTCTTAATTTTTAAACAGTATAAATAACAATTCATCAATACTTTTAAGCTCCTGCATTCTTTTAAGAATAGTTTTATGTTATTTATCACGAGATCATTTTAAGCAGATTTGTTTATTACAATAAATATTAAATAACATGAGAATATGTGAGTAAATACACTTATCTAATATTTTATTAATGTAAGAGATTTAAAAAAAAAATTGGGATCCACAAATTGTTTTGATAAGATGTAGGCCTAGCGTTATGCTCAAACATTAAATAATACCTCATTTTTGAAAAGTTTAATAAAAAGATTTAATATTCTATTTGAATTCAGTTCAAAACGACCGTTTAGTATTGTCTCCAGTGTGGTGTAAAGTCCATGACGGTTATGTACGGAATATTTATAAAGGTTTAATCTTTTTAAATACTTAAATTAAATAATTTAAAAACTCGACGGGGTACTCGAGTGCTTATGCACTTCTACCCAAACAATTCTTCGCGAGTTCAAAAACTTCACCATCTTCCCCTACCTATGCACATATTCATGTACACCAAAAATAAGTTAATTTATACAGTTTTTGGATTTAGTTAAATACATTTAATTGATCTTAAATCATTATTAGATTGTATTGAAGAATAAATTATATTATAGCTTAATTTCATATTTTTTTTTTTTTGTTATTTACATTAGTGACTTTAATCAAATTTCTCATTGTGTTATATCTGATTAGATAAATTCATGAATTAATATAAATACAATGTTCTTTATTATACATTTGGTTGGCAAAACTATTTACGCATTCGGTTTAGAACTTCAAGTCCTCTAACTCATATAATGAAGTCTTTGTAACAACAAAACAGTGAGATTATTCCAACTAAATAATAAAAATATATTTAATTTAAATGCTATAAATCAATAAATCATAACATAGTGTTGCATTTTAAGAAATAGTATTGTATACTTAACTATTTAAGTTAAGTTTATTATTTATTTATTATTGTTGTAGCTTGTAGCTTATAACATACTCGTATTATTTCGTTAGTGTTGAGTAATTATTATAAAAACAAACAGATACATTTTGAAATTAATGGGACTTTTTAAAATTTAAAATTAAAGGACGTGCTAGTTTTATTTTAATATTATTATTGTACTTATATTTTTTTAATATAAGTACAATCATGTATAAGTACTAATATATTTTTCATTTTTAAAACTGAATAAAAAGTGTAATGTACAATACTGACTTCAATAAATTCACTTATTATTTATACCTTTGAAACTGCTCTTTAACTACTTAAATTTTCCTTCAATTCTTATCGGAGAAGGTTATACGTATCGTTTTAAAATGTCTACAATATATGTTCAAATACGAATATCGAATACTACATTTACTCATGTCTAAAAGAACAGACGAGTACAGCTTGAGTCTTGACGTTTTCCCTTTCATATCACCTGGTGAAATCGCACAATGATAAGTGAAATTCGATTATCCCCAAAAAATATTTTACAATGCAAACACTATTGTAGGGGAGAAAAAAGAATAAATATCGAACAGTTATATTCCAAATGACGACACAGGTATAAAGAAAGCCAATATTATTGAAAAGTATGTCAAATAAACCGAAATCTATAAATCAATAAAATAAAATCACTTTTTAAGTATATTTTTGTATTTTAAAGAAGAAATAAAAACATTCAACATTTTCATTCTTTGCATAATATTACTATCACAAAAAATAAATAACCAATAACAAAAAACCGGTAGGTTTATATAAATAAATACTTTTTTAATTTTTTATCTATAATTTTTTTTTTTCTAGATATTTTATGCTAGGTAATAACGTGTTTAATTGTTACTGCAGGAGTAATTATACATCTTAAAAGTTATTAAATGTTATTATTTTTTATATAATAATTTAATAATTATCCTTTTTATAGTAAACGTGGTTTACAAATAGTAACAGTTAATAGTGTTATTATGTTTAGTGTAAGTAGTAAGAACTAACTATTATTTATTCAGATATCAGCCATTTTTATCATCTAAAACGCGATGGTAACACTAACCTTTGATCGAGCTCTTTTGTGAACAAATGATCTGGCCAAACAAGTAATGTAATATATAAAAGAACTTTCTAGGATTAAAATGTCTAACAAGGCCGAGTAGGGAACGTGCGTTAAGAGTAAAACCGTTATTCGCCCCGGTAACGTCACATCGGAAAGCGACTCGCTGGATTGTAATTTTTTTTTATTTTCTTACAAACGCTACAGGACGCGTTATACATGTTTAATAATACGAACGAATACAATCGCGGCTCGGATTCCGGAAGTTGGCGATTCGCAGACGTCCACGGTGTCCTCGCGAAACCCGCACGTACGCGCGGTGCAGCTGGCGATCATTTGCATATCTCAAGGCGAGCGCGTGCGCGCACGGTAACGAGGTACGGACCCTGCGACCCGTTTGCTGCACACGTGAAGGTTGTACCTAGGTGCACGGCGATGTATTGCGTACGACACGTCATGCACTGCAAATCCGCAACGTGCACTGCAGCAGGGGCGCGTGCCCGCGGTCTTCTCGACAGCTCATCGACGGTGGGCGTAATTCTTTTTCGCTTATCACATTGTGCGCGCGGACGATGTTTTTTTTATTTTGTTCTCGCCGTCCGCGACAGCTGCCCCCGTCCCGTTTGTTTTTCGCCGGAAATGGGATGTGAAAAACTAGTCTTCAGACGTGTGCGCGTTATTATATTCTCGTTTTCTCCACCGAACTCGCTCCTCGCAATGCTCTTCCGAGGCTTCTATAGTGCACGCCTGTACATCATTGTTTACCATTGTTTAAGCGAGCGCGCGCGCCATCCAGCTCTCTTATAACGGTCATCGGAAGTCGGAGCTGGCGCGCGCGTACTACGTGTACCGTTGCACAACGCGCATTGTTCGGCTCTTCCGTCTATCTCTATTGTGGCCGATCGAACCGGAGACCCTCGAGAAGCGTGCCGCGCGCGCGCATGGGCGGATCGTCGAAGATCGTATTTCCTCGTACCTACACCGCGGTCGTGGCGTATACGAGCATAATATATATAATATGTACATAATAATATTATTGTCGAAACGTAAACGCGGTAGGTATACGTAGGAGTTGTTGACCCAGTTCTTGGCCCGGGTGAAAACAGAAACTTTTTAGGGTCTGGTGGAACGTCTTCACGTCGTTTCGCTGTCAGGGTACACCACCAACCCGCACTCATTCTATAGTGCACTGGTGCTGCTGCTGGTTGCTGCTACTGGGGTAACGGACGAAAGCGAAACTCAATTTTTTTTTCTGTGTTCACAATACTACTATTATACGCACGTCTAAGCGCGACGGAGCACAGCAGAACAGGATCCTTTCGATTGTCCCTTACTCCTCGCTGCGTATTATTTTACCGTTTGGTTGGTTCACCGTTAACCACTTTATTTTGAACCGATAGATTACCAGGGTTACACGTTTGATGAACATCAAAACATGGAATTTAAACTTCGTTATAGATTACGTTAGTATTAAAGTAATATCATTGACAATCCACGAAGTAAACTTAATTATTAGTACAAGGATCATTATTTTTTTTATTTTTATCTTTTAATAACCGACAACACTTTCTTACGTACTGAATGAACAAAATTATATTCTTTCATTTTAAAACTCGTATAAAACATATTAGAGTCATCTAAAAATGATCTATTCGCAAATCATAATTGTTAACCTATAAGTTAACGGACATATTACGACGTGATTGAAAAGCCTTTAGTAAAATTGGTTGCTAGCGTGACCCAATTGAAAATGAAAAAAGAGGGCGCATGAACGGTTGCAACGTATAGAAAAAAATAAATAAATAAAAAGCAAACAGTGAATCACGAGCTCACGCGCCGGACTTTAAAATCATCGTCCCTTTTCCGAGATAAGATCCTTTAAATCCGCGTGTATCTAGAACGTACACGCAGCTTCTGCACGAGACGAGGGGTCATTTATTGCCCGTGCTTCTTTACAAAAGCTAGGCTGACCTTATCGGTCGGTCTGTATACACTACACATACAAAAGTACCGGGAGATTTTTCAATCGTAAAAGTCAATTCCGGGCAGATTGAAAAAAATAAAAATAAAAAAGTCAAGGAAAAAATATAAGGTGTCCCTTGTGGCTTACGCACTGCACCGCCGACGTCGCCGCCACCGTTTTATATACCGGAAGGAGAAAAATAGAAACTTTTTCCGTACAATGGCACGTGTCCACCGTCGCACCGAGAAACTCTCCTCGCCTCCTCTCCGTGCCTTCCCCTCCCGCCGAACGTGTACTCGTACATAATATATATAAGCGCGTATATTCATAAGACGTTTACACTTTCAAACGCGCTGAAATACGACGTTCGATTCACTTCGAGACGTGTCGATTCCGCGCGACCGGCCAACGACGATTCATTAAAAATCCGTTATGTCCTGCCCAGCACTCGGCGGGACTGGGGCGGGAAGGGGTAAATGATTGTACTCGGCTATTATTCGGCGGCGGTTTCCATCATTTTTTTCATACTTTTTGCAGCTTGTGCTCTCGCGCGCAATTCAATAGTAATTATTATTGTTATTGGAGAGATCTCCGCTGTGCGCTTTGCACAATGACATAAAACATATTATATAATATACAAGCGCTTCCGATCTGTTTCACAAGCACAATAAACCGCGAGCCGCCGGTACTTATCTGTGTTGACGTTGTACACCATGTAAACGCATATTTATATATTTTTATCAAACCCCTGCGACCCCCGTCGTGGACCAGTGCCGGAGAGAGCTAGTCGTCGTGACTTCATGAGAAAAACACACACACACACAGACATACACACACACACACACACACACACACACTGTACACTTCTTTCGCGTGCATATGATATAATAAGAATAATATGTACTGGGTGCGGTGTTCAACCCTCTCCCTTCGCGTGCGTGCGTGTGATCACCTCATCAAAACGACCATCGTGACGCGACTCCTGCGACGGGTAGGATATCGTGTTACCCGCGATGTGTCACATCCGCGTTGTCCGTCCGTCGCTGTCTCCGGTAGTCCCTGAATGCCCTTTTGATTAGCAATTGTTTGCTGCGCAGATACACGCGTTGTGTCCGTTAAACGTTCGCGATCTAGTCGTGGGTACTCTCGTCCGTCGTGCACGACAGTATAGGATCACGTGCACGCGGCGACGGGGACGAAGAAACGGCAACAATAGTAATAATAATAATAATAATAATAATAACAACGGTACGACGAAAACAGGTAACGTCGCGGTAGTCTTGTCGCGGGGGACGGCGGCACGGAGAAGGAGAAGGAAAAAATAAATACTGTTACTCGAGTACAAGCGTGATGCACACACACGCGCGCGCGCGAATCGCGTATTATTATACACAGACGCTCCGGTTGCCTACCCAGGGCGTGGCGAAAAGGTCGCGAATATCGATCGTCTAGCGATTTACCGCACGACGCCCGCTACAGCCGCCGCCGCCGCCGCCACGAATCTTCAGTTCGCCGGACCACCACCCGGATAAAATTTACTTTTCCTCCTTATACTGCTCGCATAACGCCTCTCCGTGTGCGCCTTGCTATTTTGATCGATTATTTTTTTCTTTTTTTTTTCTTGTATATTTCTCCCTCGCGCCGAGTAATAACATAAACACTTATATCCCGCGTTTTCTCAAACAGCCCCGAGATGACGACAAGAAAATAGCGAATTAGTGATAATAACTATTGACGTTTACGTATAATACATGTACCAAGTCCCATTGTTTAAGTGATATGCGTTCGGTGTGTACGCATGCAAAACAAACTGATTTGCGTGACTTGCACTTAAAACGCCTAACGAGAGGGATAATACGCGTTGTAAACTTGTTGATATCCCCTCTAAAGCAGAGACGTATAGTTTATAGCTACTTCAGGTATACAACTGACATTTATTAATTTCAAATATTTAACGTACCAATACATAACAATTCATTTTATGATAGTATGTTTTCATTATTTTATTGTATTATTACTTTGGACATTTTTATTAATGTTTTACACTAACATTACTGCACCGCCAAAGGGCCTTCGTCTTAAAAAAAATTGGTGCCCCGAAATTTGTAGAACTCTATGGGTTTAAAAAGAAAACAGTAAATTTGAGGCTAACTAAATAGTAAAAGCCAAAAGGTAAATTAAAAATAATGAAAATTCTCATTGACTCTATTATACCGTGTGGACAAATACTATTTCTGATATGTTCTGATGAAATAATTGTTTTTGAAAAATATATACAGACCTTTTTTTTTCAATATTAAGTACTATTTTCGGCGTAAATAATATAGGTAGTATGTGCAATGTTTAATCTTTGAAAAGTTGTGAAAATGATGGACTAACTTCGATACTATTCGCATTACGATATTTATTTATTTTATTCCTACACGGTACTCATTAGAAAATTTAAAAAAGTATAGTTTAAATTCTTCATAACACTCACAACAATTGAATCCTAATTTCCAAAAGACAAAATAGGTGAAATATCATTTTTTTATATAAGCCTTTGATGTGTAAAGGTGCATGCTTATTACGAAGACTTGAAACCGTTCAATGAGATTTCAATTGATCCACAAATAAAAAAAAAAAGTCAAACTTTCGTGACAATTCCTATAGCATACATACAAATGTAAATTGCTCTATAGTTATATTATGCTTACCAGTGTTTTCACAAACACAAATCTGGGATCACGACTTGCTTTTTAGCGAAGTTGTGTAATATCTGGTTCTCGACTCGCTACTACGCACACGAAATAATAATATGTAATCTGACGTTTCGTGCGCAAGGGGGTAGTAAAGGGGGGTGGGGCCCACTCGTGGAGCGTCAGCGGACCGAAAGCGATGGATTGGCACATAGGTATAATATGCACGGTGGACAATAACATACACGAAGCGAGTGGTAAATAGGTGCGCGGCGAGAGAGGAGAGGTGAAGTGAAAAAAATATTAAGTCGCCGTCGATTGTCTATAATAGTGTGCGCCGCCGATGTATACGCGGATGTATGTAGGTATATACGCGCGGAGACGACGACGGCAATCGGATTGACGTATGAAAGCGCCGGGCGGTCCCCAGATAACAATTGCCTTCATGTCATCGCCGCCCAGGAGTCGCGCGGGGGACCGTCGTGTTGTGTACATGTTATTACTGCGCCAATGACTTCCGGTGGCCCCGACTTCCGGCCCTAACGGATTTTCGTTGTTCTACACACCGTGTTACGCGCGCACGCACGCAAAACGCATCGCACGGCGGTCCACGAGGATACGCACGTCCGACTGTATAATGTGCGCTGCAGTCTCGTTGCGCACAAAAAATACGCGAGTGACGGTGACCCGCAATTATGTAGCCCGGACGCGCCGCCTCTGTCGTGGGAAAGGAAAACGCGCGGATCAGCCCTAACGCCGCGCACCGACCTTGCACTATTATTATTACTGTTGCGGTGGTACTATACTTATAATATATGATATCGATAAATGCCACATAATGTCTTTTTCTAGAAGCTCCTCACCTCTCCACCATTCCTACTTCCTTAATGGTTCTCTTCTAAATCGTGTATTTCTTATAAAGGACCTAGGTATCTATCTCACTCCAACACTCTCTTTTGACCATCATATCAACATAATAATCGGCAGAGCACTCAAAATATTAGGATTTGTTAAACGTAACACCACCAATTTCTCCTTAGTTCGCTCCATTTTAGAATTTGGAGTAGTGATATGGCATCCTTACCTAGCCCGTGATGAATTAAGAATAGAACGAGTGCAAAACAGATTTTTGTCCTATGCTGCCTTCAAATTAATAATTAAATATCCCATACACGATTACTCACTCATCTCCTCTACTCTTCGAATCCCTTCTTTAGCATCACGCCGCGCAGGGGCTGACCGTCATTTTATATCTTCGCTTCTTGAGGGATCTTTAGATTTTCCTGAATTGCTCTCTTCTATCTCATTCCGTGTTCCTACTCACTCTACAAGAAATCATTACCTTTTTCAATTACCTTACCACCGCACTTCCTATGGATTTAATAACCCACTTCACAGAATGTTACGCAGCCTAAACTCAGCCTAGTCTATGTCACTTTTAATACTATTCAATTAACATATTTAACATATATATTTTAATTTTCTCATGCCATTGTTACAACTGTTTGTTATATTATTAGTCTACTAAAATATTGTACTTAAATTAATGCCTGTCCAGGCGTATATCAATAAAAATAAAAATAAAAATATGATCCGTGTAAATGTAGGGACGCGCGGGACAGCCCAGATTTTCGTCGGTCGGACACGAACATATTATTTATATTTTATGGGGACGTGACGCGCGGACAACCCTTATTGAATGTGCGGTGCACCGGTATACACCGTAAAAAGTGTTCGTATAACATAACACTATGTGCCTAGTCATGAGTACCCACCCGACGTACGACTCTTATAATATATTCGAATACATAGAACATGCAGTGCAGTACAGATATTTGTATTATAATAATATGGTGTATAGGTAATCGTGCAGCCGTATTTGATTCTTCTACGACAAAACCCGTAAAAAACAAGTACGCGCGCAAAGCGGTCACTGCAGTGGATGTACTGACCACCCGAGGTCTTATGCATAATCATTGAACTAAGGCTATCTATTATTGTTACATTTACAACTTTACGATTAATTACAATGAATTAGTTGATTGAACAAGACGAATGTTCTTTTCGTACATCGTACATTATATTTGTTATTTAAGATGGCATAATAACATATAATCTGTAATCGCCTTTTAAACGTATGCTCTTTGCACAACAATAGTGCTTATTTTTATAAAAGTGAGACACTGAGGCTACGTTATTTGTACATACATAACACGTACATACTTACATAAATATACATATTCTCAACACCTTTTACGACACTTTTTTTAATTATATATTTATAATTAATAATCTTTGCAGAGAAAATATCTCAAGGTGGAGTTATTATGATATTACCATTGAGCAATTTTAGAATATTATTTTCCAGTAAACATCTCATTATTTAAAACAAATTGGACGAAAAACTTATAGAGATAAATAAATAAATGAGAATTCAAAGATGTTAAAAGATCTAATTTATAATGTGCGTCTATGATCGAATAAGCTATATTTTATCGTTTACATAAAATTCGACTTTAAATTTATTTTCAAGATTATTTGAAATACGCTGATGGCCTATATAGCAACTGTACATCTTGTGTTTTGATATAGCTCGGGTAATAACGCGCAAAATTGTATGTTTTGATAAACTACTTAATAATTGCCGTATTGTTTTCTGCGGTTAAAAAGTATTACTAATCGAAATATTGGTAAAGTCACAAAAGTTTTCACGTCTATATAATGTATAGGGTAATAATTTATTCGTCACATACATTACACTACAATATGTGTACGTACCAATACACATATATTTAGCAACTGCTGTGTATATTAACAATCGATATACGTACTAGTTGTAGTCGACGAAAATGTTTTATTGTTTGTAGAAAAACTTTGAGCATAATATAATATAGCTGTAGCGCGCTCGTTATTATTGTTGTTGTGATATAAAAATGATGAACTTCAATTCGTTTTGTTTTGAGAAAAGATATACGAGTATATTACTAAAAAAAAATTTGTAATTGTGATAAATAACTATATAAGCCTCAGTCCCCACCCTATTGAGATGTATACGCGTGTAACACGCACCGAGCGGATTACTCGTTTATAATACATATTAAGAAGCGTATATACCTGTTGTAAATGAGTGATTGACAAGACCAAAAGGGTCATATTAATGTCAAAATTCTATATATACTTTATTTTATTTAAAACAGTGTATGATGTTTGTACGCAAGTTTATGTTATTCATTCTAAAATAATATATTATTATCTTCTTCTTTGGTGAACAACAGTCTAAGGTTGATTTTAAAATCACAGCTTCTCCGAATTCTTTCCATTCTTCCATGATACGTCCATATTTTCCCGTCTAAACACATAGCTCAGCGTCGACAGTGACTTTTATCGTGAACGTCGTTCAAGTATACGTATTCTAGACATCTCTTGTATTTATTTCAACCTTTATAATTTCATGGTTTAGATTATAGTTTGGTATGTTCAATAATTGTGCAGACCAATGGTTGTCACCATTTTATTTCTCTGACCGATCATAATCTTTGCAGGATTTTCCTATTCCAGAGAGTTATTTTATATCGCCCGACCTTAAATCTCAGTCCAATACTTACATCGCGTCAAATCCCGCGTATAATATATAACACAAAGAAATTTCCCTTTGGTTTGGCGAATTCGTTGTGTTGCTCGGTTTTGTTTGATTATGATTATTTTATACTAACTGTATTTTTCGTCTTTCTTTCTCTCTCGTGGTGATAAACGCAACAATATAAAACCACTTGTTCGATTTTTCATTACGTCTTACGTAGGCACCTACATATACACATATACAATGTAGGTACGTGCTGTATGCGTGCGAACATAATGAACAGAATTCATCAAAGTAGTTTGTATATTATACGGCGGTGAAAAAACCTACCGAAAACCAATAATATAGCGCAGCGCGCACCTATACCGAGATGTTTAAACTTGTAAACGACAAAATCAATTTCCGATAAAAGACGTGCGCGCGCGTACACGGACGAATATTATTATGTGCACGAAAATCGTTGGGTCCGCTGCAACTCTGTACCTTGGGATCACATACGCTACAAGACATCGTATCTCAACCTTTTCGATGTAGTAATACCCAGGTCTAAAATCGCAGTCTCTTCCCAACCACCACGTATAAAATACTAATTTGAGCGTGTGATCATCAGTCTCACAAATATTTTATCATTTACGGGATGAATACCTAGCAAATGAAATACGCTTGTTACGGAAATAAAACGTTCCTTAGTGTATATATTATGTAGTTAAAAAATACGATTACAGTAAACATTACGGTCGACGACGGTATCGCGTATAGGACTTGTTAGATAATCCATTCTAGACAGGTTTTCGGCATATTCCGCAGTGCATGGAGTCCAGCATAACATTATGGCTTATGACGGGATAACATGGATATCCTCGCCATCGCAAACCGTTGACGGATGTTTTTTCACTGAAAATATATTTTCTTGTCCGTGCGCGATCGCGAGTTGAAAAACGATTCTGTAACACGGTATATCATATACATACAGAATATTATGTGAATATAAAATAAGTATACGTACAACACGGGGTATACCAACAGCGGTGTGTACAGAACATAATATACGTGTATTCATTGCGCGAGTTAATAATGCGCGCGAGTTTATAGGGAAATGTTGAGGGGAGGGCAACGCGAGGGTAGGTTGACGCGGGCGCGTTCTTCTTCGCGCCGGGCGGCGAGCACACCGCGCAGCGCCCGCGAGAAGAGACCCCGTCGTCGTCGTAGGGCTAGGGGCGAAGACGGCCGCCGCCGCCGCCGCCGCCGCCGCGGATGACCGCGCGCGTTGGCGATGAGCGGCGATGAGCGCCGTGGATGAGCGGCGGCGGCGGCCCCGACGTGGCGGTGGGGAACCGTCGGTTGCAGCTGGCAGGGTGCTCGCCCCGCCCACAGTCTCCGGAGCCGACTCCTCCCAGTAACGCACACTGTCGCGCTTACGATCGCACACACGCACACGCGTCGTATCGATGCACACGGCGGCGGCGGCGTGTCGTCCCCGCGTGCGTGCGCAACCCGCACCGCCCCTACGCCCCGCGCCCTGGGCAGCAGCTTCGTCGCCGCCGTCGCCGTCGTCGATCTCGTGCGCCGGGCAGGCGGCGGCGGCGGCAGTCAACAGTCCGATCGCGACGATCCGGTTCGCGGTCTGGTGAACGCAGCGACAGCAGCCGCGCTCTTCTTCGTATTCGCTCTTCCTGCACACGCACCCCGTGCCGCATCGCTCGTCGCGCGCCGTTCGGTTACTATAAATTGGATTTATTTATTTTTATTTACTTTTCGCGTAACACACCGACGACTCGACCGTTCACCACCTACGCTAACTAACCGCGTACATACCGCGCGGTGTTTCCGATTCAAGTACAACGGTATACAGTCATCGCCATAATAATTGTATATTTGTCGCGTAAAAAACCGATTTACTTCGTGCGCGGTCAAACGCCGCCGCGTTTCGCCCTCCCCGTCGCGGTGACGGACCCGAGGATTTCGTTTTTCCGCCGAGTGCACGCCCGTACCTTACAGTCGTATACAACGTCGCATCATCGCTTCCGTGCAGTGCACTGCACTCGTGCATGATTCGTCGTCGACCCGCCACGACATGAGCCGAGGTGAGTCTGTGTAATGTAGAAGTAATATATAGTAATATATGTAATATATCTCCAAATTAGGGTAGACTCGTGTAGATCCGTGTAGATCCGAGTACATGGCTGATAAATCGTTATGACTCATCAATTCGGTCCAGACTCTTCTGGATGTGATTTCTCGTCGTTAACCGCTGCAGCGTTATCTCACGCGCGTATATTATATACCTACACCATATCGTCGCTATAAAGAGTGCACTTTTACTATTGTTATCTGTAAATAACATTTTTGCAGACATAATATATTCCATTCATGATATTCTCCTGTGCACGTGTATAATCAACAAGTACGTATATTATAGTTCTTCTATATGCTCGATGACTTTATAATGGCCTACTATAGAATTATACAGAACGAACAATATGCCTGAGAACCCAATTTTTCTAATAAATAATATTTGTAGTATAAGTATATTTATACGAACTCGACGTTCACAATGAATTCAATACAACGTAAATAATACACAAAACTATACTATCTTAATATTTATATAGGTGTATATATTATTATTATGTTATTGTGCTCAATTGTATATTATATATTATACTACCTGCTTACCTAGTACTATCTCGTTAAAATTATTGATAATATTTTAGATAAATACTATTACATCACTTATCCTGCAAATGTATATAGTCCTTAATTTACTATATTATAAATACACTCAAACTTGTAAATTAAATTATAAAATGACTTGAATCGACGGCGACGTCTATAAAGTTTTGAACTTTAAGCTATATTTTTTATAAAATGTATAAACCTGCAGTTATTCATTTTATTTATTTGATTTATGTATATTGAATAGGTATAATTGTTTTATAAAAAATATTACAAAAACTAAATTAATTTAGAATATTTTCAAAATAAATAAAAAAAAAACGTAATTTGGGTATTTATCATATTATGGAGATTCATTTTTACGATATTGTAACCACAAGTATACTAGACTAATACGTAATTCGTGTGAAATTCAGTGCAATAACTATATATAGATCGGATTTTGTGTTAAATGTTGAATGGTAAAAAAAAAAAATGGGTTTTTTTAGGGAGTACATTTGTACCGTGAAACCTCAATGAGGTACGTCTCTATTGTCCCCCTTGTAAACGCGATATATACGATTGCGACGGTTCTTAGACTACGAACAGGTTTACATGAGACAATTCCACGTAGGTTATACCAATAGTAGTAGTATAGTCCCCTCGTGCGTAACGGACACGAACCGTGAAAATCCGTCAAAATATTGAAAACAATATTTCACGGGATCGAAGTGAAAAAAAATTAACACTTTTATATTAATTATCGTACCCTCACGACTTGCCGTCATAGATAGTCACGACGGGAGATTGTATTAAGTTCAAACGAGTGCTTGAAAAATGTCAACTACCATCAAATATTTAATAACATAGGTAGTTACGCTATAGCACACCCGTTTCCATTACGAAAACCGTGTCCCTCGTCTAATTAAGCATATCAAATATGAATTTTATTTTTTTTATCTTACACAGTCGGATCGCCTTTTATATGATGACAACACGCGCTTAGCGTTGATTTAATGGTATCCCATTGTAATCTATCTATAAACAATAGCAGCTTACACACACGTACAAAAATGTATATACATATTATATATGTGTACGTCGTATTATAAACATTTGCGTGCATGTATATACTGTAAATATAATCATACTATATATTATATTGTGGTCGTTGTCACCGTTTTAATGCCGAGTGGTGTGTCTTTATGTCTCCATACATTTACTGTATATATTATTATACACATAGGCGCATGTGTAACCGAAAAATGTATATCGTTGATAACGAGAGAAAAAATGTCGTGAGCTGCAAAATTGAACACGTCGATTACTGCAAACGTAGTGCTTTCGCGCTGTTTAACGAAAACAATAATATATTGTAAGCCTCGTGTGCGTGTGTGTAAGGTGTAACCTATAGCACCTATATTATAATGTAATTATGTAATAGTATATGCAAATACTCGCACAGAAGTCTGACGAACAATAATTGGTAAATTTAAAAAAAAAAATCAATGAGCATTGCATTGTTATTTTCTAATCGTTTTAATTACACGAATACTTTCCTGGTGATTGAAGGAATAACAATAAATATCCTCATATCAGTTCGATTACCTACTATTATAAAAATACCCACACGATAAAAAGTCGCTCGATCGATTACATACGTTTTTTATTTCAAAAATATTTCCATTCATCATCATGTTACCCGGTTCCCATTGAACACTCGTTTTGCATACCTGTACGTAGTGTATAGAGGTACCTATACTATTATGCAACTTATATAATATGAAAAAGGTAATGTTGAAAAAACAACATTAACGAGTATATGATTTTTTTTTTTATTATTCAATGGGTAACCTATATAGCTATAATCACTGCAATTAGCCGTTGGCACAACACAATAACGTATGCCTATGCGTTTGGATATACGATACGTAGCGTATTCAGCATCTTTAAGTTCGCGGTAACGTTGTGATTCTGTTGATACTTATAAATTATAATAAATATAAACACTTTTGATAACAGTACTTATCGTAATTTAGTCATCAAATGCGTCACGCGATTGCAATCGAGTTAAAAATAATTATTTACAGTTGCCTGATATATATGCATCATAGCAATTTCTTATACGTTTAGGGTTAATAATTATTTTCAAATCTATTTTGCGTGACGACCATATTACACAGTTGAATATGGGTGAATATTATAAGAAACGTCATCGTGGTCATTGAGATAATATATTTTATAACTTCTTATACGTAGGTATAATTTGTAAATAATAAAATGTTCTAAGTTATCTAACCGTAAGTATTTGCGAGTTGAATATTTTTCGTTTTTCAAATAATATATCACTCTTGAGTATTACATTAAAAATAACCATAGGAAATACTTCGAAATTGAAGTGTTATATTTGGCATAGGAATGTTTATATTAATTTGTGTGGTTTTTATATAATTGTATACACTATAATTTCATAACATTTCATTACATTTCCAAAAATACTCTCTTTAATAAGAGTAATAGTCGTAATTGTCTTATTTAGTTATTAACCACCCTACCTCGGAACCAAGTGTTTGGGTACGATAAGAAAGAAAATTACACGATTAGACAAGGGACAGATAGTGTCTGTTTGTCTATATAGTCTTTTAATCTCGACCGGTGTCCAAACATCATGTCTGCGGGGAGATTTAGCTGTAGAAAAAAAAATCCCTGGCTATTCGACCTTGTACTGTAATCTGTGTTACCGCAAAAGAGTAATAAACAATGCCATCAACGAGTTAAGTATCGGGCACAATAATACGTCGGTGCAGAGAAGATTTGTACAAATATTTGTACGATCGACCTTGAACGTGCGATAAAAACCCTGAGATAGAGAGATTGTTTGTAGTTTATACGGTGTCTCGCAAGCAGGGCGAAGAACCACAAATGTGGATATACGTCGAAATTATTATATGCACGTATGATAATATATATTGTATGTGTTGTTCAGTGTTTCAACAGCCAGTATTTCGTGACGTTTTGTGGCATTTTCTCGGAACCATGTTTCTTGGTTATAAACTTTCCTTCTCACGCGACATTTAACAATTATCGTAATTCCGCACGTTTTAATGCTGTACATTACACGCATTTACACGTGACATTCAATCTGAGCATAATGGCGGTTAGCGGTATACACTTGAAAAGCATATTATTGTGATATACACGTGTATACATACACGTGTGTGTGTGTGCGTGTGTGAGAAAACGTGATTGGGAGTAGTTATATTACTATTAATTCTTTATAAGTTAAAATTATTTCAAACGATTTTTGTACGCGGCTACTCTGTACGAATATTATTGCGTCGTAATACTTTATAGTGCGTACCAACCGCGATAATATTATGATATGGAACACGAAGCTTCTGGTCCCTTAAGATGTGTTGGTACTCATCTAATTTTTACCACCCGTATTCAATGTTTGAACATTTTTAACATTGAACTGACTACAGCGGAAACGAATGTTACCTTACTACATTTTTACGAGACTCTATAGCACAAACATCGTACATATCAGACATTTCATATTGAAAGTCTATGTTGTCAAGAAAAAAAAACCCCTGTCATAATATTCATTACGGACTGATGAATATTGTAGATCGGTTTCTACGACCATTTGAAGTATTCGCTCTTCATCAAAATAAATATATGAATTTGATAATTCAAAATAGGATAGTAGCTGTAAATTGCCCATTTGTATAATTAGTTTTTAAGTATGCTGGTACCAAGTACAATAAGAATAAAACGTTAAGAGTTTTTAAAAAAAAACCAGAAGCTTTCCGAATTTAATTTAGATCACGTATAATATGTTAAAGTTATTTAACGAATAATAATACTGTTGTTTAAAAATTAACACATTTCGCGCTGTGGTCCTGTTTTATTTCACAGGGACACTTATCGGAACCATTAAATTATCATCAACGTGATCACGGTTCATGTTAGTATGGTGTATATTTTCTAAAAATAAATAAAATAATAAAACAATAAAATAATTAACATGAACAATACAGCTGAGATGTTATTGCAGCATATGATATTTTGATCGATAAATCGTAACAGCGATGTTTTGAAATCCGAGCTTTATGCATATCTAAGCGTTATTCCGTAGGTTAGGCTTGTACAACGTAAGCCAATGCTTTATGGATGTACGTCGCGTTATGAGATTAACATAATATCATATTATGTGCTTATATAATATCGAACAAAAATCATATATAGGCATTGAATTGAAATGAAAAAAAAAAGTGATTAAACGCAAACGTTTGTGTTTTCATAGGCAGCAGCGACGATGGAGGTGGTGGCGGCGGCGATACGGACGCGGGTCGGAGCGACGACGACCGTTCGTTGTCCAGTGACAGTAGCGGTGGAGGCGTTGGCGACAGGAGCCGGAGCCGGAGCAGGAGTCGGAGCAGCAGCATCATCAGCAACGGCGATAACAACAATGGCAAAAAAGAACCGGCGGTGATCAACGACGGCATCGGCGGCATCATAAGCCCGAGCATGAACAGCGGCTTCAATTTTTTCGAATTGCCCGCCAACGCGGCCGCTATGCCGTACAACTTGGAAGTGCGGAACGCCGGTGCCGGTGGTGTATGGACCAAGACCCAGCTTCCCAAAGGTGTCAAGTACGGACCGTTTCTGGGCAAGTGGGGACCCAAGCCGGTGGACTCTCGGTTCGCCTGGGAGGTGAGTGCAGAAAACTATATATATAATATATATATATATATATAAGATACGAGAGAAAAAAAAAGACGTTTCTTTTTTTTTTATTATTTTGATCCCCTTTTCATTTTATTTTTTATTTTTGCGCGCGCGCTCCAAGGTATATATGTGGGTAAATAACAGTAAACATCGTGACGAGAGGAAATAATCTGTGTAAAAAAAAAATCCGCGAGATCTCGGAAACGCGCGCGCAGCCACCAACGGAAACTCACCGGCGGACACAAAAGGTGCGAGGTGAAAAAAAAAAAAACGTCACTTTGACAGTTGTCAGAGGGACGAATCGACGGATATAATATCGCTGAGGTGTCAGATGACCCTGCAGGGGATCTCCGCGAGATTAGCTTCACACACGCACAACCGATACGCGCGCGTACCCATATATATATAATATGTAATGTACGTGTATAAGATACGTGCGAACGCAGTCGTCGGAATACTCGTGTAGGCCGCCCCCGTGAGTCTACCTCGACTCCGGTGAAAGAGAGAGTTTAAGTATAAAACATTCGATTGTTGTCGCCTCGATCCCTTTTAAATTCAGCTATTACCGTCTCTCCGTACACGTATGCCAACACATACAATGTCTACTTACAGGCACCTAGGTGCACTATGGACACCGCGGTGCGCCGTGAAATCTGCGAAACAAAATAAAGCATACAAAGACCGGGCCGTTTCAACACATTTATATGAACCACTTATTTTATTAAAACTGAAATAACTAAAAAAAAATAAAGGCGTCGATACGTCGTGATGGTTCGCAGCAGTGTTCCGAGACTCGTGTGCAGCTGCTGCAGTTGCACCGTGCTTACGTTTTCACGAGTACGCGTGATGTTATCATTACGCGCTTTTCGACTTGCAGAACGCAAAACTAGACGATGACGCGCCCTCGCGCACACGTCGCCGCATGTTCCGCGTCGCCCTCGCCGCGCGCGTTATTTGGTTCATTAAAATTTGTCTGCCCGACCGACCGGAAAATTCGCCATCTATCCCGACGGCTGTGGCTTAATAATATACGTGCACCGCCGGATTGAGCCGTTGAACTGAAATAGTGCGTATGCGCGCGCACGCTGTATACAATGTAATACCTCGTCGTACATAATGTATACAATATAATATGTACGTATATGCACGCGCGTGTGTATGAATGATACGAGCACTGCACACAATCCGACCGCCTAATGTCCGCGCGCCCGGTCGCTGCATTGTCGCCGCGGCGTGCGAGGCCCCGGGACCGAGGTGTGAACTGATCGAATTTTATGGTCGGTATCATCTGCCCCCGGCGGGCGGTCCGGGTCTGACAACGCGACCGCTACCGCTACGCGGTACAATAATACGCATTATATTATATTCCGCGCGGGCGCGCATCGAAAATAATAATAATAATAATAACAATAATATGTATAATGTACCTATATATGTACGTGGTGAAATCCCCGTGATAATCTGCCGCGCCGCAGCGGCCAGGAATGTTAAGAGATAATTTCTTGACGCGATTTTCGGTGTATACACCTCTACGTTCACACCTGTTTATATTATGCACGCGCATGTTACATGTATATAATATGTATATGTGTATGTGTGCAGCCGTTAAGTGTAGGACGTGGTACACCCGTGTTGTGTAAAATACGTTTTACGCCGCGGGAAACAACCACCCGTTACGGTGTACGTTCGTATTGCGGGGAGGGTCCTGTTTCGTTTTGTTTTAAACAGAAGAATAACGTCATTATCTAGGCGGTGTAGCATTTTCCTTTTTTAAGTTTACACAAACGGAATCACAGTAATTTACAATATGTTACCTAACGTATGTATGATTTTAATTTTTTTTTTGTTCAGTCCTACAAATGTATTGGCACGAGTACCTATCGAAACAATTGAAACGCTACGTCATAGGTTAATACGTGATCTTCTATAAAATAAAAAAATGGCGCCTCTACTATGAGTACTGACACCTAATGTTTTTGTCGCGCGCAACATATTAGTTATTCGTAACAACAATGCACTAACAATTAGCGTGAAAGTTGAAATAAAGGGCTACAGCTAACATTTTCTCGGGCATTCAATCTGTAGGCAGGTTTGAGTTGGGCGTCTGGTAGCCTGAATAAGTTTCGGTCCGCCACCCCTGAATCCGTTTCTTTCGGCGCTCGGCTCCTCGTACACTGCACTGCAGACACCGTTCGACTGCACCGGATAACGATTAGACGTTGTAATGCACCTCGGATACCCACGGACAATCAATGCCGTGAGAGCTCCGCTACCCTTCTTGCACGCATTCGGGGTAGGTGTTCGCGCGTAATATCATCATATCGCGCACCGAAGACGCTGATCCCCCGCACGCTCGCTTGATCACCTATACGTACGAAATTATTACACTCGGCGACGGCATAATAGTGCAGTAACGACGCACACTGCACTCAACTACGGTATTGTGCCCGTGTTATAATATTATCATCATTGTGTACGCGCATCACATGCTATCACGCATCACGCGTTATCGCTAAATCGAGTGTTTCCAAAGGACACAAGCTACAAGCGCATTCTTCTCCGTTCGCGTCTCACGCGTTTTCCGCCTTTGTGTCATTACCATCGGGCCGAGCGCGCTAAACGGTCACGGGTGTATCGTAGAGGTTAGGTTTCGACACGATAAGTGCTCGTAGCGCACCCTTCGGTATTCAAACTGTATTAAATCGATATAATAATATAGATATTATTGTTCTCTTACGTTTGTTTCGAAATCGTCGTCGCACCGCTCGGCGACGATTGTAATGCACTACAACGTATACTTACCGGTGTAGTTAGTACATGTGCTTATAATGCGTCGTGTTTTCTTTTCTTTTGTGCTCCGAATATCTCGCGTCATTCGTTCCAAAGTGGTACACACTCGTTCGCCCGCGCCGAAAACACGTGTACGCGTTATTTTCGATTCGAGCTCTGCGGGGTGCATCGTTCCGGTCGGAACCCCGGTATTTTATTTTATTTTTTTCGCGAATCGAACGTTTGGCATCACCGCCAAAAATACGAAACACCGAGCGGTCATTATCGCAGTGAAGTCGGCCTAATCACAGGACTGCCCGGCCGGAGGGGAGTGAAATCACGTTGTGCAACCCGCCGATGCGGCCGCGGCAGACGGCATTCTAATTATTACTCGAACGAACGCGATCTCGCCGTCGGCCGGACTTAGGCGAGGTTGATTTTAAATAATATTTTGTTTCTCTTTCCGCGGGTGAAACGCGTCGACGCCGGCTGGCTCCGCGGCGAGACGGGTGGGCGGATGCGGCGTGTGTGATACGCACTCGCGGCAGCAATAATGGTTTTTCATCAATCAAAGCGCTCGCGCGGCTTATTGCCCGAGCGTCATCTGTTATCAGCATTCACACATCTGTAAAAACCATTCGGAGCGTGATGCTATCCGCGGGCCCGGAATGATTTCGTGAGAAATCGCCGCGAATTTAATACGTTCTGTATACGTGCGCGCGCGTTATATTAAAATCACGAGGCATTTTACCATTCGTGGATACGACGTGGCACCATTCATCTCAATCATTTCCGCGGAGGAATTCGCGGGTGCGCGCGCGTATATTATATAATACGCCGTGCACACACATACATATATATATATACACGCACATAGGCTGTTGCGCACGGCCGTTGCATGATTTGTCAGTTAAACGTAACGGAAAAGTATCGAGCCGGCGATTCGGTCTTATTTTTTTTTTCCCCTCCTCCTTTCCCGGCTCGCGATCCCTCGGAAGAAAATATCGTTTTAATAATACCACTACCGCTGCCACGCAGCACAACTTACGCCTCCGCCGAGAATTTCCGTCGGTTGTCGCTATGCAGTTTTGTATCACGCGCGGATCGTGGTAAGAATGTGCGCGTTTCTTCCCGCTCCGACAATCGATACGGCACGAGTGTTCCGATACACTTTTAGCGGCGGATCGAAATAAATTGTTCGCCCGTACGGAGTATTACCTACCATACATTCTCGCTGCGTTGAATCTCGAGGCGGAAAGAACGACATTTCGAGTGTTGGGCTGTTTTCTTAAACGATGTCCACCGCAAAGTTCAACTTTTTCTGATGCACAAGCAACAAATAACTTGTGTTACGCTAAAATTCTGTTAATCAGAACAAATACAATTTTTTCGAATGTCAAACCGTTATTATCCTATCGAGGATAATCTTTTTAATTTTTTTTATCACTCCCTCGATAGTAATTTTTTGTGTATTATGTGTACGATTCCGTTGAATCATTACTTTCTTTATTATTGTTACTATTTTATCGTACAATTATTGATATACGACCATGTGGTCTAGTGACAAACCTTTGGTAACTGACCGCAGTAGTATAGTATTTGATTGTGTTTTTCCTGGGCCAGTAGCGGTCGGTAACCACGCCTTCGTAACCACACGCGAAACGAAGGACCCGGGGCTGGCGTCTGGCTAATTGGACAAGACCCACCGAGCAAGCTCCGCCTTTTCAAACTTCGTCGGAGCGGAAAAACGATTCGTTTTTCCGTCTCAAGTGGTCTTGGAGAAGAGAAAAGTCGGTTTTTTTTCGCTTGCTTGTAACCTGACGACCGGAAAAATAGTTCAAGCTGACGACCCCAGAGAGAAAGAGAGAGAGAGAGAGAAAGAGAGCAACGAGCAAAAAATTCGGGGTTGGTTGATAATTTAAGTGTCTCATGCCATGTGTAGGGAGACCCCCCCAATCAGAGTCTTTATTATGTATATTTCTTTATATTCATAATATATATATTATTTATTTTTTTGCATAATGAAAATTCAACGTAAAAAATATTTTTCTACCTTCTGAGAAAACAGGTAAAAACCGTCGTCGTATTCAAATTATTACTATTATTATGTTCATAATTTTTTTTTTCTTGCAATAATATATTCGCGAACAGATGCATTGAAATTGTATGCAAAACGTCAAGTGCTCACTAAACCGTGACTTTATGCCAAATCAAAAAGAAAAAAAAAGAAAAAAAGACGTTGAACTGTCAAGATTTTATTAGGGGTGGTTTTATTTTTTCTTCGCTGCTAACTGCAACTAGCCGTTTCGCGCACGGACCGTTATCTGTACATAACATTACGAGATTATATTCCCCTCGGATATAGAAAAGAACAACAAACTAAAAATAACACAGTGCGTGTTTATCATGTTGCCAATTACAAGAAGGGCGGAAAGACAAAAGAGAGGGAATTACACGTCCCTATAATATATCCTAAACAACTATACATGCGCACGCGTGTATGTGTGTGTACAGCACGTGACACCCTTAGGCCGATGCGTACAAATTAAACTCCGCTTTTCCATTTATTATTTATGATCGAACGTCGTCTTCGGAATTGCTAGTTTTTTTTTTTTAGTTTTTTTCACTCCCCGAAAACTTTCTTTTTTTTATTAATTCCCTCGGCGGTGCACGTGATGTATCCGCGTGTGTACCGCACTCGTTGCGAAGTGAACCATTGCACAGGATGAATACGTAAAAAGTTTATGACAAGAGAAATTCGCATTGGAATACGTACGATTTTCGCGAAATACACGTCAGCCCTCTCCCCCCCCCCCGACGTGGGACCTGATTCGCATTATATTCCAGAGAGTATAATATCGATTGTCTCGCGAGTATACACCGCGTTCAGTGTGATTATTACCGACATAACGATAACAATAGTGATCATCTTTGAAATATAATAATTGGTAACTTATAAGTTATAACGCGTCTACACAATTATTCATTCTGTCGCGGTCGTGGAACCTTTATCTCGTGTACGCACATTATAATCACACCGTTCGCAGAGCATATTATTATTATTATAATTGTTTCCGTCTTCTGTGTCGGTTTTGTTTTTTTTTTTTTTTGTTTAAGAAAACCCGCAACAGTTTACCGGAGTTTGATTTATTATACGGGGTCCCCGTCGATTTTCCGCCCTTCGCACGCACGTTCTCGGAATTATTTAATTTCCCGCATCATTGACACATGTTGTCTGCTGTTTTGTGCCATGTACGTGTGTGTGAGAGTCTTAAAAAGAAGGGTCGTCGGCAGTGTATACGTATACTTTATACATATATATATATAGATAGGAAGAGGGTAGTTTCATTCTCTCCTTTTCTATCTACATACGCGTGAATCGTATTGTCATCTCTAAACACGCGCGTTATGTATATATATATATATGTATATATTTATAGGCCGTCGAATATCACACAAGGGTTAGGAACGCGCGCGCGTCAATCCCTATCGCGCATTATCTCTTTCCCCGCGCGTGTTATTGTTTGTCGGGATACGGTCCCGTGAACGTCGAGGGCCATTAACGTCCGGGCGTACATACACACGCCGCACACGCACGCACATACACGCATACGTATGAGTATAAAATTATTATCATATTATTGCCACGTCGAGTACGATGATAATAACGACGATTACAATATAAATTACGTAGTTATTATTGTTATTATATTGCGCGTTTGTCACGAAACGGCCATACTGTACGGCGGTGCACTGCGATAGAGGTCAAGACTGCAGTCTCGTCGCGTGCAAAGCCCTGTGTAGCCGGACACGATCGGTGCACCGGACGATCCGAGAGGGTGTCGGTCGAGCAGAGGGAACGCGACGGTCCGTCGGCCGCGGATGCGAGTGGCGTTAATGAGTTATTACGGTCGTCTCGTCGCAATAATATACAAAACGTCCAGTGTCAGCTGCTGGACATACGATAATATATAATACCGTATATATACGCAGCGCACCGACATACGGTGATATATTATACATATACGCGCGATATTGAAACTTGACCGCTGTGTGTGCCAATTAAAACAGATTTTTATTTTTTTTTTTTCGGAAACGAACGATAAACACGTCGCGCGCGCGCCTTCGGCCGTACCGAGTATATACGACTCTTTCACACACACACACACACACACACACACACACACACACGTGTTGGTGAACCCAGCCGTCGCACGTTTAAATAAATGTCCTCAATGACGTTTGCGTCCCTCTATTTTGCGTAACGAAATTATTACGATCCCGACCGTCGATTTCGCCGCCGCCATCGCCACATCGGTCCGCCGCTGGATGCCCTGCCGCGACACGTTTCAGTACAATCACATGAACAGGGTCGTTCGAGTTTAACGTTAAAGTTTTCCGTGTACCCTGTTCGCATTGCGATATTATACATTTGAACGACCCCGTACAAACCGTAATCGCGACACATCTCGAGGGTGGATTCGAGAATTATAACCTCGATAACTCGGATCGGCCGGGAACGGAGAAAAATCGATTTGTCAAAAACTAGAGTTACGGAAAAAAAAATGGTATCCATCACTGTGACGTGATATTATACTCTGTAGAAATTCTGGGGGCCGAGAAATCCCTTCGAGTCGACGAAAGTTCGACTGAGAGACGTTCGGGATACGAGGTCCCAGTGTATTTGTCTTGCCCTCGCCTACGTACACAGGTATTGGAACGGACAAGAAATTCGCGTGCATTCATATTTAGCAGCCGTGTACATTACAACGAACTAGGTAGTACGCTGCAGTATCGCGAACATCGCTGAATAATGTCGCACGCGTTCGTTTCTGCTATTAACATAATAACAATATTCTACATACACCGTAACGTTACATGTTTTCATTACATTATTATCACACGTGTAGATAACCTTTATTTTTATCGTGTTTTATAATATACATTTCGTACAAACTATACACTTATGTATAGGCGGTGTACTTATACAGTTAATACTCACCGCAAACGCGATGTTTTATTGACCGTGACCTACGCACACGTGTGTATACTCCAGTCAGTACCCCTACCGCGGCACGGCGACAGGGTTTAATTACAGTGAATGGAAAAGAACTGAAATGAATTAACTCGTTCTTCGAAAATAATAGTCGATATAATATTCTCGAAAATTGTTTATTTCAATATACGAGTATATATTTTTTTTTTTTAAAAATAATATTGTAAATTTCTCTGTCGTCATAATGCGTTTTATTTTCGGTCACTATAGTATATTTCATAAGATAATCGCGTCCTCTCGCACGAGTTCGGCTCGATAAACCAGCAGCAGTACGACTTTCGTGTTAAAATGTGTTAAATTCAAAACGCGATTAAACGCTCAATCGTCGGAATTTTTTTTTTGTTTTTTGCAATAACGATTAACGATTGTCCCGTGCCGATCATCGCCGATTCGGAAAACATTACATATCGTAATATTATCATACCGATTGTCGTTGTGATTATTCGAACGTCACGGCTCACTTCTATCGTCAATATATCAAACAACAGTTCGCGACGGTATTTGAACGTCTTGCGAAATATACGTATCTGCATGATACTATAATATAATATTGTTTTGTATTTTTTCGCCCCCCACCGATCTTGCAAACAACAGAGTGATCGACAGTTACATATAATAAATCACATTGCACGATTACAATAATATTTCTTCGCATAAATCGTTCGGCAATTAGTAATTATATTATAATTGTTTCTTATCGTTCACGGTACGCCGTCGTACGTGTTATCGATCGCGCCCGTAGTGCGTGTACATAGGGTGGGCAAATCGGAGCGATTCGTGCACGTCGACGCGAAACCCGTTGTCTCTTACGGCGATCCGCGGACGACGGGTGATGACCGCGGGTGCAAAAGAATACCCGTCGAACAAAAAACGCGGTCGTCGTCGACGGGGGGGGGGGGGAGGGAAACAGGTAAAGGTTCGGTAGTCTCTCGGTGAACACGCGGTCGCGGTTTCAACTCGGCGCGCAACGCAAACACAGGAGTCGCATTGTACGCACGCCGCCGCGGTCGTGTGCGTTGTACTGCACGCATTGTAATATGTACATGCTGGTGGTGGTGGTGGTGGTGCGTGCGGCCCGATGCGCATGCGCACGCGCGCCGGGTCGGTACACCCGAAGCAATTATTCACAAGCTGCTTTCTGATAAAACGGTAAACATTGCGCCGTCGGATGCCTGCAGCAGCGCCGAAGCCCGAGCTCGAGGGACGGCGCCGCGGTTCGGTGGTGGCGACGGAGCGACGGGACCGCGGAAGGGCCGGGCTGGGCTCAGGGCGCGGCGCGGTAAGGATTTAATACATGAAACGCGCGGACAGAGGTCGTTTAAAAATTCATCGGATACCCTGGCAAACAGCCGCGGGAGGATCGTCCGACATTATAAATGTAAACTCTGATCCCGTCCCCCCTTCATCGCGGCAGCAGCGCTACCGACTCCGCAGCGTGCAGGTACGTTGGCCGCCGTGTATACGTGCATAGGTATACATTTAGATTATATAGCATTCGTTATTGCGCTCGTGGCTGTCGTAATAGCGTATTCGCAACAAAGGTCAAACCCGTCGTTTTTGTTTTATCCGAAATTTAACCGAAACGGTAGAGTCTCTACTTGTTCCTTTTGAACAGTAATAGGATTTCCAATACCGGACGTGTACCTTGTTCGGTTGGACTTATAAGACTATTTCTCACTCAATGCTTCTAAATATACCAAAGTTCGTTTGCTACAAATATTCCAAATCGGTTAGGATAATAAATTAGGATACTTCACTTTCAAAATATTTGCAAAATATTTGTTTGCTTTTATTTGTTGAAAAAAAAATAAGTACGACGCAGTAAATTCTATATTTCATTCAATATTTAAAACAAAAACGTTTTGTCTTTTCTCATTGTCATATTATTAATGTAATTCAAGTCTTCACGTAATATATTTTACACATATTATATCGTTTTCAATCAAAACAAAAGCAATTTCGCACAACAGTGATATAATATTACAAGTATACATCAACAAATATCGTAAATACTTTTATAAAAACTCGAAATATGCTCATATAATATACGCTATCGTGCGTTAACATTGACTTGACCACCTCCAACCATCACAAAATATCTGTCCTAATATACCAATCATACACTAAATTATAAACCGATTCGTTTCAACAAGTCCAAACACTGCACTATTTTAACGAACGATTATTATCTTATCGTCGCGGGGGCGAATAAGGTTTTATTATTATTGTTTTTTTTTTTTTGTAAAGATTTAGTCGAGAAAAACATTGCGCTCCCGCGTGTTATTATGTTGTATTCGTGTGTGTGTGCGTATGCACGTGTATGCGTGTGTGTGTGGACGGGATCGTCGGACATCTGCCATCGGGTGACTACCGAATATATAATAATATAGATGTCTGCTATTGTGTTTGACATTCGGGCGAGAAACGGCGGTGGTGAGGTGTCAATGGGACGCGTATTATGTTTATCGCCCCAATATACGATAATAATAGTAATAATAATAATATCGTATCGTATCAGTGTACACGAAGTGACGGTGTACGCAGTTTTACATATACTCACGCACACACCAGTGCATACGTTTTTGCAATGTCGTGTTTTTAATGCGACGTGTTGGATTTTTTTGTTTTTTTTTGTTTTTTTACATCGGTAAAGTTCACGCATCGATCAAGTCCGTGAATGCAGTATTAATTGCGTGCGAAAATACGTATGGAAAATAAAACGAGACCAATGCAAATTTTGAAAAATTTAAACAAGTCGTCGTTTTGACGGATCACTTAAAACACGCACGCTCGCCCCGCCCTTAACGAATTATTATTATTGTATGCAAAATGCGTACCACTACAATAGAACGCGCAATCACGTTATCTGCAGCAGGATTATTTTATTTTATTAAAACATTATCGCACGCGCCCGCGCCCAAGTGGCCACTCGTGAGCCGTATGCGGAGAACATAATGCGTGCAGTATAATATTCGTAATTGACGTCTAACTATCGGTGGCACTCGAAACGGCTGCGGGGATCACGCTGAATAAAATAATAATATTCTTTATTACAATATGATTTGATTTCAATGACGACGCCCATTAGTGTTGAATACACCTATTTAAATCATTATTGATCATCTCGGATCAAATAATAATCCCAACCGTCGTTTGACCGGGTTTTCCCCATCGTTACGACGCCTGTGTGTACGGAGTGAAACGCGTAATACGAATCATTAAAGAAGTGCCTACCTCCCATTAATTACAATTATTGAAAAAATAACGTCCGTAATGCTGTTTTGAAAATTATATAATCATATTTTTAATCGCCGGAAACGGTTCGAGAATACAAGCAATACGTATCTTCAAGATTTGTTCGATAAGAGTACAAGTCGTTATGCCTTATCGCGGTTTTCTGCGATTTCTTAATATACGTCGGGAATGGTCGTGCTCTATTTTTTAAGACGACATGTCGTACGTCATGTTTGGACGAAAATCAATATTGTTCACGAGCATTATTTTGATAACTACTAGCAATATTATCGAGTGAAAAATATGTTGCGCCTCAATGCGTTCAGTTCATACTGCTTGTCGTTAATACATGCTTAGCGGTTGCCGTCACTGGCGCCTTAGTTTTCAAACTTCATTATACAAATTGAACATTTCCCTTCTCGCATAACAATCCGAGTTCCGACTTTTATCGTCTCAACTCTTGCTAATTGCAAAGTGTACGGAAAAAAGGTCCTCCAAATGTGTCACGTTTAATTAATAAGACCCCTCTCATCTGGGTCCGCATATCCGGGGATCTTTTTCGGTGTGCAATCATCAATTAACCCGCAAAGGGTTCATCTTTTTCTTGGGCGAAGGGTGCGAAACCTCGGTTTCTCCTTTATACGATTCTTTTCAGCTCCCGTTGATGGTGATTTATGTCTGGTTGTGAATTAGAGCAGGATAGACCGGGAGGGAGAAGACCTAACGACCACGGATTTCGTACATTTAATGGCCAAGTTGTCCTAAAGCTCGTGTAATTAATTACGATCTGAGCGACTGAGAGAAAAGGAGAGGAGCGATGATTTAAAGCGACCTTATAATATAGCCCGCTGACACTTCTCTGCTTATCTAAATAGTTCAACGAATAAATCTAGAACACCACTAACAACATGTTTGCCCGCAGGTCCGCGTTGCTGGATACTCGGGATATTTGGACGGCACGATCGAGATTTGCAACTGGCTGAAATTTATTCGGTCGACCAACGACAGCAGTAGACAAAATGTTCGAGCGTTTCTACTGGCTGGCCAGGTAAATATTGTTTTCGCGATGACACACTGTAGTATCTTCGATAATAATATGTATTGTACATGATTACAAGACGTGTTATTATGTTCTTTATTCGTACGTATAGATATTCTACGAGTTGACGCATACGGTCAGAGCGTCTGAAGAACTACTTTTGGGCAAAAGAGAGCCGCTGAACTTGGACGCAGCGTTTGGAGAACTGATGGCCACGTCAGAGGATCGAAGTGAAAGAGATTCAGGTAAATTCAAATGTTTTATCATTAAAATATATACACTGTACCGATTACGTACAATATTATAGTTTCGATAAATAGTATTTATCGACTGCGCTGTAAATCGTGATTGCAACGTTTCCCAGCAGTATTTCACATTTTAAAATCGGTCAGGATTTTCGGCGTTCACGAACGTTCACGGTTACGGAGTTCAGTTGTCGGACCGACCCCGTGTTTCGGTCATCCGAGAAAATATTATAAGTTCATTCTAGCAAATTCATTTCCCGCACCGCGCTCCATCGTGGGCTATCGAACGTCACAGTCAAAATGTCACACTGTATTGTACCGTTACTATACAGCACGCGTGTGTCCCGATCCGAATCCGTTTCGTATTTTGTCGACGGTGTACACCGTGCATTATAACATTAAGCAGTCGATCTATTTAAAATGCATCAGATCGCGACAACCCGTGCGCGCGGCTCGCACCCTCCCGCGTCCTTTAAGCACGACGCGTTAAGCTCGTATCTGTGTTTCACAATAATATAATAGCGCACAGCATTATGCTCGTATTATAACGCGTGCGACGAGACGATGACGACAATGGTCGTCGCCGAAGAATTAATTCACAATTAATCGTACACCGCGCGCCGGCCGTCGCGTCACGGTCATATTTTCCACGCGCGACACGCGCACAATGATTTCGCTTTACGATTTTTTATTTCTTTTTTTTTTTTTTTTTTATCGCAGTCGTTTACGCGCGTCGGGCGGATCACCGCAATATATATAATGTACAAAAACAACTTTATTATAATACAACGGGGGTATGGTGAAAAAAACTAATCGGAATTCGCACACACACGCACACAGGGCACCTCCCCGGTGGAAAGTCGCGTCGAAACCGACGGCAAGAGGGGTGTAGCGGTGCGGTTCTCTCCGGCTAATACGACGTGTTAAAGTCTCTCCCCGCGCTGCTACGACTGATAATGGAGCTGTTCAAATACACACACACACACACACACACACGCGCGCGCGCGCGCATACAAAACACAATCGTACATAAATGTACGTGTGTGTACGACGAGAGTAAAGGGGTACGTACTTTCCACCCCTACACCGCCGTGTACCGCGGGTCAGGTCCTACGGCTCACCGTTAATGATCTGTACGCATGTCCGTTGCATTGTACAATATTTGTCATTTCGCGTACGCCGCCGCTTTATTACACACACACACACACACACACTCACCCGCGCGCGCGTATGTATGCGCGGAACCCCTCCCGACCGTCGCCACGTATTAGGGTCGTTTCTATTCATTATTATGAATCATATTTCTGGGCGGTTTATATCATAACTCACCTTCGTTCGGCCTCTCTCTCTCTATTTCTATATATATATATATGCTTTTTTTTCCACACATCCGACGGAGAACAATAACGCGCGTAACACACCGTGCAGCCGACGCGCGACAAACGCCGCTAGATTATCTCTCTGTGTGTATACACGTATACATATAACTTTAATCGCGTCCGACATAATAATAATAGAGATGTCGGCTGCGCGGCGGTGGCGGTATATGGTGACGATGAGGGGCACCGCGAAAACAACCGGGGAACGAGTATAAAAGAAAATTAGGGTAGATAATTTGTCTTCCGCCTGTACGAGTAATAAAGACCTAATAGCTTTGAATTGATTAAACGGGATTTTTTTTTTTTTCGCCCCGCACCACCGCAAAATCCAATCCCGGCTTGTGCGCGAGTGCGCGCGTGAATATAATATTATGGTCTATTATTACGTATGCGTGCGCCAACGAACAAACAAGACCGATATGGCGCGTCGGGTTGCAGTTATGAAAATGCTTTTGAATTTCCCAAAAACAATACGTACAAACGCACCGTGTCCGACCCGTGTAAGTGCACGACGCGTTTCTTACGAATACAAAACGATTCGGCTGTACGTGCTGTAAACGTGTGAGCGATTCGAAAAAAGTATAACGCGGCGGCCGCGGTGGTCGTCGAGACAATATGATTGTAATAATATGAGGTTTCATCGATTTTCGAATTCGCCAAACAATTAATAATAACAAATTGCACGTAATACACGCGCGTACAACTAGACTGCGCGATCTCCGATATTGTACACCGAAATCACCGGTGCACTGTAATCACGAATCGCTCGGTATCGGGTGCATTGTTATAATAATAATTATTGTTTACGCTGCAGCGACGATGACGAACTTACCGCGATCCAAACGTACGCGATTGTAACACGAACAATTAAGACCGTGTAATAATAATAATCATACTTCTCGGTACTTGACGCGAATACCAAATACATTATTCCCATATTACGAATATACGATATTATATTGCTATAAACGTCGTACGATAAGAACGATAATAATTATTTTCATTTAAGTCGTACAGCGCGTACTGGCAAATCGTCGATGCTTGACGGTGGCGCGCGTAGGCGGTCGCGCGGTGCACGTTGTTTAAGTGCATTAGCAATAATCACCGTTACGACGACGACGACGACGTGAGTCACGTTTTCTCAAAACAATAATAATTATTACAATAATATTATAATCTCGGACGAAAACGGGTAAAATCTACACGCGCCCGGAACGATCGTAAACATATCACAGCCAAGCGCCGCCGCCGTCGGCCTCCTCGCGAGATAAATGCAACCGGCTGAGCTGAATAAAAATTACAACACGAGGGTGTTTTTAATTAGCGCGATTACTATTCGCGAGCGCGCGACACTCTCGCGGAGAAGACCGTTAGCTACATCTGATGCAAATATTAATTAAATATTTCTCGGTTCCGCGTGTCAGTCACGAGCATATTATTGTATTGTCGCGCGTTATCATAAGAAGGGCTGAGGAGACTTTGCAGTCGTAAAAATTAGCGCACTTGATGATGTCGGTCACACGTTATTTTTACTGCGAAATACCGATAGAGATGAGAGAGAGAGAGAGAGAGAGAGAGAACCTCGGCGGCTCTAAATTTAATGCGATTGCAAAGTTTTTCCTCGCAGCAGTCTCGTTGCAATATCGTTAATATTGTTACATTGGGTCTCGCCTGCAGTGCGTAATATTCTGTTTGTTCGCGGTAGTCTAAACCTCACGAACGATTTAATGTTTGATTAAAATCTGAATATTATATTATTTTCATTTTCATACCGTTGACACGAGACCACGATGTCACGCTATCGCCCTAACCGGTTCGTACGTGCGCGCAGATGTTATGGTTTTGACTTGTCCATAGGTCACGCAAGATTTTTCGGATCAAATCGAATTGGGGTCGGCGAGCGGCGTAAATAGCTCACGTGTCCCGTGTAAAAAAAAAAAATAAATAAAAACGCGATTGTTCTATATATTATTATTATTATCATTGTTATGTTCGTTGACCGAATACAACGACTGCCGCAGCAGTTTAATCACTACCCTCGACGTAGTGGGTCGTTCTCAGGCTCCGAAACAAAAAAACGAAACCCTTGCTTAAGGAGTCACGTACGTATAGGTCCACTGCCGCGGCGGCCGATACGTCCTCGACCGAACCATTGAGAAATCATCAACGTGTACACACCGCGGCGGACCGGATGAATAATCTAGTGCACTTCTACAGCGAAATCTCCTCGTTTCATTATGCCCGACGGATCGCGATCGTGCGACCCTATTTTTTAACGGTTTTCACATGACCGGAAGAGATTCAAACTCCCACTTCCTGGTGCAAGTCACAGACACCTGGTCGGACTACGCTTGATGCCCCGACAATCAGTGTGACTTAACCCCCATTACGCGTTGTTATTATTATTATTATTATTTTTTTTTTATTATTCCATTCCGAGTACTGCGCGCCACGCATTTATACTACACATAGTTGTCATGGGCACGTCGCGTAGCACACTCGTACCTACATAATAACGTTCGTTGTCGGCGGTGGACCCGTTGTAATAACGCACCGTGTTTTCACGTGCGCCCGCGGAAACGCACATTATCGTAATACGAAACGATGATGTTAAAGAAATGGGAAAAAATGATAAAAAAAAATTACTCGCCCGTCGATGTAAACCATACGTGTTATACGACGTTGTGTCATCGAAATGTTGTGTTTACATAATATATTATAATGCTTACCGTTTCGCAACATCGCTCATTAAGGTCCGTCCCCAACCGTGCGCGACTTATTCCGAACCAGTTGTCTGGCGTTTACGTCTTGCATCAGCGAACCCGTAGCTGCGGGGGGGCCCGAGGGGTAACTCGTCTGCTGCTCGCTCGTAATATACCTACGCCTGCTCGATGGTCCACCACCATGTCGTCCGCGTTTCTCACGCAAATCACCGGAGTCTGTCCGTTCACAATGAAGAACGGCACAGCACAATATCATAGAGCAACGCGCGTCTCCGCAATTAGCCCATCTGTGGTCCGTTACAGACTTATGCGGAAACACAGGAAGCAGGTGGCTGCGTGCACACGATACTCGTATCGTATCATAATGCGTTCCGAAAAGATATACTCGTCGAATAACGTTCGTTGTACTACGGGTTTCTCACACCGGTTTCGAAGCTTTTGACTTTAAAGCTTGTGCGTATTTGTTTTTTTTTTTTTTGTTTTTTAACGTGCTTTGGGGTGACAAAAGCATATGTTCGGGCGCGAGGGTCACCGAAAAGGGGTTTGGTCGTGTGAACTCAAACGAAAACCGAGTATTAGTGGGCGTATATTCGATTACACGCGTCAAACGTCCCCTTCACACTCTCGGTTCTACAGCTTTAATAGTTTCTGCGAACAATATGCCTTTTTTTTTATCCGTACATAATGTTGTGTTACTCGCGATATTATATTGCTATTTTTATTATTATTATTATTATTATTTTCTACCGTTGTATTTACTTTTCGAAACCGTCGCGCCTAACGAGTCCACCCCGATTGCACGTACACGACTATCCGTATTATAATAGTAACATATTTATCGCGCACCATCGCCGTTATCGCCACACCGTACGCAACAGCACCGTCCTGTCGGTTACAGTTTTTCGGTTACAGTCTCGCGTAATGATCTTCAAACAGGTGCAGCTGCGGCAAAAACGTCGGTTGAAAATCCCGATCGCGCACCTGACGCACGCGCGCGCTCCCGTTCTCGGTTCCAATGAGTTGGCACTTTGAGCTATACCTGTGCACGTAGTGCACAGCACGCCCTACGCCGGTGCGTATACGCGTAGAGACTTGCCACCGTGAATTAATTATGCCGCCGGCACCGCAGCTATACTGCAGTGGGCATAATAACCGCGATATACATAATATTATACACGTGCACACGCATAAAACACGATACGATTATTTTTACCATTGCGCAGCGCCGTGCAGTGCCCCTTCCGTTCGGTTTCCGTTCCGGAAGGTAGCTTTCATCCCTCGAATTACGAACGGACCGCGCGCAGACAGCCAATGGCACGAGGGGGTGTACGTGCGGACACACCGTGCACGTCTCGTACGCGGGTGGTGGCTCCATGACGTACGCGTTCACTTACCACTCGTACCTGACGCGAGACCGGTCGTTTTTGGATTTGATAACATAACGACACACTTACCGTACACTAGCCGTCTCGTTTGCATACTGACGTGCGCCTGTTGTTGTTTCAGTTGTCGCGTCGCAGAACTCGTTGGGTTCCATCGACGGGGACGGAGACGTGGACGTGGACGCCGAGGAACCGGACGAAGACGACCAAAACCGGTGCATCCTCTGCGAGAAGTGCTTCCCCGACATTGAACAGTAAGTTTTTTTTCGCCCCTTTTCACCGTTCTCCTTCTCGGACATAACGCGTGCGCGACGTAATGTATCGCCCCGCGCTGTTATTTTTCCTACCCCCCGGTTCTCATGGCATCCGTACGATGATAAATATATTATATCTAGTCCACGGACACCAAAGTTTAGCGATGCTGGTGGGGGGGGGGGGTGTGCGCGCGCGCGCGCTCCTGCCTAAGTGCTTAAACGTGTTACGGCGGTCACGGTCCGGAGACCGCCCGCTGGTCCGGCACTTCATTTTTCAAGACTCCCTTTTTTCACTCTCTCCCATCCGACAATCATTGGCTGTACGCGGCGCGCACGTCTCTCCCTCGGCCCGCGCGATGAGAAAGACTACTCTACTAGCTGGTAGTATACGTGACCGATAACGGCGATAAAACATTATGCGCTCTTTATCGATTTCCGTGAACGCGGGCGCGTCGAACTTTCCCGTCCACGGGGTTGCGGGCGTATACTACGGTTGTGTTGAAGATCGCGGGGAAGCGCGCAGGTGTGCGTCCCCGGGAAGAGGAGACGAAGAAACGGGCGTGGGTGTCGGTAGGAAGGTGGGGAAGAAAAGAGTTAAAAATTATACGTCGTAATAATAACGGCTGTATATTATTATTATTATTGTATCGCGGCGGGTGACATCGGGGTTTTTTAACAGCTTTTCGACACGATTATTGTTCGAGTGCGACTGCAATAAGGCTATAGTCGAACGTTAATAGTCATTGTACACACGACGCGCGCGCGAGGTGATGTCGTCGCACCTACACCGAAAAATCATCATCATGCGCGCGCTCCGTAAACACTGCTACGATGACCGATAGTAACCGTTAGTGCACCCTGTAGGTTGGACGATCACTTGGTGTCCGGACATCACTACAAGGCCAGCCAATACGGATGCGAGCTGTGCCCGCAGTCGTACAGCTGGAAGCCGTGCCTGATCAGGCACTTGGCGCTGGCGCACAGCCGGAAGTTCACGTGCGAGACGTGCTCCAAGGTGTTCAGCGACCCGAGTAACTTGCAGAGGCACATCAGGACCAACCACGCGGGCGCCCGATCGCACGCGTGCTCCGAATGCGGCAAGACGTTCGCCACTTCTAGCGGGCTCAAGCAGCACACGCACATACACTCTAGCGTGAAGCCGTTCCAGTGCGAAGTCTGTTTCAAGGTGCGTATAAGATGAACGAATAATACGTGTATGATAACACGGACAACACGTATTTTCCTAAAACGTCTATTTTTCTTATGAGATTGCCGACTCGCCGGCGGTTTTGGACATTTCGAAAAACCCGTACTAGCCCGTCAACGCGTCGGCCGATATGTTCATATATACACATACTTTTCGTTATTATTGTTGTTTTCCCCGAGTTATTTAATCGACCACCGCTGTCCGTATTCGTATGCAATTCATGTTGCTGGCACGCGTGCCGAACGTCGCATGTGCCCGACGTATCCCGTTTCCGCAATGATAGGCCGTAGATGGCGGCCGTGTGCAATCAGTGCGCTTTAGACGGTTCGCCGTCACGTATAGCCGGAGCCGCAGCACTGATACGCGGATTATCGCCACTGTAATACGTGCGCGATGAACGACTAACAAAGATGCATATTGTCTACGACCGCGTTTCGCGTTTGCGCTCGGTCGATGATAATAGTACGTTTAATACGAGAAAACGCGTGCACACACCTATACACGGTATAGTCGCGATTCCCTTGTCTCTCCGTCGCTCCGTCTCACTCTCTCACTCTCTCTCTCTCTCTCTCTGTATTTCTCTCTCTGTTTCGGTGTCCCTCTCTCGTTTCGCTCTTTATTCCACGTTACTCGCGTTCCAAGACAATCGACACGGTTGTTTTTGATGTTGTTATAAAAATTATTCGGACGGGGCGCTCTTATCTGACGGCAGTGTGTTCTTTCGTTTGCAGGCGTACACTCAGTTCTCGAACCTGTGCCGTCACAAGAGGATGCACGCCGACTGCCGCATGCAAGTCAAGTGCGACCGTTGCGACCAGTCGTTCAGCACGGGCACGTCGTTGTCCAAACACAAGCGGTTCTGCGAGTCCAACTCGTTGCCCACGTCCAGCAGCTGCAGCGCGCCCACCACGCCGAACATGTCGCAGCAGCAACAGCAACCGCAACCGGGCTCGTCGCCGTTCTCCGTGTACCCCAGGTTCCATCTGTACCCGCCGCACCCGCTCGTCCACCCGTTCTACTTCCCCTCGGCCAACGGGTCGCTGCCGCCGCCGCTGTTCCCCACGCCGTTCGCCGCGCTCGGTCAGTTCGCGCCCAAGCTGAACATGGACATGCTGTCCATGGCGCCCGCGGGCGGCGGGCTGCACCACGAGTTGAACCGGTACAAGCGGGCCGGCGAGTCGGAGCACAACGAGACGCCGGCCAAGAAGACGTCGCCGAACGCCAACTGCCTGCTGCAGAAGACGCCGCCGTCGTCCGTGCCGATGGGCTCGAGCAAGACGTCGCCGCTGGTCGGCGAGGAGGCGTCGTCCAACCAGAGGCCGTCGCCCGCCCGGCCGAACGTGACCACGTACCCCGACCCGAAGGTGATCAAGCACGAGCGGTCGGCGGCCGCGGCGGTGGACGGCGAGTGCGCCGGCCCGTGCGACCTGTCCGTCAACACGGACATCGGCGGCGTCAAGGGACGCGTCGCGGACGAGGAGACGGGCGGCAGCAGCCCGAAGCGCCGCCGCGCGCAGACACCGACGGCCGCGGACAAGTGCGACCAGCCGCTGGACCTGTCGGTGACGTGCAAGGACGAGCGCTGGAAGTGTCCGGACGGCACCGCGTGCACCGAGTCGTCCGCGGCGGTGGTGCCCCGGTTCGCGGACAGCCCGCCGCCGACGCCGCCGTTGTCGTTCAAGGACGAGCAGTCGTCCAGGCGAGAGGCGCGCCGCAAGTGGTCGTCGCCGTCCGCGCTGCCGCCGTCGTCGCCGTACTCGGTCAGCAACCTGATGGCGCAGCCCAAGCCGCTGTACTTGGACTCGATGTACTCGGCCGCGTCGCTTTCTAATTTCGCGGCGGACGGCCAAGGGCTGATGCAGTCGCACCAGACGTTCGGCCAGGCGGCCGCAGCGGCAGCGGCAGCCGCGGCCGCGGCCGCGGCGTCGCGACCGTTCTCGTTCATGATGTCCAACCCGTCGCCGGCCATCGAGCACTTCCTGCGGCACTCGTCGCCCATGCCCAACTACCCGAAAGCGTACCAAGACATTATGCACCAGCACCAGCAGCAGCAGCAGCAGCAGCAGCAGCACCAGCACCAGCAACAGCAGCAGCAGCAGCAGCACCATCACCAGCAGCAGCAGCACCAGCAGCAGCAGCAGCAAGGAGGAGGCGGTGCCGCGGTCAAGTCCAAGGACCGGTACGCGTGCAAGTACTGCGGCAAGGTGTTCCCGCGCAGCGCCAACCTTACGCGGCACGTGCGCACGCATACGGGCGAACAGCCGTACCGGTGCGCGCACTGCGAACGCTCGTTCAGCATCTCGTCGAACCTGCAGCGGCACGTGCGCAACATACACCGGCAGGAGCGCAACTTCAAGTGCGGCCTGTGCAACCGGCGGTTCTCGCAGCAGACCAACCTGGACCGGCACGTGAAGAAGCACGAGGCGGACGACGGGACGGCCGTGGGCACGGTCACCAGCAGCTCGGCGAGCAGCGTGGACGAGAAGGAGGACCCGCGGCTCTTCGAGATCCGCAGCTTCATGAAGAAGGTCACGGACAGCTCGGCCGCCTCGGCCGCCGTGGCCGCCGCGGCCGCGGCCGAGATGCAGAACAACAACATCGAGCCGTGTCTGCCGGACGACGGGCTTTACGCGGCCGCGCACTTATGACCCGTCGCCCCGCCGCTCTACCTCAACTGGGCCCGTTGATGAATACACGTTATAACGTTATTATTATGATAATTATTAGCAGAAGTAGTTTATTATTATCAATATTATTATTATTATTATTATCGCCTTATTATTTTCGTAAACCTCCTAAACCCTTTTGATTGTCCCTCGTTTATTGTAAGTCCGCACTCACCACTCACAGGACGCGTCGTTTTCTCTCGCACACCCTTCATCACTCCCTCATCCTCCCTTTCTCGCTCTCTCTTTCTCTCTCTAAATTCGACTCGTCTACGCCGTCATTGGATTCGCAATAAATCACTTTAAACTCAATATTATAATATTATATCATTCGATTTGCTGCTGCTGCTGCTGCTACTGTTTAGTCGCCGCCGCTGCTGTTGATGATATGACTATACCTATATTTATGTGTATATTATTGATATTTAACGCTCGCACCAAAGTAGACATATTATTATTATTATTATTATTATTATTATTGATACTACATTTTTAGAAGATTTGTCTAGTATGTTTTTTTATTACTATTTATATATCCATCTATACATAACAGTTTATATATTATAATTACGTTGTATTTGATTTATTAGTATGTAATATTGTAAAATTTTACTCAATTATATTATATAATCTTGTGATAAAAATTCCTAGGTTTTCTTAATATTAGTGGATACGTACCATTGTAAATTTGTTTTGTTATTATTATTATTATGAATTTTTTTTTTAATTAAGACCAAATATCACGTTAATTAGTCATCACAACGATTGTGTATAGTTAATCTATTTAATATAATATTTTCCCCGATACAAAATATTAGTGTAACTATTATATTCTTTAAGTATTATTAATCGTACTCGTATAACACGTTGATTATGGATATCATATAATTACAACATTATACTATATATTATTCATACGTATAATATTGTATACAATTTAATATTAATAACATTACCAATCGTACGTTATTATGTAAATGTAAGTGAACGATCCCAAAAAAAAAAAGAAAAACCAATTTTTGGTGGTAGGTGCGCGTACACCTGCTTACGTTTCTGTTATACTACTTGTAATGTTAATTTAACTTTGAACTTAATTTATTAACAACACTTTTATTTATTTTGCTAAATATTAATGTTAAATTGAATTTATATTTAAGAATGTTTTTCCAAATAAATCATTATCATATTATCCTCAATAAAATTCCGTGGCATTACTCCTTGTTCGTTGAACTCAAAATATACTGGTAAAAACATACTATCATGATAATATTATCACACCGAGCATTGTCAAATTATTACGTCAGTTGTTGCTCGACGGTTGTGCGTCAAACAGACATGGTCTCTTATGTTCACCATGGTCGCCGAGTGCACGTAATTAAATAATTATTGTCTTTTATCGTTTATCCATCGTTTTGAAGACGTAATAATACAATGCGCGTTTATAATCAAAAAAAATAAAAAAAAAAAACCAATACAATTTATTGTTTCTTTGACGGACGGACGACGGACCACAACGTTCGCGACTCATATGCGTTTCTCCGCGGAAGATGGTGCGCGCTTATCACAACATGTGAAACGAAAAGCGAAAATCGATCATTTCGTCACCTCGACGTGACCGGCGCGCTGCTGTTATCGCAATAACGTTCTTCCGCCGCAACAGGTTTTCGAACGCGGGCGCGCAGATAACGGTAATCATTTTGTCCCGCGTACCACGTGATCAAATGTCAGAGTCACGTCAAGAGCCCAAAGGAACGCGACCGTGGGCGTAGCCCGGGCCTATCCAGATTTTCTCTAAAAAGAGAATGAAGCGGAGAGAAGCAATGAGAAGAATGAAAACATACCTCAGGTCAACTATGCAAAGTCCTGGGCTAAACGATTTGACGTTAATTTCCATAGAAAGGGAAATAAGCGAGCGATTTAGTGACAATCGAGTTTGCAATCATGAAGGAAAGAAGATGGAATTTTGACTTTGAAAATATGTTAGAAACGGACAATACGTGTCTATTATACGTTACGGGTGTAGTTATTAGTAATTATAAAAAAGTTATCTGGTAAGACACTCTTGTATTGGGGTGAATAAAAATTGCAAACTCCGCTTATTAAGTTATCAATAAAAATAATCACTGGTAACTTTGAAATCGTAGAGGAGGCCAGTACCAAGGTTGGGATTAGTCCCCGTTTCCGTCCGCCCCAGTGGAAGGTTTATGTGTTCAAAGTAACATTCATAGCGACGAGGGTCGGAACGTTTTCGCGAGAAGCGGGCTCGGCTACGCGCGTTCTCAGATATTTCGTTCGACCGCGCGGAGGCGTTCGGGCTACACTCGCCGGCACTCCGCTATCGCAATCGAATAGTTTTACAGCTAACGCGGTCGCCAATGTTCCAATTATTCCGGGCGGAGATTGAGCACGTATTCGCGCTCGGTACTCGGGTCGTTTTCGACATTATTACTACATTATTAGCTACGCGTTTCGCCCGAAACGTCAGACCGTTTTCGGTCCGGACGGTTGTACAGTCATACCGATGGGCATCGGAGCCGAGATGGGATCGAAGGGACCGCGAGGCGTCCGTTCGATAGCGCGCGAGAGCTGACACGGACGAAACAACGTTGATGGTTGATTTATTTATTTTTTTTTGTTTTCATTTCTCCGTTCGTAGAAGGTCCACCACATTCTATGACGGTCGGGCGGCGCGCGCGCGATAAGAAAACGACGTATTATTTTATATTACGACAACAATAGGTGCGACAGGTCTACGAGGGAAAAATGAACAGCCACGGTGGAGGGTACAGGAGGCCATCCGGCGATAGGAACATAAAGCCCTACGCGCGAGTGTCTTGCGACATTCATCGAACGGCCCTGCATCGGTTTGTATGCGACTGCCTACGGCGGTTATTGAATTGTATTTAATCTCGACAATTTTGCGAAAACAACGTCCAGAATATTTTTAACGTTTTGAAGATAAAACGAAAAAAAAAAATCTAGGTACATCGAATTCTTTTGTGCCGTATTTAACCGGACGTACAGCAAAATTACGTAATTGTGTTTTCCTATTTTGCCCACGTAACGAACAATAATGCGTTCACCGTGCACTATTGTTGTTCATCACCAGCGGGGTCACATACTTAAAAAGATCACAAAATTATGTGTTCCAACCTCGGCAAACATTTATACTGTTTTATCGCCACGTAATGTAATAACTAATAATATTACTGTGTTCTGTTAAAATATACATCATTTGGACGGTTGGTCCTAAAAAAAAAAAAAATCAAAAAGTTACAGTGGTATCGTCCGGGTGCTTACACGCGTATTACTCCATCATTTAAACGAGAAATGAATTTGATAGAATGTAATTTTAAAATAAAAAGTTGATAATATTGTATTTTTTTTTACACGAATTCTAAAATTTTAAATCATTATCGATGTGAATTTTTATTTTATCTACACTCGTACAGATCAAACTATTTGTAGTGCAATCGTAGTAAGTTATTTTTATAGAGAATAATCACTGATCCGCGATGATAAATAAATTTGATCGCATTGTTTTTTTCACAACTATAAACAGTATATTCACTATTGTAGTATTGTCCGTTACTGTTAATCTAATAGATACGTCAACCGCTGTAGTATTACGTAAAACGTATACAACTGTTGTAGATAGCGTGATATTTGACATCGAACAATCACTATCTCAGTAACACAACTACAAACTAAATATTATACAAGTCTATAAACTACAACATAATGAAATAATAAGTGAAAATTTACTAGTCGCACTTTCTTCGGATTCTTCTTGAAGTGGACGTAATGAGTGTAATAGAAATCAATAAGATTTTAGTGAACAGTGTGAGTAGATGTGCGGTAAAGTTATAACTTATAAGGCATGGATGGGCGAGTTGAGGTATGAGAAAAAATACAAAATAATTAAAGTAAAAAGTAACTTTAATTTTTGAAAAATTCAGGTATGTTAAAGGTTAATAACAAGTATAAATAATACAGCTTTGTAGATAATATTGATCTTATTACAGACCGTTTTCTGTACTCAATGAGTGGGTAGTGAGTTAATGACAAGAATTCTGAACATTTGTCGGAATAAAGCGTCACATTATATAAATAAAGTACAATACTATAAAACTGATTGATTTAAACAAAAGTCAACATGTTGATTACTAAAATTAAAATGAATAATTTTTGCACCAAGAGCCTATTTACGTATAATTATTGTTATAGGTTATAGATGTTATAGTTTAACATATGAGTGTGATAAGTTTTAAAAAATCTTTAAATGAAAACTAATTTTATACTAATATTTCTTTACCCACTAACCTTCAGTTAGAAATAATTTAAAAAATGTAAATAAGCCGTTAGCTAGATTATGTAAAAAGTTAAGTTAAGTTAAAACTTTATTTGAAGTTTTTGGTTCATTAATAATTATTATTTTATTATTTATAATATAATTATTATTTTATTATTTATAATTTAATTATTATTTTATTATTTATAATTTAAATAACTTGGTAAATATCTATACCATAATACATTTCAGTCAGTTAGTGAATAAAATATGTCACTAATATAAGATTAGAACTACATATTATATAATAAAGTCAATTAAGTTAAAAATTAGCATTAACGGTACATTTTTATTATATCCTATAAACAATAATTTAAAAATAGGTGGAATACCTCATCATAATATGTTTTAATAAGAATAAAAAAAAAAATCAGCATTAAAATCATTATGAACTTGAACCATGCATTTTATAAATCACAACTAACTTCTAAGTGTTTGAAATACTTTACACCGAAGTGTAAAAAGTAAATAATTCTACTATTAAGTTTTCAATTTATTTTTGCGGCTTATATTATTTTTCTAAACAATTTTTTTTAATATCTTATCTTAGTATTTTTTCATTAAATTAACTAACAGAACAATAATTTTTTTTGATTTTTCTTCACATTCTTTTTATTACCCATCGACAATCAAACAAAAATGTTGGTTTTATTGCCATATGAAATGGATTAAAATCAATTCTCAGCTGTATACTTAAAACTTTAGAACACATAGAAACATAAAGTCTCTCTTTTTGGTTTTTTTTCTAATTAATTTCTTGGTTATCTATCATAATCATACCTATTAGGTGTCTGTATGTAACTATGTTAATAAAACAATTCAATTTATCATAACCACGGTTTAGTTGATATCAAACTAATCTTAGATTAGTAGAACAGTCGGTACCTAATACTTGTTGTGACTTATGATGGTAAAGCGTGTTGTACGAAAAGTTGAGTTATAAAATATAATTTTATTATTTATTTAAAAACATTTTAGCCGGCAATTTTCTTATGCTGACTCCACAATAATATACGCAAATAGGCATTAAGTGTTTTTAATTAAAATACAAATTTTTATTTTATATTTTATAAGGAATTATTTGTTTGATGATTTAATGGTTTTATAGGTGAGGAGAAATAAAGGAAATAGCAATGTCACATTGCATTTTGATACACTAAAAATCACAGTCCAACAACAATCCTTAGTTTTTCTATAAATTATTTAGAAATTACGTAAAAAGAAGAAAATATTGTGCTTTTCACAAAATTTGTTTTTGCTATTTCTGGGCCAATCAATTTGTACAAAGAATATTTATTTAAATATTATATAGACGTGGTATTTCATATAAAAATTGCATAAACATCTTGTAAAATGGCAAGTGTAAAACTCGATGAAAAACAACCTCAATAAGAATCAGCATCCATCGGATATTTTTCTCCGAATGTTTTATACTTTACGGATGTAAGTATGTAACACTAAACATATTGAGACATTTGTAAAAGTAATACCGTGATCAACCACAATAATAATATAAAGTACGGGACGGGCAGACTGATAGTCAGCAAAAAAATGTACAATAGGCTACCAAACATTCACCGCAACTAAAACTACGCATCATTTATACGTGTTATTACTTATTAGAGATATGGTGAACGATGGTTGTGATGTTATGTGATGACTTAGCCTTTCTGTTCCGTACAGTATATTATTATTTATTTAAACAATTGCTATCGTCACAACCTGTAGGAAGACTTAATGCGAACACTTCTTTTGGAGTTTCGTATGGGAAAGGTTTGTTCAGAAAATATTTAACAATATCAAAAGTGTATCTATTTAAGTCCCCCCCCCGCAGCACCTATGATTTAATACTATAATCTATGTACTCGTACATAAAAGAAGAAGTTCTGACTGATTGATTGACTGATTCATAATAAACTCACAGCCTATACTATGATACCTATAACGACTTAAAATTTTCAGGATATGTTTGTATCACGGTCTAAGCGATCAATAAGAAAGGATTTTGAAAATTTTTGATTTTAAAGGGCTGAAATGGACGAAAACCAAAAAGAAAAACCATGATTTCTGAAAAAAATAATAAAATTTATTTGTTGATTCGTGGGTTACCGTGGTAACATGGATCAGCCGTAGTGGCGGCTTGCATATCGCGCGCATTCCGGTGAGCGGTGCAAGGTGTTGGGAACCAACGTAATGAAATTGAATAAAACGTAAACGAAAAATCGGACGGCCGCGCAGCATCGTTGTAAGTATAATATTACTTTTCCCCCAGGCTGCGCACCATCCGTAATTACTGGTAAACGGAATTATGTACTGCCAATTGTTTAATTTACAAACCGCGGACACTGTTATTGTACGGTAATAATGATCTACGGCGATAGTTGTAAGTGAAAAAAAACGGCTAAAAATTGATCGCAGACATTTTGTACGGTAGGTGTCAATAATATTTATTCATTTGAGGACAGCGACTGATACTATTTCAATAAGCTTTATTGACCAACTGACCAGTATGAATTTGGTGAAATTCGGGAGTGTATCATGAACGTTTCAAAAACAACCGAGTTATAACCAAAATTGGTCAAAAACGGTTATAGGTCTACGGTTTTACGTATCGATAACTCAAATATCTGTTGGAAACGTTCAAAAGTAAATTGTTCCGGTAAAGTAACGACGATTATTAACGAACCGGTAAGTGATTTTGATGATATTTATAGATTAGACCCAATAATGTTTTAATTTCGCGCCTAATTTATATAAATATACTATATGTATGCTTCACGGTAAGAATTATTTACCAACTGATCACACTATACCCACGTCGGCTAGAGAAGACAAGAATACATTGGAAAAATATTCATACATAATTTTCATCTTTTTTCGATCCTGACATAAACTGTTCTAACTGTTAATCATATTTATTTCATGGGTACCGTTCTTTAATGTTTTTTTCCCGTCCGAAATCTAAATATTATGACGCAATGCATACCGTGCACACGCACATAGTAAAATGTTCTTGCTATACCTATGCAACAGTAAAAACCACCCCCCAGATGAGATGTCCTTACCGCCTATCGAGGTACAAATATTATCGTCGAAATATGCCGCGGCGGCAATTAATAATAATAATTTATTGTTTTATTCCGTCGGGCCGCTCCCGTAACGTCGTGGTCGCGTGATGACGATAATGTGTATTACCATAATGACGTGCCGACGATGACACGACGGACACGATAAGAGCGTTTTCACAGTCACCGATATTATCGGTGTCGGCAGAAGTAAAATTGTGTGGTTTCAAATAGACGGTTTTCACATTGACACCGATCCGATAAAAATATCGTTTTAGTGTACCGATATCGGTGTGCATGTCGGACAGACGACCAGTATCGGACGATATTTTTATCGTTCAGATTTCAAAGACCATTACAAATAGTATGTTGCGAAAATAGTTGAAAAACTTAATTTCATCTTCCAATTAAAAATTGTATAAGACGCACCTTCCACATATCCAACTTCAACAATCAACTTAACATGGGATGAACCCAATACTTCCTTGTTGAGATTTTATTAAATTCACGTTTTTTTTTTTCGAAGACGCATCAATGCAAGCAGTGCTAACCTTTTTCTATTGTTATTAATTTTAATTAAATTAATTAAAAAGGATACTCATTTAAGTTAGGTACCTAAACAGTGTACACGTACGATTTGAGTACGAAAATCAGGGAAACGCGAACAATGATAAGACAATAATACGGCGTTCCGCCGAGTGATGTGTACCCGGACGAAAATATATTACAATTCGTACGGCCCACTCACTATTTCGATTCGCGTTCGGCGCGCGACGGAGAAACGACCGTGGCTGGATACGATGTTATCGGTAAACGTTCGCGGATTTTGACTCTGACGAAATTTCGGCGCTTAGCCGTATTTCGTATTTTTTTTTTTTCAATCCGCACAACTCGAACAAACCGGACGACTATCGGATATTCATTGTCTGTGCCGAGCCCCAGACGTGATACTCGCGTACCCTCCGGACGCAGCTATGTCAAGGGAAGCGTCTTACCTCGCCCCCGACATTTTCGACCGTCTGAAATACACTCGACGGGCACTGTTCAATATTAGGTGGTACACGCATATGATCATAAAAATGCTAAATGTTTCCGCGTCGAGATACGACATCAATTGTTAATACGATATCGTAATAATAATAATAACAACATCGCTGATTATTGTTTTTTAAATAATTTTTTAGTACTCGTCGCGTACGACAAGTTGTTTTCGAGAAGTAACAGTGTACTTATAAGAACCATGCAGTACAGATAAATGAAGAGAATGTAATTTTCCAGGCTTTAACTCGACCATTCTTTCTTCCTTTAGCATCAAATGTATTTATTAATTGTACTCGGAATACGTTTGGCATAATAATTGTTGTACAGGTGATCTTGTAACAATATAATATAATTGTTGGATTCAGGTTTGACGAAATAACGACACTTTAATTCGTAGATAAAATTGTGCCCTCTATGGTACCCTCTCGGTCTACGAGTATCTATATATTATTTCTGTGCATTGTTACAACTTGCAAGCAAAAACTGCAGCTGATGCAACTAACAAAAAACGTGTTTGCGTACTCTTGAATTCAATTAAAGAGAAACAATTCAATGCATACATTTTATTGTACACTCAAACGAATTACAGAGTATTACATTTTTTTTCTCTTATGTTTATGTCATTGTACGCAGGCTATCAATATACACGGTATAATATGAAGAGAATATCACGAGTAAAAATATCTTTACAGGATAAGCTTGGGGGTGTGAAAGCAAAGGTCCCAAGGGTCGGTTTACTACCGAATACCTATAATCCTCGTTCATCTCCCATAATATTTCACAAAATATCTGCCTGTGAATTGGATCATACGACAGAAGTTTTTGGTCAATTCATACGATGCGATAGTCAGAGGTTTCCTACGGATCGCAATTGCGCATAACATACAACAAAGATTGAACGTGTTGTTCGAGTTGGCATTATTTTGCGACGCATTATTATGTACGATAAAACGTTTCTCGACCTTGGGGGTCGTGACCTCGTTTGTGGTCGAGAATTTTTGCCTTCTTCTTATCGGATGTCTCATAGTTTTTAACGTTACGATACACGTTTGAATCGCAATTTGCACAACAGACAACGAGTCGACAACGCGTGATATCACGGGTATAGTACTCTAAGCTCTAAGCTGTACACGGAGTTGGCCGCGGACAGTTATCGATTATCCGACACGATGAGCATATTGATTTGCGGTTAAATTTTAAAAAATACGTGTTTGCCACACTCTACTACTACTTTTCGTATTATATGAATTATTATAAGAAACCGAATTTTCCTACAATCGAACAACAACGAGAATATCGGTATATTGCCATATTATAGTAATATATTATTATCCGTCGTACGAACAGTAATGTTAATAATTAGAGACGACGTAACTTTGTGGTTTTTTTTTCTTTTAATTTTGACATAAAATCAATTAAGTGTGATCGCGGACATATTATTGTTATACTACGTAAGCTTCAATAATCTTAATGTTCCGGTGATACAAGATTGCATACGTTCGTTCTTTCGAACATTGTTGCGGACCATATACGTGTTTCGCAACGTAACTGTGTTTCATTTATTCGTGAAAATCGATTACAATAAATTATGAATGCATAAAAATATTTTTAAACCCCGAGAGCCAGCAAATTGATGCAAAATTATTGTTGATAACAAATCTGTAGGGTCTGTTGATGAAAACAAAATTGACGGGTATAATTTTGTAAAATATTAGGCTTCACAAAGCTTGGAATGACAGTATTATTTTTAAACTATTTTATTTTTATTTGTTTTTATATAATATGTATTGATGAAATTTAAATTAAAACAATTCTGTACGTATTTTTTTTAATACAGAATTATTTTTTAAAGTTATTCTATTATGTACTTATTTAATATTTATCAATTATTAATCAATTTTGGATAGCTGTATAACTGGTATGAGCCTATAGTGCTGTGTATGATGGTGACACGCCGTTTGGATTACGGTCGTTCGGGAAAATTTTGCTAATGCAAAATCGCGAATCGCTCTGTGGGGGCCGCAACTTTAGTTCCTGTCTAATATTGTTTTTATTTTACTTCAATGCTTAAAAGACATTTTGTATGCGGAGTTATGGCGTCAAAATCAAAATGAATTATTTCAGTAACAATCGTGTCGATTTGAAAGTAAAATTGTAAGCCTTTTGGTAGGCTTCTAATGTCCGCATCGTACTATGGAAAAATAATTACGTCCGGAATCGTGTTCTACCATTATATGTGTATAACGCACACAAAAACTTAAATGGATGTGCGGTACTAAAGACCGAAACCCGTTTGGCTGACAGACTTTTGGCCCACATTAATGGACCGAATATAAAGTGCAGGACGATTGAAATTAAAAATCCAAAAGATTATATTGGGGTAAATATATATTTTTAATGAGTATACGTAATTGAAAAAATATCTTAAGCTAGTTCAATATTAAAATTTAAAATATTTTATTATATTATTATTTTTCCTACAACATTTTGATGTAATAGGATTGAATTTTTTAATTAAAAATAAAAATAAGTATCTTTATGTTTAAATAGTTAATTTTTTTTAATTTTTTTTATCAAATCCAATATTTTTATCGGCAATAATTCTTCGTAATTGCAATTGCTTTTGTCAAATTTGTCAATTTTGGTCCGGGTTTTCCGGAAAAATCAAATAAATTTGCTGTCACAAAAACATGATCATACTTATATTCTTAAGTGAATAACAAAAGTAATTATACATTTACCAAAAGTATATTTTTTTGTTCTATACTCATTTCAATGGCGGTTTGAAGTAATATTCCAACTTGATTAGCGCCGACCAAAATGTATTCAAGCTTATGTCACAAAAACATTTTATTTTGTGTACTTGGTACAATATTGTTTTCGTTATTTCAATAAACGGAACAAAATTACGAGAGAAACAATAGGCTTTTCAATGAACGTAGTTTTCTTCGAGATAAATTGGTATTTATTTTGGGATAGAATATATTTTATGGTTAACTGATTGGTGATCAAATGCGCCGGGGATTTCTTTTCTTCAAAATAACTTGTTTTGGACCTGGTGAATTGAAAAACAGACGGTTTGTTTGCAACCAGGAAGCGTATTTGCAATCGGACCGATTGCACCACTATCAAAATCATTAACAATACATTCTGGTAAAAGCTCATAGCCGATATTCGTTACCAACAGAAATTAGATTTGCTATTATGATAAGCGCTCATTACATTGTTCGCTTTCAGTGTTCGTAGATGTCATCAACATGTAAACAAGAAGTACAAATACATATGTTGTTTATTTCACCTACACGGGAGTACGAAAGCTACTAGATTGTTTTAAACACTTTTATTTCTACGTAAACCACAAGAGACACAATATATTTACACACGATGATTATTAATAATACGGATTTCGTCGGAAACCGTACAAACGACGCTTATTAATATTCGATTTGTGTTCTGCACTGCGATGTAAATGGGTGACTTTCGGCGAAAACTATTTGGGTACGCAGCGGAAAGCGACGAAGCCGTGGGAAGTCGAAATAATTAAAATTATTGCCACGATTCGTCACGGTTACAACTATTATTATTGTATTGAATTTATGACCCGCGCACTCACAACGCGGTTGAGAAACGACGCGAAAAGCGAACACACCGGCTGTAGTCACGCTAACAATATACAGGCTTGGGTTCGGCGTACGCTATGCTCACGAATTCACGGCGCAATTTTAATACAATAACGTGAAGACTCGCTAAAACATTTTTTAACGAATTATTATTAATGTATACGAGGGGGGAACACAATATCGATATCCATTTGTACCGTTCGTCAACGCATGTTTTCAAGACGGCACTAAATGGCTTCTGTTTATAATAGCAACGCGTGAACAATTCACTGAACATAATATTAGATGACGTCTTATCTAATCGCCGATCGATCTGTAGTAATATGATAAAAGGCGTTCGTGTCATCATTGAACCCAAGTTCAACGAAAATTTATTTGAAACTCACTTCCCATATTCGTACGTCAAACGGCACGTGAAATGCATTTTGATTGGAAAGCCAAACGGAATTGGTAGTTTATTAAGGGGTTGCGAACGGTCTATTTTCCATACTCTTGGCGCCACGTATTATAGTGGTTTGTTCGTTTGTTTGTGCGAACGCGAAGCGCTGAAGTTAATAATATCAATTGTAATTGCATTAATAGTTTTATTTACGTGCTTAAAAATAAAGCGTGTAAAGGTGCCACTCGTACGCAAATCATACATATTTTGTGAACATTATATTCTAAACAAATCTATTTCCACGTACCGTTATGATTCTCAATTTTGCGATTTGTTTGCATTTCAGTTCGACCCGTGTCACAAGATCGGTTGGAAACGTATTCCAATATTAGAAATTCGCAATCCTATATAATAAAATAATAATCAATATTTGAAGTCCGTAATGGTAGTAATAAACAGATCTCATAAGTTCTTCATTCGTTAGTATGTCTTTTTTTCTGCTGCAAAGGAAAGCACATGTTAAGGGTGCCAATCCGTTTCATAACAATAGTAAGAAAAATATACAATTTTACAATGTAAATTTGTATGTATTCTGGGTATATAATAGGCGTATCATTTTGCATATAGTCGATTTCTTAGTGTTATTAGCATATTTAACGTCCTATAAATACAAGTAAATCGTTTTACAGGGTAGGTAAAAACAATATGAGCAGACAGAAATTAAAAATTTTAAAAAGATGAAAAAATTTGAACTTCACTTAGTAAGTTTATTTTTTGAGTATTATAATTAAATGTATAAAATCAAAATAAATATAATAGCCTAACCAAAATACAAGACAAACTCCGTGTAAAAAAAACGTTAAGTAAACAAATTAAAAAACAGCTTTAAAAGTTGAGATATAATTTAATAGCTAAGACCTTAAAAATGTTTTGCTAATAATTGAACCTGTCTTGACGACTTTAAAACACTAGATTTAGTATTACCTACTCTATTTCCATGCTAGAAGACCTATGTACTCAATAAAAAATGGAAATGCTACATTTTTAAATTTAAACGTCAATCGTAAAGCTAAGTTCAATTATTAGTAGAAGATTTTTATCCATGATTCAACGACTTACCTATTACATGGTATTAAAACTTTTAGAGAGGTTCTTTTGGTACTCCGTGTTTTTTTACACAGGGTTTGCGGGTCGTTTTGGTTATTATATTACTATTTTTTTTTTATTGTCATACAATATTTAAAGAACCCTATTACCTGGATATTGATTGATGAAATTTAAAGTTTAAAATTTTTTTTTTTATATTAATATGTTTATATATTAGATTTTTACATTTAAATTACATTTTACCATTATATTATTAAATAAATATCTTTGGCTAGTACTATCTACAGCCGCGGTAACAATAGCTCTTATAAATGCTTTGTGTAATACCCCGTGAGACAGGCGCGTTACAGTTTAACACGAATAATTATCACCTAAAGATAGAAGTTGATACAATACATTGTAACGCAAAGTTTATTGTCAATATCTGCGATAACACCACAAAATATTAATTTCGACTCATCTACGTGAAATTTGAAAATTTAACAATGATTATTGCAACTTAATTATTCCACTACAAAGCCGCTTTCTCAATCAATTTTTTTTGTAAATCCTGATGCTTACTGTAATTACTATTATACCTTGGTAGTTTTCCCGTGCTGTGTTTCTGCTGTATTCATTTTAAAGGGTTTTTTTCTTTTTTATACTCACTGAAGTATTACAGTCGACTCTCGATAATTCGAAATTGACGGGACTGTTGAAAAACTTCGAATTACCGAGTGTTCGAATTGTTGAGTAGTTCGAAATAACGAGAGAGCAAAAAAAATTTGAATTAAGAGAGAGTTAAGAAAACAATTTTGTTTTTTTATTATTGTACATACATACATATTAATTATTTCAGTAAATTAGGTGATAGATACATATTAGAGTTATTTAAAAGTTATTTTAACTGGCTTCTTTTAAAGTAATATAATATAATTTAAAGTATATAATAATATTCTATAGTTATCGACAGTAATAATCTAAATTTCTATACGATTGTATAGTAAATTATTAATAAAAAGATTATAAGAATACAGATAAAATACATTTGGTGAGTATATGTACTTCGAATTTCCGAGCATTGAACGAATGATACTTCGAATTGTCAAGTGTTAGTGGCCAGTTTTCCCAAAATTTAATTTCGAATTACCAAGTGTACTTAATTGCATTGTTTTTGTTCGAATTAACGCGTGATTTTCAAGGAACCGAGTATTTACTTCGAATTACCGAAGGTTTCGAATTATCGAAGGTTTGAATTATCGAGAGTCGACTGTATATACTTATTTCTGGTTCTTAAAAATTTGCTCGATATGTGATTATTTTTTTTCAACGCATATTTTAAATTCACAGTTCCAATTCAACCACGATCCATGTTACACCGGAACAATACAGAATTCAAAAATGGAGAGAAGAGCTACAATGCGAAAAACCGTTCCCACCGGCCGAGCAATTACCATGTAGAGGAAACCAACCATGGATTATATGGAAGACATTAAATAGGTTAAAAACTGGAGTAGCAAAAACAAAAGTAAACATGAGGAAATGGGGATACCAGAAAGAATCGGACATATTATGCGAATGCGGTGAAGACCAATCAGACGACCACTTACTACAATGCACCTTAGCACCACCAGGATGCACGACTGACGACTTGGCTTTAGCCAACGAAAGAGCAATATCAATTGCCACTCACTGGCTAAAACAAAATATCTAAACACTTATCTATTCATTCATTTTATATTTTGTATTTATATTTTAACCTACTTATTAACTTATTGTTGGATTATTTTATTATTTTATTTATAGCATATAGCCACAGCACCGGACACGATAAGAAGAAGAATTCACAGTTTTGGAGTCTTATTGCATATATTAATGTAATTTTCTAAACTTTTCGTTCATACTATGCCAGATTTTAATGTATTATTTCGTACTTATTTATGCGGGATTCAGTGCGGAACGAGTTCTGGTTTTGAATGAAATAATATTGGTATTGTCATATCATTAGTTCGCATTATGTTCGTTCGTCGTTGGTCGTTAGGTACCCATGAAAACGGTATAATGTAAGTATGTAGATAATAATTAAATTAGATAAACGCTTTCCTATGTATCTAATTGTAAACAGTTATTTAAACGACTATAATTTAATACGTCTAAATCAATCATAAAAATTGACATCGCGAAATTGTAAAATTGTTGTAAATCCAATCGTTTAAGTATAAATCACTCGGTCGTCACTCACAATATAATTAACTCGAGAAGCTGAGAAGTACGACCGAAAATATTTCTTTGATATTATGTAATATTGTGACATGTTTATACAAGGCGTAACACATTTTACCATCGACGCGTTATTCAAACGTGCAAAGTATGAACTACAACAAAGTCAAACTTAGTTACCCAAGTTAATTAATAATCCGGTGATTTTAATTGGTATTTGTTATTAATTTAAATATTGACACGAATTGTGTTCATATGGACAACACACATAAAATGAATTTGATCGCTTTTCGTGTCGAATAAAACCGATTATGTCAATGAATATTGGACATACTATTATAATATATTTAAATTTTGGATATATCTATCACGTCTTCGATTATTTTCAGACGTTTCGGATCCGTTGAAGATTCCACCTTACCAGCAAGAATTTGCAAGGTCACGAATTCGCAGTTTTCCTAAAAATATATCCGAATAAAGCAGTATTCCTATGACAATGGTACTTTTTCGTTTTTACTGTATAGGCAACTTAATTGACACGTCTGCAGAATGTTTAATGTTTCTATTTTTAACATTGGTTATAACGTCTTACAACTTTTCGAACAAATTTGCTCTCGTTTAATCCAATAGATGGCGGCACATATTTTTCAACCGAGTTAAAAAAATGGCACCTGGAATATTGTTGTTGTGTGAAATCTTAGTATTACAATTCATCAATATAATATTGTTCCATATTGTAATTAAATTTTTTTTTGGACGGAAATGAATAATTATAACTGGTTATTAAAATGTTAAAAAGGTTCTCTTTGATTGCATATTAAACAAATATGGTGTGTATAACCGTTGATCAAGTATACTACTGATCAATTGTATAACAATCGCAGTGATCATGTAACTTATAAATATTTGCTTTAAGATTGAGTGGCGCAGCGCCCAAGTGCTGGTATGAAAATAATTCAACGGTATCTACTCAAGTTTATATTGCATACAAATCTCGCTATTGCCGAAGAGTTAAATATTTTATAATCTCTTCGCTATGTACTCGTTACACATGACTTCATTATGTTCGTTCGTTGACTCAACACGACTTGAGTCCGAGTCAACTGTTTCGAATTTTCGATAGCTTACGTGTATTCTTGAATCCCTGATTATTTGAACACTATTTGTTATACAAGAATTAGTTAGTAGAACCAAGCATCAATAATATTTTGTGTTGGCGACGCGACCGCACTACGGAACCCTGACATAGGTTTTTACGCCACCTCATCGCCACAGCACCAATATAACAGTCTGTATGACTTCCCAAAAAATGTACTTATTCTGAATTAGAAGCAAGTGATTTCGAATTATACTCAGAATTTTTAGATTTGGGTGCACTTTCAAACGAGTTAAAACTTTGGAAAAGAAAATGGTGTGATAAACCAATATTAGAACGATCTCCTGAAATACTTGAAGCATATTCATATTGTAACCAACATTTTTATTAAAAGTTTTAGCAACTTTACCAGTAACTACGGAGACACCGGAAAGAACTTTTTCGACGCTGAAAAGAATAAAAAATTACCTAAGAAATGCAACTGGAGAAGACCGATTGTCTGGCCTAACTCATTGTACATAGGAATATTGTTGTAGATCCAGAAGAAGTAATCAATCGTTTTTTCAAACTAAATGTATAAAATTAAGTTTAATAATCTAATTAATATTAAGTCTAAAAATGTTTAAATGTAAATTTCATTAATAAATACTATTTATCATTCTACAGTTTTATGAATTTTAAACCATATTTAATTACCTACACAATATTATAATACAATTAGAACACACATTTTTGGCTTACAACCCCCTCCCGCCCACGAAATTAATTTCCAGTTACGGCCTTGCATACAGAAATTCAGTCGTTTTTCTGTAGCTAAAGTGTGAAATTTTCGTTTCCATATTGACCATCCGTTTACTAAATCTCTTAACCTTTTGTCGTGCGCGATATTATTTTTAATCCGTTGTCATCGCAGACCTCGTGGGCCGACGCGTCAGGATAGAAACCCGTCGGGATCACACGTGAACGCTCAATCGAGTCGACACAATTTGGCAGCGTTACATCATTTTTTTTAGACACGTCCGTTTCCGAAACACAATTATTCTTGTTTTCGTTTAACTCGTCGATAATTCCATCGTTGTAGGGTTTCTATTTCTTGTGAATAATTGTCCCGTGACCGCACGTTACGTGTTGTACAGTTTTCATCGCACCGCCAAATGTTATTGAACATTATTGAAGCCCGTAATCGGAACACTTTTTAGATTGTTGCTCGATGTTAAGAAATCGCAAGTGTCACCCGGCATTTGAAAATGTACGAATGTGTAAAAAGTCATGGGAAAATTCAGTGAGAAAAATAATTTAGAAATATAGTCAATACTAATTATTGAACCTCTGGAGTACCCAGGTGTCTTTCGAAATTGTTTTCTAATAAGTCTTGCACGTACTCTCCGCACAAGTTCTGCCAATAAACGATCGCAAAAAGTTACGAAAACAAACGAATATATTAACATTTGCGCTGTTCTACGATCAGGAACGTCGTCAAATCGGGCATTATATCAATACTGTTCTGGTGAAGCGATACGCGTTTTAAGCGCGCGGTCCCAAGCTGTACGATAACATCGTATTTCATAATACCACGGCCGGATTCGACAATACCACAGTTTTTATGCAGAGTTCGAATTTTCCGTGTTAGGTGATTATGCGCGATTGTTAAAACATAGGCTTCCGGTGTTCGTTTCTTTTCAATTGTCTCCGCCGCCAGGACAATGACGCCGGAATCGTACGGGCAGATAGTTTTTTTTCCCTCTGGTTATCACGTTTTTTACGCGTTTTGTATAATATTATTGCACGGTAACAGTAGGCGACAACGATGATCATTCCGATTTATACCGTCACAGCGTTATTACAGTGCTATTATATTTTCAACGTCCGAAAATGTCCTATAGACGATGGCGACGATACTATTATTATCTATAATCATTTCGCCAAAACGTTACATTATTGTACTATTTTACACTGTATAGCAGCGGCCGCAGTCGATGTTCTTCGGCTATTACGTACGATTACGTCAGAGTTGCATAACGTAAACAAATAGAGAATATTAGGTATGGTTTGGTTTTTTTATTTTTCACAACCGAGATGGTCATAACAACGAATCCGTTTGAAGGCACAGCTGTTGACTACGGGGACGGATGACGGGAAATATTAGAATTAGTTCGTTGTGCGACGACACATTATTTACGGTTTACACCCTCATCCCTCTACCCCCCCCCCCCAGTTCAAGGAGAACGAGACGCACTAACGGATTCGATTTATTAACTTTTCGGACGAGAATTGTGTCCGTAGATTGATGTTTCAGTGACTGATTGTGATATTTACTCTCCATAGAATATCATGTACATCATGCGACTAGCTAAAAGAGTAGAAAAAGTAGAAGGTTCATTTTTTGAAATTTATTAATTAAGAAAATATTTGAACAATATATAGTATTATATATACTTATTGAAGCATACAGATTTAGAGAATCTGTCAATCTGTTAAATATATTTTAAGCGTCACTTTAGAACAATAATAATTTAGCTATGACACAACTACACAAGAACAATTATTAGATGTATTAATAATAATTTATCAGCAAATTATAACGCAAAGTAACTGTTAGCATAAGCCATTATAGTCGGATAAATTCGTTCATATGGTTGGTGGCACAAATGGAGATGTAAAATGGAACAGAAGATCTTAAAGATCCAGATGGAATTTAAAAATGAATTTCTATAAAAAGAAACAGCAGTTGATCCTAAGGAAGATTTGTTCATATAGATTTCTTATGACTGTAATAATATTTATATTACAAGACCAGCCAGTATACGAGTATATATAAACGAGATTTTCGATTTGATTAACGAATTCGTCTCAACTTTTTAACTACCTAGTCTGTAATTATTGCAGCATTTAATTTAAACAACAGGTTATTTTTATGACATAATATACAGAGTTCTTTACTACATCCTTTAGAATTTTACACTCATGAACAGCTGAAATTGGTTTGAAAAAACACTAATTTACGATACAGACACAACGAAACATTATACATTCCGTTAAAACGTTAACATCGGTTATTAAATTGTAACACTTTGCTCGAAAGTGAAATGATATTGTTCTAACGTATCGAATACCCACGCACGTAAGAACATTTCACTTTGAACGCGCTTCATCGACCAGAGACAAAAACAATGACATTTTGTCGTTTTACCAAAACAATATTTTGGTAACAAATTAAAACTAGATTCGTCGCGGACGTCGCGATTTCCAAGTAATAGTCGATGAACATCTATAATCCAATAAACGAACGGTCAGGACAGAATAATATGGGTTTTCACTTATTAGAATCTGATCAATCAGTTAACAAGCGTCGCCGAGGAAGCGTCGGCGCACCGAAGAGATTAAAAATATATTCGTCGCCTATTTCTCGCCCCCTTGAGCAACTGGGTCAGTCGCTTGAGTCTATTCGTTCAGCGAGCATAACGTGTTCCCCCAGTACGATAACGACTTATTTGCAGCCCGACGTACGTTTTTGTACGCATGCCGATTCTATAACACCTCGATCAAATTATTATTATTACTATTATATTGCAGGTTATTGGAAGCCATCAGCGTGAAATAAACGGAAACAGCTGATTTAGTCGGCGGAAAACATTATTACATCATTTCAACGAAACTGTACGGTAAAAAGAAACCGCCCGACGGACGCGTTTAGAAAATCTGTAAGGTCTGTAGTTCGAACGATGTGTGATCAGCATTACGAGTATATCGTCTCATCTAGTTACCGATAAACGGTGTTGTTCGTTTGTTCAGAGCACGTAATATTTACCAATACGCGCACGGTTATTTTTCCGTCGTCGATCTGGGTCAATTGAATTATATATTTCGAGTAATTAAAAACGTAATCGACCTTAAAACCGTTGCGTATAATAATATTGCAACATCATCGCGGCTGTCCTCGTTTCATGTAATAAATTTTAAAACTTCAATAAACCTAGTGAAAATCTACATTTCAAAGTCTAATTGAATGTCCATTAATCTCCATACATTTCGAATTGATTACATAAATCACGGGGCGCGCGATTAAATTCTATTGCAAGCTAATTGTCATGATCGTTAACGCAACGTATAATGCGCATTCGGTATTATGCCAATATTATTAATATTCACGATCGTTAAAATTGTTAACGGAATGCGCTCGATCCATGCGTTAAGACTTTAATTCGTTATTGTTCATACATTTGGATAACGAACGTTTAAACGAATTATAAAATATAACGACGTCTCGTTTAGACGTAATAAAGCATTAAAAAAATAAATAAATCGTTTAATCATCGGGCCGGTTTCTTCTACGATCCCGTGTTTGCCTGTTATATCCTGTTATAACACCTATTTTTATAATAGATACTTATAACTGCGAGACAAAATATTTTTACATTGTTTAGGTCCATAACATAATATGTTCTTTGTTGAATTGCTATAGATATGTCAATGTTGACATTACGGCCGGTAACTTACGAGTATGTACTACGTGATTATTTTTTTATTTTTTTTTTTTAAGAAACCAACAATATATACAAAACAATATACTATTATTTAGTAAAATACTTTAAAAAATCACTGTTCAATAAGTTTAAAAAATACTATTCACCCTACAGAATAAACCATCGAATACTTTTTTTGATAATGGTACTCACAGAGTGCTCTATAATTACAATGAAAAATTATTTAGTATACTCTAAAAATCCAAAAATACATTTTTCGACATAACATAAAAATTATAATCCTTGAATAAATGTTAAACACCATAAAGTTATTAAATTAATTAGTATATAAATAGTAATATTATAAATAATTTATAAATTTGCATAAAATATTCTTAGTATTTGTTCAAAATCTTATACTCTTTTGTACACGCCATAAATACTACGCGAAAGTTTGTTCAAAAACCAGTAAATACTTTGTTTACTTCTTCTTAAGTTAATTTTTTGTTATTATGCACGCACATTCTTAAATTATTTATGGTTTTATTTTTTTGAATTAGGAGAAATCTTTAAATAATGATTTTATTGTTGCATGCAGGTTCAATCCCCAGGCTTTTTTTTCTTTCTTTTTATAACACAATAAGTGCATGAGCTGGAAAAAAACTGGAGACGATGGTTTGAGTGAGAAGCCATCCGTTATTGACACTTGACTTAACTATAATACAAATACATAAGTGTATCATTTTTCTTCTCCATAGTTCCCAAAACCTACACACTTGGCGAACCACGTTCGATTTTACTTTTTAAAGAATTTGTCAAACGGTTAAATAATTATAAATAATGTGCTTTGGCGCGTTAAAGTAACAACAGTGTGCATGCAATGAAATATATACAATTGTTTAACATAGTTAAGATGCTATATTAGACTTAGTTAAGATGCCCCATTAGACGGGGGCATATAGTATAAGTGTTCGCACAACGGCATTTTAGTAAGGCATTTGCTAAAGTGTATAATAAGCTAGGTACATACTAATATTTCTACCACGAATATGCGATGATGAATATAACTAGATTGAACATTGTACCATTATTGTTAAATTAGACCAGATTGTATAGACGCATTGTTGAATTAAATGATTCTAAACGCTTTAAACACTATTTGTGTGAACTCAATAATTATACAAATATGAGTGTTATATTTACCATACAACTATACAAGTATAAATAAGTATAAGTAGTCCTAGGTTATTTACACACCGATTGTTCTAGAATGTGTCACGGACTACATCAAAGCAAGTTAAAATAATATTATTTCTAAAGACTAAGTCAACAGTACAGTATACAGTCCACGTGTATCCAAGTCACCATGTTTGAGTGAATCTTAATTTAGCCCGTGCAGTTAAAAATAATTATCTGGAAAAACGTAAAAATAAATAACGTACAATATTAACCTGTTAACTGCTGTTAACTTTGAATGAGGAAGGATCGAAACATTCGAAACTCACGAACGCCTGAAAGAAACGACAAACTTTTTATTTTTATTTGCCATATTTATTTGGATGTTTGAGGTAAATAAATGTTATTTTTACGTTCCTAATACAGTTTTGTGAGAATTTCTAGCGGTACATCTAAAAATAATATCCTATTATGTTAACCATTATAATACTATGTTCTTTGTACAATATTAATAGCTCTACCATAGTCTGCTGGAACAATTGTTATTAATATAAACATCGTATCTGTGATATTGTACCGACACCGGCTTATTGTGAATTAAACACACGCCAAACTTCTCCCAGCTCCAGATTAACCGACAGCAACGAGTGTACAGAATCATCTGCAGATTTGTTATGACTCGTGGTTATGAGCATTTTTAAACACAAACGTTCACAATCCGAATTCACATGACAAGTGAACATATATTTTACAGTATTTAAAATACTCGGAAACAAAAATGTTACCGGCAGAGTATTCGAGTACAATATTTACCCAAATGCTCAACGCGATTTTCGGAGAATTTCTCAAGTACGTGTAGGTATATCATTATGCAGACACGCGTCGTCATATTATTTTAATAATAATCGGCTCGTTATTGTGTGTGAGTGTACGTATGATGTATAAATTACTCAGCAATTTAGTCGTCGAACTCCGACGGCGGTTTGTTCACTTTCGAAATAAACTCAATGTATTGCAGCACTGGGGTATTTTTTTCGTCGGGATTTTTGACTGGTTGTGATGCGTTGAGGACGGACAGCGAGAGCCGACAAACGAAGTCCTGGTGTCCACGATGCCGTTTCACATGGGAAAACAGTATAATTGACTAGAAAAACAAATAAATAAATAAACGAAAATAAATAATAGACGATCTATTGGCAAAGTTGTTGCGTCGGACCGATGACAGTCCTCTCCGCCTCGCTCCGTTTGTTACGTCGAAAATAAAACGTCCGCACGCGACAGACGACGACGACGACGTCAGAAGTACGACGACGGTAATATTATCAATAAATCATATAACGGTCCCAAACCCTCGTATCCTTATAGCCTCGTGTCACGTGTCCTGGGGCCTGCCGTCGAGCTGATGGATGGCCGCGTGTTCTCGTGCGTACACACGCGTAACGTCCGGTCGACCCTATCCGACAAGACGACCGGCTATATGTTCGGTCTTACCTATATATTATTATTATTATTATGTTGTGCAGTGGAAATATTTCTGTAACATTCAAGATGAACGATTGAAATGCTCTAATAATATATTATGTTAACTCCAATACGCGCGGTTCTTGTATGGTACGCAAACACTAAGTTTAACTATAATAGTTAGGTGTCATTATCCCGCGGTAATGTGAACATTTTAATACGGTATTACAATAATTTGTCTAGAATAATATTTTATTTTAATGCGCTCAAGAACTGCGTTTTAAGTATAATGTTTTTAAAATATTCCAATCGTAGAACTTATAATATACGATTTTTCCAAATAATTGATTAACTGTGAAACCGCAACTGTTTTTTTGACACTAACAACGGATGGTTTTAAATGATTCGCCGAAAAAAACACGTGATAATGTGTAATTAAATACAGATTGTTTTTTTTTTTCTCAATATCTGAAGTTATTTATAGTTCCCCGTATTATTTACTTAAGAGGTTTCCTGTAGCTGTTATTAATTTTTTTCATAGTCGATTTCAATATAAAACGATCAAGCTGAACAATAAAATTGCCACTTGGTTAAATGTAGTATATCAACGTTTTATACACGTACACATCTTTCTAATAAGAATACAAAAAGTGAAAACAAAAGCAATTAATGCATACCGACGAAATTGTTCGTAGTCTTTGTTAATAATCGAGGTTACTTGTTACGGTAGAAAATTGACTTTTGTTTTTTAATCACCATTCGATGGTCTAGAACAGGGGTCGCAAAACTGTCGGGTTTTTAAAGGATCGGAGGCACGTCGATCGCAATAAGAATAAAAATGTTGAATGCGGATCATGTTGGAAAAGTTCGCCTACCCATGTTTCAGACTTTATATACATGATTAAATCAATAAGATTTCATTATACACAATAGTTATTAGTTATAACATAACTTTAACTACAAGGATCGTATAGAAACCGTAGAATCTAAGTAAATCCTGAGTTTAATTTTTCATAATATAAGATACTACTGGTTCAAAATAAAATGTTTTAACATTTCTATAAAAATTGTAGGTGTATACTTGGTACCGGGAAAATTAATCCACATGCATGTTGATAGAACATACAACGAGTATACGGTTGAAAACTCAAATAATTATTTTACATCTATGAACTAGGAATATGAGGGGCATTTCTTACCGTCATTTAAATACAATTTAATAACATAAAATACAAAACCTTACGGTTTTTTTGCATTGCCTTGGGGAGGCCAAGGGTTTCGTACGATCGAGATGCAAAGACGCGAATGACGACTGCAGGTGGAGCGTTTGAAACATTGGTTAGCTACACGACCGGTTGTTAACGTAAGCGTTTTGTGGATTATATCAATATGTGTTTAACTCTACGAAGGAAGCGTACTTCACGAACAGCGTTATAACTTACATTCAGTACACCGTGGCAATGTAAAACAGCCAAAAAATCGCTGTGTGAACCCGGGTCAGTGCGCCAGCTGTATTTTTCGAAAACCAATAACGCTGACCATGGATCGTGGACTGCATTTTTTCAATAGATGTAGATTATATAGTTTGGCGAACTACAGGTTTGGACAAACAGGGCACAGGAATTGATTTTAGGGAGATGAACGACCAGTAAAAAAAAAAAAACTCCATTGTGACTCATCGGATATCTTGGTTTTTAGAAAAATGTACGAAAATGTTGCAGACTCCCGACCTATAATGTATCAAACGGTCGGGTTTCGCGTCCATCAGCCGGATCCTATTACGAAACAATAATTATACACCCCGTGTAGACGGTCCGGGGGTGATTGACGGTCGACCGCGGTCAATCGATCGCAAGTGCGCGCGCGTAACCGTACCGCAAATAATTAGACGGCCGTAAATTCTTGTGCGTCTTGTTCCTGGGTGAAAGTGAAATTAGAATATAATAATAACGATAGTAAAAAATGATGCACACCGAACCGTTCTCCCCCCGTCGGGCCGCCACACCACCCCCCGGGCTCTTCCGTCACACGGTGTCTCGCTGCTCTCTCATGTACGTCGATGATTTTCAATATTTTCGTTATTATTAACGTTAACGATACACTTATTATTAATTTCGTTATTATCCGTTCGCGTACAAAAGAAAACGGTGCTGCGGCGACGCGACGACGACGAGTGCAATAAGGACGAGCGTTGCGTCACCGTTATAGTTTCGGACAGCAAACTGCACGTCGAGCCCGGCGGTGATGCGCGCGCCACAATAGAGAAATCTACTTGTTTTTTACATTTTTTTTTTTTTTTTTCAATTAAATATGTTCCCGCTAATGAACCTGACGATCGCGTGCACAAGCCGTTCTCGCGGTACACAAAAAACAAACATCGTGCAGTGGCTTTGTGTTCACGCTAACCTCGTTTCGCCGGCGATCGCGCTCGACCGGTGGGGGGGGGGGGGGGCACGGGGGACTCGGCCGAAAAGATAATATTTTTATTGTACGTCGCGTGTATACCCACTCTCTCTATACGCGCGTACGTGCCCACACAACGCGCAATCCATCGTCTTGTGCTGTTATTATTATTATTATTATTACTATATTAAATACGATTGTCCGTCATCGAGCGCATACACAATGCGCACTACTATACACTATACTATTGTATGCACGTGTGTGCCGGGTACGCGGGCATACGGTCTCGGAGCAAATGCCAACACTCGGCGGCGCGTTCGCCTGGTCCGTTCCTTCCGGCCGGCGGCGGCGCGGCGCACGCAATCCGTTTCGTGTACCTACCGCGAAATCGATCCCCACGCCTGTTACATATCATACACGTACCTATAAACATAGAACGTACACGGCTTGTTACAATGATTATTACTACTACTACTATTATTATTATTATTATTGTATATATATGTATTTATGTTTGGCACATTGCGTATGTATTCGGCCTCCTATAAAACATGATGAATGAGTCTCCTGATTGATTTCGAACAACAGCCGTATACAGCATTATACATTTATACCGTTAGGTAAAAACAAATAAACAAACACACACACATACACATACAAATTCACGCTAGCACTCACATGACGAATGGCAAAAGTGTGAAAAATGATCGCACGACCGTGTGAATAATATTAAAATGATTTTCGATAGTAAAAGTCGAAACGCTCAGAGTTTTAGGCCGTCCAATGCTAGTTCAAAAGAATTTTTTTCTTAATGGATCTAAGTTTGTACCACAATACGAAATCATATAATATTTAATATTTATATTCGTCATTCATCGTATTATACGCCTATAATATTATAACGGGTGTTTATCGGAAAAACAAATAACAATAATTAGATAATACTTGAAGCGGTGTTCACAGAATTATGAAAATTATTGAGATTGGATTTTCGTTAACGGATATCTATAATATTTCTTTTTGAAAAAACCATGAATAATACAACAATAATTATTTAGTGAAATTGTTGTGAAACAAATACAGTACATCGATTCTATAAGGACATCGGCTTGTTGAAACGCTGAGATCACAGTCAATGACGCCACCACAACTAGCTCTATAATCACGGTTATTAACAGTTTTAACTAATCGCATAAACATATTTATATATTTACTTATATAATGACTCATCATAATTAAACGGAGAAATAAAAAATTCCTGCAACCATCAATGACCGAAATTATATCTAAAGTACATCAATAAATGAAAACAAAACTTTATCCAGATAAAAAGCGAAACTAAATATTATTTACTTTAAAGGAATCAGAAACAATGCATGGCATGGTAATTTAAGCTTAATATATTTCCCACGAACCGATATCGATCAAGTGATGCAATAAGAATTTTGAAAATAAATATGTATGTTGAATTTAATAATTGACTTCGATTCTACCATAATACTAATTTTACTAATAAATATCTTGACATGATGAATAAAACTAATTTAAAAGTAAAGAAAACGATGCCTGCGCCAAAAATAAATTTTTTTTACAAAATCCTAATGTCATTAAAAAATAATTTCTTAAAGTACCTACCTATGTATAATATTGTATAATCGTACTTTTTTTTTAAGAAATTATATGATTTTTAATTTTTATTCTCACTGAAGTATTTACAATTAAAACGCCATTCAAAAAGCTTAAATTAAGTTATAATATTCCTCTAGAAAAATAAATTAAAAAACAATAGAAATCGTTTGGTGTTCACGTTGATATCGAATTTTGTTTCTATATCAATTTATAAATATATTTTAGACGATAATTTAAGACAATAAGACTGCACAATGTACAACAGTGAAACTGCAGTAGTGATAAACTCGTAGTAACGTAAATATCTGAATATTTATAAAAAGAAAATGATTGCGATCGTATGTTACAGACAGCACAAAAATATTAAACTCTTGTTTGAAAACATTAATAATATTAACGTGGTTCTAAACGGTTAGGTGTTTAGGAAAAAATCCCATTGTGTTGGGTTAATCGAAAACGTACATAGTATTATATCGTGTACACTTTCAAAAATAGTATTATGTTATGCCGACAGCACGCTCAATATAGGTCGATGAAAATCGTACTATGTAATACACATGTATACACGCGTTACGCTGAAATGCGTGAAAAATCAGAAACACGATAATACGTTTAGCACACACAGAGTTGTATTTAAATACAAACGTTTCCATCACAATAATTTACAGCGCAATGTTTCGCGTGTCGTGTTTGACCAAATCGACAGTACCTATTCCGTTCCGAAGATAATAAATATATATTATATATATACATACGAGTACGTGTTTTGTGTAATACAATATTTTATCTTCGCTCGTGTGTCTATTTATTATAAGAAAAATGTCGTTGTGTAATATAATGACACTTGTATTATTATTATTATTATTATTATTATACAAGAAAGAATACAGGAAAAGGTTTATGTGACAATCCGTATTGCAAAATAATAAAAATATTGGAGTTACGGACGACGGTCGTAAATACTTCTCGGTCAACTAATCACAGTGTTATCAAAAAGTGTAAAAAAATATGCTCGAAATCAGATTCAGACGAAATTATTATATGTATTTCTAAGTCAATATATGATTTTCCCAATGTGAAACCATATTTTTCATCATTACCTTTGATAGCTAGATCCTCGATTGTTTTAATCGTTCAACGTTTCACTTCAGGAATTCCTCTTTGTCTGAACACTTTATAAACAAGGGTTCAATTACCTACAATCGTTTGGTTTTTGAAAAATAATCGGTTGCACGACTTATGAACCGTGAAAAAAATAATAGAATGAGTTAAAAGTTATTTCATTTTTACGTCGATCGTTTTTCAGCCCAAACGGTACTTTTGTATGAACTTTAAACTTTTCCAATGAATTTGCAGTAGATTGAAATGTTGTTAAGACTTTGCTCTATATTTGTTATTTTTTTTATATACTTAACCTGAGATAAATCTTAAGTTGTAACAACTTTAATAACAAAAAGTGTATCGCATATTATTATTTTTTGCGATTTACCCATTTATTGATATTATCTTTTCAATTATAATATTTAGAATTAATCGTCGTTTGTGGATCGTTTTCCATTTACCATTTCGATCGCTTTCAAGATTGTTTTTACGTTACGATCGGAACATTTCGAACGTGTCTGGACTATTATCTCTGTTCAATTATTACAATATGACCGTATTTAATCGCAACGGACGTGTGCGATATTAATCCACACTCCGATGTGGCGAAAGCTTACCGCTACGACACACGGCCGCTTGTGTATTCCCAGTGACACGTCAAAGTGCGTTTTTTCCTTTTCAGTCCCGTCGCGCGCACGACCGAGTCCTGCGGGGGGCAACCGCCCCAAGTGATATAATTTACAATATAATATACTGTCATCTCTGTTGGAAATCATTGCTGACCAGGTGTTTTACGGTTCGACATTTTTATTTTATCCACCATTACAAATATTATAAGCTTAACAGCTAAGCACGGCAAAACCGGTAAACGCACGTGAAATATTTCGGCGGTACTTTTCATAGAAACGTCACCTATAAGAAGCATTATGGCCAATCTTAGTTTTACCAGCTTTTCAGGAGGAACAGGCATTTTAAATGTAAGCAAGTACACGTTTCAGTTGGTCTTCGCAGCGAACCAATCTGCCTAACATTAAGACTAATAACAATGGGTCTTCTTGTGCGTCTTGCATCCGAGCGCGAATCCATTGGTACATAAAACGTATACTCGAATTTTTCGAGATTGGCCGTGATGGTTCTTACCTCTTAGGTCACGATATTATATTATTTCGACTACCCAATGTATACTTTAGCACTATTTCGTTTAGTTCCGCGGCTGCAGCCGCTGATATTTGACCTCGGCGGACGAACGATACTCGACCGATCGAGTTAAACGATGTACAACGATTGTAACTCGTTAGTCGTTACATCCGAACACTTAAATATTATGTTCGACCCGTTTTTGATGTTATGCTATTACACGAAAATAATATGGTGCATCGCGTAAGTATAGTTCAAACGGCTGTTGTTTGTTTTGAATACTATACCTTTCAACAATGTGTTCGTGTGCACTACATTGACATTGAAATGTAGATCGGGGAAAGTACTACGCACTGACCAGGTATTCGTTTATGTTGAACAAAATACGAGTGTCATTATTCATTTTTAGATAGTCGCGCATACGTCTTAATCGAAATACTGCACGATGCTCGCGTGCGTCCAAATTAGAGCCAACTGTTGCTTACGAAACGCGCGTGTATAGTGCGCCTGTGTGTTATAATGAAATTCGATTACCAATACAAATAGTCGAACGGCCGAGTTAAGTACACAATGGAAAGTAGGTAACGCGTAGTGACGCTCGTTGTTTTGCGAATATTCAAATCCGATCGTTCGACAGCTGGCGGGGACGCGAGTGGAACTTGATGAGATAAAATATTTATCGTAATAATAGTAATTGTTTGTACAGGACCGTATCAAATGCACTATACTCGCGCGCGAGTGGCACTTAATCACGCGCGTCTTTTGAAGTCCCGCGTATACACATAGGCGTATTCTCTTGGACGCGTGTTATGTGAAATAGGCTCTAAGATATGAGAGGGTATACCTACGTAGGTTCTATAATAATAACGTGCGTCGCAAGTGACGAGGTCACCGTGAGGAATCACCTGCGCCGGAATTTCGTACCCAGTTTTATAGGAGTGCCGTGGCACCAGACGTACCTACATACACCGTTGGCCATCGAACGGACAATATTATATTATACTAGTTAGACGAAACCTTGGCCCCGATGAGTACCTACTCCAGATGCCCTACCCTCGGGCTGTAATGCGATCCAATAGACATCATCGTCGTCCGCGTTAAGTAACTACATATATTTCTTATGCCGAACACGCGATTCGGAAAATGTTTGCCTCGATTTCCACCTCGACTCCGATCCTGATAACGATACTCTGGTGAAGACATCAAGTGTAAAGGACATTTCGGCACTTTTATTCCATGTTAGGATCCCAAGATTGGAAGTCATGAAAACTTGCGGTTGACTATGCCGAGCTAATAGATTCTACCGTTGTATTCAATTTTTCTTTGATAAGTAAAGATGTGATGAAATAAACTTGATAAAAGCACGGATCATAAACGTATTCAATTCTATCTATAGAGTTTTCAAAAGCGAGGCAATCCATACACCGGTTCAAGAAGAGCCTACTTTTTTCCGAGAAAATGATGTTGGTCAACGAATCGGGTAGAGGCTACCTCAAAAAGCTGCAAATTATGACCATTCCTTCAAGTTTCATTTACAAAGGAATTATGATGTATACAACCGCCAAAATAATTTTGAAAAGTATTCGTCAAAGTAAAATACGCGTTGTTAAAAAAAATATATATATTCTGAGAATATAATTTTATTTTTTCACATTTAAATGTACTTACCTTCTAGGTTTTTGCTATTGAATCATTTTAAAATATATTTAGAACTCTCACGAAAAACTACTCGTACATTACGATATTTCTTATCAAATTTTCCTTATAACAATTATTGCAATACGTAACTTCTTTACAGACACACACACACGAAATCGTAACGCATCTAAGATATTTTATAATAAAATGTTACAATCATTGTGCACATAATAACCAATCATAGTATACTACTCGTATATAGGAGTATAGAAGTTATAATTTAAACAATAACCTGACGGGCCAACTGTTATTTAATTTAAATTATAAACGAAATAATTGTATTGAGTGTTTAAAATGTGGGTTAAGATTTGCACGAAATGAATAACATTTCGATTACAGAATATTATTTCGAATAATTAATACCGTTTTGTTGTACGCGGTAAAATATCATAATTTATTTTCGGAACGGGTACCACCCAAGTCGGCAAACCGAACGATCTTTCAAGAGCTTGTTCCGTCGTCGTTTACCGCTCTCCAAGGGGTGGAGTCGGACACTGCGTGGTTTAGTCTATACCTCGGCAAAACCCCTTTTCGCCGACTCGTTAGTCGTGACGATAACACGACCGGTCGGCCGGGCAAGAGCCGTTTCGATTAATGACATTCGGGTGTGCGTGTACGTTTTCACGAGACCCCGGCACCGCATTATTTTAATATATTATTCCAACCGCTATGCACTGCACACGCGTATTATACGGCTGCTATAAAACAAATAATTCATGAACATCCTCCGACACATTCGTTTAAAATAACTTCTGTACGGCTTTAATATTGTACAACGTATAGTATACTACATATATCGGAGGTTAATTATTATAACTAATGTACATCGCCATACATATTATGGGCGCGGACGGGCGTAGTGGCGAATACGTGTAATACTGTCAGTTCTCGTTATTCGACAGCAGTCGAACCGACAACCGATAATCTGGACGAACGAATATTATTATTATTACCCGTTCAACGTAACTCTGCGCTGCGATGTAATATAATATTTCAAAGCGCGCGCGCGATCGCCAAATCCGACGGCGGTGTCGCGGCGGAGCGTTGATGAAATTGGAATTTTTGCTGTCCGACCGCCAACTGGTTTCGTTTATTTAAATTATTGTGATAGGATTTTTTTTTTTGTTTTTTTCCAATCCGTTCGGAAAGCTGTCTCGGGGACGATCGGCGATCGGTGAACGAAAGGCCGACTGGTTTCCGAGATCGCACGAACATATAAATCCGTACGTACCCGCGGCGCACTAGCACATCGTGTACGTACACTAATTATTACTGTTTAACAATTATTATTACTATCGACGTTTGGGTCCGGTGTACGTGCGCTACTCGTGTTTTACGATTTCGTTTTGAGATCTCGGGCAACCGTGTACGCTGCGATAACACAACGGTGACGACGATGGCAGCGCGCGACGTTCGTAATAAACAGATCATTCCGGACGAATTTATCCTGCGGCCCGAATGCCCGGTACATGGAATACGATTGTTTCCTCACCGATCCCTTTCGGGGCCGAAGACGGGTCGCCGGACGTGCGCGAACGGGAAATTCGTTACGAACGCGCGTCATCACACCATCGGTTCCGGAGCGTGTACCTACACGTTGTTATACGTATATAATACAACGATTGTATGCGCTATCACGGCGATGCCTACACCATATTTCTGTAGTAAAATAACAGAGAATAATTGTGACGGAAACGTTGTCGAAAACCAAATAGAGCGTATCGCACGCGACGCGTATCACCCAGCTGTTCGTAATCAAAGCGATTTATCTTATTTTCGGGTGCCGTCGCCGCGTCGTAACACGTAGCGCCCGATCGTTATACTGATCGACAAGTCGTCCGTAATCATTTTCCCGCCGGTGCGACTTGATGGAAACGGAAAAATCGGTCGTGTTTCCGGTCATCTTACACGATATACAGTATACCGTAATACCGGAATCGAAACGGTCCGCGTAGCTTGCACCTGCACAGTCATCACGTCATCATCTTGCGGACATGACGAATTTTGGCCACCGGGTACATCGAGATACGACCGATCTGGTAGAAAATTAGTCGACGCATGTTTTTTGTTACGATCATCGTTATAAGTTATAACATACTGAAAATAAAACGATTATAGTATTAGTAGTATCATGACGTGTGCCGGACCGATTTTGGCCAATGACTGTACCCAACTTACAGTTGAAATGTTACCGAGTACACCGAGTACAACGTTTTATCCACAACCTTTTATAGTCGACCAAAATGCATTACACGCGCGTGGTTCATCTACGCGGGAAAATAATTTGATGTAACATCATGATGGCCTCATGAGTCATGACCAACAAAAAGTACTCCGAATCATGGCCAGAATAATCAATAGTATTAAATAGATTTTACAAGTTAATTCCTGGTATTTTACATTTCTCTAATCTAATCTTTAGTGTAAAGAATAATACATTTTTCAAGATTATATCACAGTTTTACATGTGCTTTTTACGAATTTTAATAATATTAAACAATTGTTATTTATTGTCAAAAGGTTTTAGTATAGCGATTGTCGATCCGCATCAATATTGTTAAGTACATACTGTTGCTATAAATAGTATAAAAAAAACTTTATGTAATTTTTTTTTCCTCAAAATTTATTTAAATGTTTCGCATATGCAGTTTTCACTTTTCACATTATTAATTGATGACAATAATTTGCTTGAAATATATATTTTTACATAACATAATGCGAATCCTTACAATCAGCAAAAAATGAATTATGTAATCGACAAACGGTTACATTATGACAGTGCAACTTATACGTTTGTCGATTTAACCTATACTCTATACCTGTTGAATAACACACCGGCATGTTTCGCTCTGTATGTAGTGCCTACGTATAGTATTTGTTTGGTTTTAGATTTGCATACTGAAACCGTAGTGTGCACGGCGTACGCAACGTACAGTGAATGTCCACAGGAACTATAGTATAACCGTTTGATGACTATTAGTAAGGTATTGTTGTTGCAAAAAGAAATCGAATAAAAAACAAACTCAATTGTTTTCAGCGTATCATTTTGGTATATATGGTTTGAAAAGCGACGTCTTAAAATATACAAGTGAACGGTGAACTGTTCTATAAAATTATCTAATTAATGTTGTGGCGTATTTACTTATATATATATATTATACAGAGACAGACAACACGTAAAAAAATCAAACATTTTAAAATTGGACGAGAAACTCTTTTCCTTATTTTTTTTTTGCTTCGATCGCATGAAACACGTAATACTAATGTAGTAATGTCTAATATTTTTTTATCATCAGTCATGTTCCACCGGGATTTAAATAGAGCGATATCTCCCGTGTTAAAAGAGATAATCCAATTCTGTTTTTTTTTACAACAGTTTGGTAAATATAAGTGTTTTATAAAAGAAGTTAAAAAATGAACTTTTTCTTATAACTTTTATAAATTTCGAAGATAGATAAATTATAAAAAATCAAGAAGTTAATGAAAATAGAAAGTTGAACCATCAACGTTTTCAGAAAAATAAGTCCTATAAATCTGTCCTCAAAATTTATAAAAGTTATAAAGTAAAAAGTTACATTTTTAACGTCTTTTATAATACTCTTATATTTACCAAACTATTGTCAACAAAATTCACTTTGCCCAGGGATGCTCATTAAAAACACAGAATTTTATTATCTCTATTAACACGGAAGATATCGCTCTGTGTACATCCCGAAGCATACCCTTCATAAATATTCAATATAAATTTTACATTTTGTAAAGTAAAATATCATGATTATAGGCATTTGCTTGATATTTGTAAAAACAATGTCAACTACTGCAGGTCGTGGAAAAAAATAAAAAAAAACTTTTTCTCTCTTTGTGAATATTTTTCTGCAGAAAGTGCATTGTATATTTATTTATTTATTTTTTTTCATTTATTATAATTATAAAATGTTTCAGCACATTTAGTGCTATTACAACTTTTTCAATTTTTTACAATATGTTTGTTATAAATTTAAATAATTATAAGTTAAAAAATGACACAATTATTAACGGTGAGGGTGATAATAATTTGATAACATATATGATATATGAATATAATAATAAATATAAGGTTTAGTATATTAATAATCTTCATTTTCTGATGATGAGTCTGTTATAGAAATGTCTGTTAAGAGAATGTATTGGGGAAGTCTAGGCTGCAGTCGTCTATTGAGCGTTTTTTTTCCTATTTTGTAATGACGTGCACTGTCCAAGTTTTTTAGTTTAGCATGGAAATTTTTAAATTGGGTATTAATCCATGTATTTATCAGAGGTATTCCTGTGTCATTGTGGATCTGTCGATTTCTCATGAACCACGGTGTTTTGAGACTTATCCTTAAGAATTTATTTTGTAGGATTTGGATTTTATTTATTTTAGTTTTTGAGGCAGCAGCCCATACAGGATAGGCGTAAGTTATCAGTGGTCTAATTATTGTGGTGTAGAGGAGGAGAGATGATTTAATTTGAAGAGTTGATTTGTAATTCACTAAGGGGTAGAGAATTCTCATCCTGGCATATCCCTGAGTGAGTTTTTTATTTATGTGAATATTCCATGTGAGTGTATATTTATAATAACTAAGCTTGCGTGTTATCGTGCCTTTAAAAATATAAAAATATAAAACTGAAATATCACGATTGATTGTACCTGTATTCATTTTTTATTTCATTGTCCGGATCATAAATAATTATTAAAAATAACTAATAGAGTATTTGTAAAATATTATCATCAGGAAAGTTTTGAACGTTCCGGTAGGTACTATAAATTAGATAGCTTCCGACTAAGCCATATAAAATACACGAATAAAGGAAATGATTCAACCGAATCACTGAGCAAAAGACATGACATAAGGGATAGAAAGATGTTATTGAAAAAGCGTTACCACGATTATCTGTATATAATATACTATAAATGTATGCATAAAATGCAAATACCACTCATTCACTCACTATAATCGCTATATCTCAAAATTCAAAAACGACAGAGCGTATAAACTTTACTTTGACATAGTGTTTTCAATAATACTCTAGAATCCATAGTCAAGATGTACAATAAGTAGGGATTTTACGAAAATCGAATTTTTATACATCTTTTCACTTTTTGGAAGCCTGAAGATATTTCATTTTTTTTAATATTTTTTTTAATTATATGGTACCCATAAACCTTATAATAATAATAATAATAACAGTATTTATCCAGCATTGTTTAGCTTATATAACCAAAATGGAACTCTTTAACGCATTAATAACTACATATTAAGATACATATTTGAAAAACAAATATTTTTAGAATATACTACAGCTGGGCGCTTTCTTCAACCTAAATTTTATTTCTCATCGAATCTAGTAAAATATGATATCTGCCGGACGAAACCAGGTATCGCAGCTGGTTAAACGTATTTTTTTTCGAAGCTCTCCCCTACAGAGTTATTGTTGTATCATAACCAGGGCTAGGATTTGTATGCAATAAAAAATTGTAAAATATGCATTTTATTTACCAAAATATGCAAAAATATGCATTTTAATTTTTATAAGATAAACACAAAAATATAATTAAATATAATATAATATAATATACATAAATTATATCTTATCTTGGATTTTATATTGACCGAAATACTTTTATTAATTGTGTTTATCTTTCTCCGTCAAACTATTCAATCTTTAATCGCATAACTATTGTACTGTAGGATTGTATTTAAAAAAATAAAATTTGTGTTTGACAAAAAAACCAAATTTTATACTTTAATCAGCAGATCTAGAATTAAATACGAAATATTAATTACGAAATATAGTATAAAACATGCATTTATGCATTAATATGCATTTTATCCAAAATATGCAAAAACATGGAAAATAAAAACTCCACCATTTATCTCATCATGAGGTGATTCGTGGACATAACTGACACAATCGATAATCGGAAGTCGCAAAAAAAACATGCTGTTGCGTACAAATCCTAGCCCTGATCATAACATTAGGTACTCACGCGTCGTCGGCGTTGTAAATAATTACCAGAACGATTGATTTTTTTTACCATTTTTCATATGAAATCAACGCGTTACGACGTGCAGGTGCTAGATAACCGCGAGCGAAACACTTCAGCGTTCTAAAGGAGTTCATGACCGCGTGGAAAAAAACATCATTCCCATTGTCGCGTAACACATCCTCCGATGATACCGCAGCTTTCGACGGCATGTGCCAAACGTAATGCGTTCGCTCGGGACGAAGCTCGATCGCGTCTCAATCTCACGGAAACCCCCGAAGAGCTGCGCGTGGTCCCTATCTGCGTGCGCACACAATGCGATAAATTGCACGGTGCAGTTGTTATGCGCGCGTAAAAATACGCAACATAATGTAACGCGCGTCGTCGTGTCAACGCAGTGCACTCCGCGTACCCACCGCGTCTTACCGGTTTATTACTGTTATTTTTATATTTTTATCACAAATTCGTATTATTATCGTCGTCGATGTGTAATGCATCGTGCAGGTTTCGGTACGTGTACGCGCGCACATTTTTCCAACCGCGTCGCGATAATAATGTGCGTTTATCACGTTCCAGGCGTTTTATTATTTTCCACGATACCAATTTCCCCGTTGATCCCGAACGCGCGTGCGGTACACACATACACGTATAAATGTAAATACGTAACAGGTGGGTTTTTTTTTTTTTTTCCCCCGCATTTTATACGCGTCTTCGTTGGAACGCTTCCACACGTGTTTTTATTTCGCGTAGCATAACGTGAAAGAAAGAAAAAAAAAAAACAGTGAATAAATAAATAATATATATTTCCAATTAACCGTCGACAGATTTAATACGTTTATGTATTATGAACACGACCGATTGTCACAGCAAACACATATACAATCCCCGGCTGACATGTCGGCCGCGCGGCGGTTCTGCGGTACTGTACAGGTGCACCGGCGGCGTCCGCGTCGCCGTCGTAATAATTATATTTTACAAGCTTTAGCCAAGTCGAATACGCGTAATGGTCTTGTTGGTTTTTCGAAAACTGCGCGAAAACTGCGCGTACGGCTCGAGGCGTACATCATCATATTATATGCATAGGGTGCCGTCCACCGTACATGTTTTATTTGTATTTCATTTATATTCGTTTTTATTGCACGCGTATCGAATAAAACCGACCAATGTCGTAAAATTCGAGTACGTAAGACAATTTTTATTATTGCATTGCATATCGATATTATTTATTAAACCACAAATTAAGCGTGAAATTCGATTTTTTTTCTATACACCGTATGGACTTCGTTGGAAAAAATCCAGTCTGCAGACATTGGCACGTACATCGGGCCACTGTTTTGAGGGCCACGTGAACGGATGCGATAGATTTTAAATCGACACAAATCCAGTTAATGTAATGTAATGTAACTAATACCACGTTACATAATTTTTATATTTTTAACAGTCTTGTGAAGAAACAAACATTATTCTTGAACTGTTTTCATTTGAAATAAGTGATTTTAAAAACTTAAACGTATAAACAATTATGATATTCGTCTAGCATTTCAAAGCCGAAAAATGTGTATACAAAAAACATACCAAATCGTAACACATAAAGTTTTTCAACATTATTAAACCAAATGTTTTTCTACTGAACGAAAAAGCATATAAAATCAAAAATATTACACCCAGGATATGCTAACTTCATACACAATCTATATATATTTGTTTGCACAAATAGTTTTATTATCTTGTTGAAAATACTTCTCAATTATACAAAGGTACCGATAAAAAACATTTAAAAAATACTTAAGACACGATTAAAATACTTTCGGCAAAACGTTTTTAAAAATAAATACAATATCGTCATATAGATATTTTGATATTACATAGGATTACATTTACAAAACATTCAACTTTTTGTAAGTTTATTATTTAGTATAAATGTTTTACCAGCTTAAGGTTAAAGAAAAAAAAATCCACAAATAGATAATATGTTAGAACTGCAAGTTTTATTTAACTAATTGAAAAGACCATGTGAGTAAAATTTGATTATTAAGGTTATGGTTTATTATATTAAATAAAATAATAGGTACATTTACCGACGAAAAAAAATAAAAAATACAAATAATAGCTTTTATTCAAAACGAACTGCGTTTTCTTAAAAAACGATCAACACCTACTAATGCAACAATATAGTTACCGAAAAGCATTCGAGTTTAAAACACAAACGGTGCCGCATACATACATACGGATTTCCTCAGCGGAATTTATTTCCACGACGCGACGAGGTATAGCAACAGCGCGTGTACCCGCGTACACCTATACCGTCGCAGAAAGTTTTTAATTTATTCACGTAATGTTTCCAAACACGTAATGAAAACCGTACACACCGGCCGTATAATTTTATAACGCTCTTGTATTTATTATAATATTATGTGTATATGTGTTATTTCCACACGACGTTTAGTCTGATATTGCTCCACAATTTAAAACGGTCGTGTGAACAATTAGTAGTTCATGACGGGTAATAAACAGGTTATATAGGGGTTTTCTTCTGGATCGATTTACACACGCGTGAGTGCGTTTGACGCGTATACTGCAGGTAACAACGTTAACGATAATATTATTTTTCGGTCGGGCGTGTGATGTTGTGTACGCAAATGTGCGCGTGCGTGCGAGTTGGCGCGGATAAGTGTTCCGGTCCGGTCGTGTAATTTACATTAACCAATAAAATATGTAAACAAATTAAATAACGTCTGCTCTGCGGTGCAGGTGTAGTTGACCACCACGGGCTATTACTTTTCACGATCTTCCCGACGACAATGTCGAATGCCGAGCTGGTGGTTATAAATAGCTCGTGATACTATACAGCGGCGTGAGACGCTGATATGAGAAAGTGAGAACAAGAAAATATTCGTCTTGAATTTACCGTCGAATATTACGTTAAACATTCTGTACGGCGTGGCGCTTACATCGGATCTTGTTACAGGTACTACCGATGGGTTTCATTCACCGGGAAAACCATAAAAACGCCCAAAAAGTTATGTCCAATCTCGTTGTCTGCCGGCCGCAAGGTTATGCACGAAAAAATGGTACAAATATTTTAGTACGATAAACAACACATGTTTCAATGCGATTCGCACTTGCAATACTTAGTTGACATTATTCAATTCAACTAATTATACTAAGCGACCAACGCTATCTTACCATATATTATGAACTTTATTTTTAAGAACGTATATTATATACTTCAGAAACATCTAAAAATGTACTGTTATAGCTTTAGAATATTAAATTAATATTTTGTAAATCATCTAATTTGGACATATAGAGTATAACGATAAACTTAATTTCATCCGAATAGTATTATAATTCAAAAACGTTTTAATCTGTTCACGCTATTATTATTTACATTTTTTAGGAAGGTTTTGAAAATTTTACATTATTTACTGACCTAACACGGAGTAGTCTGAGGGGGTATATTGAAGCTTTTAAAATTTAAGAATCTTAGTAATTTTCCATTGCGTACTTAACTTTTTAGTTTTTTTTTTCTTGTAAAATAGTATTGATTTAAACAAATTTAGCGTTAGAATATTATAAATCAACTTATATCGTAAAAATAATAATAGCAACTAAGTAATACTAGATAAGAAGATTTATCAATTTAAACAATGAGTATTCTTCGATGAGATCCTTAACAAATTACGTACCTACAGGTTATTTCGCATTTCGTACCACAATGGTTGCTGACCCCTGACTTCAAATAATTTTATCCATCGAATATTCTATTCATGTTCGAGTTTTTAATTGAATTCGTCTGACTTATCTTTGGGAACATTGTAATATCAGTAAGTATATAAAGAAAGTACATTATTGCCAGTGTATTATTTTCTAAACGCTTAAAATTAAATGCTTTCCACATTTTTAAAGATATATGTAATATGTATATACTACCATAGCTTTTTTTGAATAGGAACCTTATTTTACGATTTTGTAATTGTTAAACCGTATAACCTATAATGTATCCTAAAGACCTAAGATTATTTGATTACGTAAAAACTTGAATTAAAATATTCAGTAACTATATGTTTTATTTGACTTCGACCTTCGCATAAAATCGTTTGTTGATGTTTAATGATTCATCTTTATGGTGCTTTCAAATTTATATTAATAATACGATCAACACATCAGACCTAATTAGTGACTTACACAAGGTCATACGAACCCTCTTATACACACGCTTTATCAATATTACGGTACGCGATGAAGAGCTCAAAATGGACTAAGTAAAATTACCTTGTTTCGGTGTCCTGTAAAACGTGTATTTAAATATATTAAGACTAATTTGTTATTATTTACATAATAGATTTAAAATTCTCTCAAATCTATTAATTCTAAATTCCGTAACATGACCGCTCATTTGAATCTCATTATTTTACTTTAAATGTTATTTGCTGTTGGTTTACTAATTTTTACATTTGATTCAAAACCGCGTACAGTAAAACTACCATGCATATTTACAACATATTTAGAGCCCTATCCGGTCAAACGGGGTGAGTGTTCATAACAATGATTTCAACTTTCAAGTTTGTTCATAGTTTTTCTGAAATCGTTTGAAATTTGTCTGTATATTCAATCGATATCGCTAATCCATGACGTGGCGTCTCGCTGGTCACGGTTCTTTTACGCAATAACATCTACAATTCGTATACACATATCTATTTGGAATACGGTAAAATCCCCCCCCCAACGACGGACACCTCCCAAAAGCGGACGTATTCACGGGAAAGTGTAAATTTTTCAATGATTTCAAATGGGAAGACCTCCGAACAGCGGACATCTAAATTATTATTAATTTTGAGTGTTATGAAAAATATGACGACGGTAAAAATGGTAACACACGGAACGTTTTAAACGCGCACGTTCATGTTTTTAAATGCCGGCGAATAAACGCTCGACATTAGACACTTGTATCGATATTCACGCGTCAAAAATGGACGTGCGACCATCGTTAAAATTCTAAACAGACCAAGATTACCATTAATTTCCCACGATATTGAATGTCTTATGTTTGTGTGCATGTACCAGATAATTTTTTTTCCGTATTTACATGCGTAATTAGAATACATTAATGATCATCAATATATCTTTGAATACTATAAAATCTACACAATTACATAGTGACGCAATCACGTTGAAAAATAAAATTATAATTTAACTAGTGCAATATAATATAATATGTTCTCGTCTTACACGTATTTCACTCTTTATGAATCCAAACGCGATTGTTCAATCCGAATGGCAGACTACATGTTGGTTACCAATAGTGTCCGCTGTTCGGAGGCTTCACTTTACCCGTAAAAAACGCGTGAACGGAAATCAATTTGTTTTCAAATTGTCGCACCATCGCGCGCAATGTATTTACGAACGTGTCAACAGTTCGTAGAGCATCGAACTCGAATTTGTCGGAGACAGAAATAAATTTTAAGTTATAGAAAAATATTGTACTTCATTGTATAACACAGAGGTTCCCAGGAACCTTTTTTGACTCACGGCACCCTTAATCATTTTCTAAAAATCCGGGGCACCCTATAGACTAATTAGGTTTTATTTAGCAGTGCATAAGTATAAACAAAAGTAGAAAGACGTAGGTATATGGTATATACAAATATTATATTTTATAAGATAAATTATTACATTGAACATTAACTTTATTAAGATTAATTAAAAACAACACAATATTTCTACCCATTAGGTTTTATATTATAGTCTGTTTTATTACACACAATGCTATATTTTATTTTTTATGAAATCGTTTTTTCTTAAAAAATATGTAATTAAAATAATTTCGCGGAACCCTAAATAAAGTTCGCGGCACCCTGGTTGGGAATCTCTGGTATAACACGTAGAGACTTTATTTTTAATTTGTTTACTGTCCAAAATATTCTTAGAAATACTTACATATTCTATGCGTACATTACAATTTTGAAAAAAATATTGCATTTTAGTTGTGCGACGAAAAATTATTTTTTGCACAATTTTTGGAATAAATCGGTCATTTATGTTTGTTTATTTGTTTTTCTGGACTAAGACATATCCGCTAAGTTCTCCATTCACGTTGAAAAAGAGCTCGTTGGGAATTTCTGGTCGTTTTATCGAATACATACGCCTTATACACGCAATGGACTATAAATTCAAATCTATGTATGCGATACTGGTCCGGTAATATATTCGGTGATGTATTTCGGTAATATTCGGCTTACGATAGCCATAGTTCAACACAAACGGCTTATAGTTGGCGAAATTCGGATTATCACGGTAAAAGTGTTCCGCAAATTGTCTATTTATTAAAACGCTTGGGCCAAGATATTTCTTCGAGCTATGGAAAATTCGACTTACAGACGTTTGCGAGTTATCCTCGGTTCCACAGTCATATTATATTGTGTAACGGTGGCCGGACGTGCTCGCGGATCATCGTGTTCGTGCTCTGGCCGCAAGTGTGGCGCCCGGTCATTGGTGGATATACACGCGCGAGATATAAGCGGGGAGAGAACGATAGATAGCGAGAGAAAGAGAGAGAGAGAGAGTGAGAGAGAGAGGCAAAAAGGGTCCACCAGGACACAGGACTAGACACGACGATCTCGTATATCATATATACGTTCGGCCCCGCTGCAGCAGTTGTTAGACGTGAGAAATGAGAAAAAACCTCGCACGTGACCCGGCCGACGACCATATAATGTACCAATAGCAATATAGGTATAAAATGAACGTACGCGTGCGCGAGATGATATTTTTTCACCGTGCACCGTATCAGTCGTACACGGACGGAGTACGGTCGAACTTGGTTAACTCGAAGTTTTTTTTGCTCGAAATCGCTATGTGTCGAACTTCTTCCACGGTCCATACAATTTCGTAATTTAACATTACAAAAACATCATATTTTACCCGAGTATTTTCGCGGGTAAATCGAAGTTCCAATGTTTAATTTATAAAATTTTAACACTAACAAAGCTGATGGACGCAGTTATTTCTCACCGATTTGCTAACGAAAATGAGCGGCTTCTTGGACTCGTCTAAAATAAAAACAATATTTACGTGTTACACATCTGTACGGGTTTCAATACATTTGTACAAGGTATAAACCGTAACCAAAAATGATTATAACACAAAAAAGCACAATTTAAAGTACAATTTAATCAATGTACCATTATGTCCGAAACACGAATCTGAACGATGCGGGATAAGTGCATAACCCTCATAAGGTCAAAAGATAGTTTATATTAGTATAAAATTGGAAATTACCTAATAGTTTTTTATAATCCGGTTGTTACAAACTTTTACCTGAAAATTAAAAATTAAACATGTTGTATAAGTCTAGCTTTCGGATTTTGATTAAGTTAATTTAATAATATGATCGTAGTAATATGATAATATGTAAATATGAGTAACCGTGTAAGTATCGGTTAATGCTTCAAGTTTCTACGCGGGTAAAATATTTAGACTAGTACTCAAGATCTTTTTCAAACTTCCTATAGTATTATGTTTACTTTATAGCAGAAGTGTCCAACTTTTTGAAAAGACTGGGCCCACATTATGCGAATAGAAATTGTCGTGGGTCACACACATTTTTAAAAACAAAACATTTTGTTATTGTAATATAATAGTTGATGTTTTAATTTCGCTTTATTTAAATTTAATTTAATTTTTAACATGTTGTAATCACATGTTCTTAAAATAATTTTTCTCTCAAAATATATAAGATTATGAATCGATGGTTTTTAAATTGAAGTAAGGCCCGCTTTAAAATCCATCGTTGGCAACATATGGCGCCCGCGCGGGTCTCTGGTCGGACATCCCTGCTCCAGCTGTTCAATAAGAAGGTATTTTAAAAAATGTTTGGCCCCGGCCAAGACCGATTAGTGCGAAGCCGAGTAATTCAGCTAGTTAAAAACTATATACACACGGCTCTATATGTATATATATATATATACTCGTATTGTACGCGCACACGTCACCGTATAGAATTTATATACTCGCACTGCGCGCGCGCACACACACGCACGGTTGTACTATAATAACGTATATTACACACATTTGTGTACGTATATAATGTGCGCGTGCACGTTTAATATAATGTATACGGTGTTCGCGGAACGTACGACTGACGCGGACGTCACACGCGGCTTCATCGGTCGTCCGCCGAGGATAATATTTTATATTGCATTATAAATAAGGAGAGCCTAACCCCGTGTACGTATAGGTACCGTGATAGTATCCGCGTGCGCGTCATCACGTTTTCCGTGTATCCGGGCGACGGCACTTGTATAATTTGTTTCGGTGAAAAACACGGACCGGAATGACACGCGCTCCCCTGACGGCAGTCGCGGATGCACGCGCGAGCAAAGTATTATAAAAAAAAAAATAATAATAATAATAAGAACAACGATGAAAATAATAACAATAACATTAAGAATAATAGTGCATGAGAGTGTGCCCGTTTAGTATTTATTTATTTCAGCATAATTCAAATCGTATTAATTCATAATTAATTATAACGAAAATCACAAGTAGTGAAACAATAAATAATATACACTAACTGAGCTAAGGTCTAAGCACGTATCTGGTATACGGATGACGGAGTTTCTCGTTTACATAAATCGTTTTACTGTAGATTCTTATACAATTTAAAAGATTGAATTCGCAATCTACTGCACCGTGTTCTATCGTATATGCTACACTGCTACCTCTAAAAACATATTTAACCAATTTTCATTAAAAACTTAACTGTGTTGTATTATACCAGTGTATAATTTATAAAAATTGGACTATTAAAATTGGCATTTAACCACAAAAATGATATTGCTGTTTAGACGTTTTAGTTTGCGAGGTGTGTCTGATTAACTGTGGACTAACTCATTTATATTTTGCACGAACTTTTTCCTTTTGAGTTATTTGCATCGAAATAATCTACGCCTATCATTCGACGATATATATTTGGGTGTTTTAAAAGCACGTGATTTATTAATTAATGAAAAAAAATAGAAAACGAGATTCAGAATGGAATATCTGTAAAAAATGTAGCATATACTGAACGAGTGTCTATAAGGGTATGCAGATAATGCATTAGAGTGTAATGTTGCCGTGCAGAGAGCGTGAGTGAGTCTATCATCAATATCGTGTCTTCGAGGTGCTTTCGATAGACGCATACTTCACGGAGTACGCGAAAAGAAGCGTGTTTTACTTGCATCGATTTCGTTTCATTGGACCTAGAATCAATGTAGGCCGCAATGTCGAACGCCAAAGCAATCGGTGCGAATGCGCATCTCGTCCCGTGATCTCCGCCGTCGGAGTTCAGGTTGTCGCGCGTTAAAATCTCTCTCTCTCTCTTTCCCTCTTTGTCTCTATTAATAATCCTCCGCCTATTTTTCCTTCTATTTTTCTCTTTCTCTCTCTTTCTCACTTTGCACACACACACACACACACACACACACACACACGACACAGACACGACGACCAGCGTTTCCACTGCCTTATAGTGTCTTCGTCGCGAGCGCTCGTATAGATCGTCACCGACCGATTTAGGAGATCCTGAGGCTATATAATATTGTTATAGCTATCATCGCGGCCGCGTGACGACACGAAAGCGTTACCGCGGCTGGGCGGGTAACCGAGGAGTAACCGAGTTCGGTCCCGTCCCGTCCGATTCGCATCAGGTGCCGCGCGTACTGCGACTCCGGTCCGCGTGCAGCGCAGTAGCTATGTACGCCGGCCACAACTCTAGTATCTCATTAACATAATATACGCGCGAGGCGCACAGAACAGGTATAGGTATCACCTATGTACTCGTATATATATATATATATATATATATATATATTTCGCATTACGGCGCGGAGTCTTTTATTATATCCCCCCCCCCCCGGTTCCCTCGCCGCCCGGCCGCCGCTGCCGCTAATTACCATATTATACGAGCACAGATGTATTATGCACGTAGCTTGGGCATAGTGGTACGCAGACCATTGCACCGCCACCGTCGGAGGAGACACGCACTGCACATGCGACGGCCGCCGCGTGACAAAATGATCGTGTTTCGCGATTGATCCGATGACGACGACCGAGAAATCGCGTGGCGGAATGCACCGCGCGCGCGTGTACGTGCATCGTACACACACACACACGCGCAAATAATTTATATACATATATATATATATACGGTATAAACACCTTACGACGACGGGTCAACGCGATATCGTCCATCTCCCGTTGCAGCATTCACCGTCATACATCCAGCCCGTACGGTTCAAAGTCTTTGCTCGTCCTCCTGTGTATATACGGAGAGACGGCGTATCGGCCCGAAATCGTCATCGTGCACGCTCAAATGTCGGTTATTGGACCTCGTTGACTGCAGGCCGCCACGAGTACCGCACGTATATTTTACATGATTATAATATAATATATTATCACTAGAGCTAGGATTTTGGTGACTTTTGCATTTTTTTTATTTAAGTGCTATACAATTCTAACCAAAAACTAAATTTGTTTCGTGATATAACAATGTAGAATATCTAATTTTTATTTTGCATTTTTTTGCATTTTTTGCATTTTTTGTGTTAAATGCATTTTATTGCATTTTTAAGGTCATTTTAACCTAATATTACAAATATTACGTTCATTTTGTGTATTTTAACTAATTTTTGTTTATTTTAAGCAAAACCAGAAACTATTAATAAAATAAAAAGAATTGAAACTACATTGTCCCTTGCTCCTAATGTAATCGGAGAAACAATATCAAACAAACTGAATAATGTTTTGATGAAAAATAATGGGTTTAGAGTTTTAAAAAATATATCTGCTATTCTGGACGGTGAAAATACAACAAGTAGAGATGGTATTCCGGAAGACCTAACTTTAAATGATATGGTTCATTTCAAATATGCCCCTGTTACTTCTGTGGACGTTGAACGAAGTTTTTCTTTATATAAAAACATTTTATCTGACCGCCGTCGCATCTTACTGTTTGAAAATCTTAAGAATCATCTAATTGTCCAATGCAATAATATGTGTACAGGTAGCGGTTAAATTCACAAGTCAAATTTATACCTATTTTATTCATAAATCATAATTATTAATTAATATTTTAATAATAAATTTTTTTCACTCATCTAAGTACATTTTTTTGGTAATTTTTCAAGTTCATTTTTTAGAGTTTTTAGGTCATTTTTGCATTTTTTTTTAGTGCATTTTTGTGTATTTTTTAGGTCATTAAAATCCTAGCTCTAATTATCACGATGAACATTCTGCGCGGCGCAGTTGTGTATCCATATCGTGCTGGTAAGAGTTCAGTGTTTTGCGATATAATACGATTGATAAAATATAATCGTCAAGTGCCAGACAATTTTGTTCTCTAATAGTATATAGTCTAAGATCAGCGGTTCACCGCGGGGAGCGGATGCAGGGTGCTTCCGCAATGCGAGACGATCCTTTCTTATTCGTTTCTTTCATGTTATAGTTTATACAGCCATAAAGGGGAACCACGTACTGATATAACGCATAGCCGAATATAATAGTAAATATTTTATTTTCGTTGCACAAAATACTTAATTACGTACGTAATATATATAAAATTGCTACGTTTGGCTGTAGTGTAATGCATTTACGTAGAGTACGTGTGTGCATAGTGTATAGTAATGAAGTGCCAATTTTATTTCCTGTTTTTATTTTATTTTCGACTATGAATTTATGTACATTCGAAACTTTTTGTCTTATATCGGTTGTTCTGAATTTATTAATGTTTAATTGAAATTTGATTGATAGTTAATGAAAATTACGGGATGGTCATGAAAAGCAAAGTATAGTGTATACTATATATTATACAACCTACAGTTTTGATATCTATAACGGTAGCGTAACGTTCGTTACTATAATATATACATATATTACTTTTACTATTACTATTGTAGAAACATAATATAAGCTGACTATACATCAAGTTCCCTCATCCACAGTTTATATTGTAAGGCCTATGGCCAATAATCGGTAAGTAAGAGGACGCCAGTTCTCCACGATTACCATCACGCTAATTTGAACTCCATACAACTACGAAACAGCCCTAAGATTGTTAACTGTGTCAGTAAGTCTTAATAAACCTTTATATATAATTAATCATCTGTACTAATACGCATTTGTTTGTAATATTAAGATCCTATACACCAGAGCCACGGTTAATTATATTCAAAAGAACCTAACTTCTTCTCCAAATATCTTATATTTAACAGGTCATCCCCGACCACAATGTCTAGGATTATATCTCGTATATTATTTGAAGTCGAATGCGAGAACATCGAATAGCTGGTTTGTAAAAACATAATATTTATCGAAAATCGAATAAATATCCGGTGTTGATCGATTTTTAGATAACCTAATACAATACGGTTTCCGATCGTTTTCGTCCAGCCGACGATAAAAAATGTGTGTCGATCAAACCGGCAAGTCACGATGGGTAGAACTCGCACGCGTGCGGTTGAAACTTTCGTCTCGGATATCGTTCAAACCGATGCGATGATGGCGGTAGGATAATAGCCGCATGTCACAATATACCATGTACGTGTTGCCGACTTTCGAGTGCCATCGGGGAAATTGTGGCATTTATTGCAGCGTCGTACCGACAGACACCTGTGCGCTAGCCATGCGTTCTACGGCGGGCGGAGGTGCCGAAAACATTTCATCGTATCATCGTATACCTCGGGAAATGGACGTGGGACCGATCCGCAGGACCGCGGTCGCAGGATACGGACGACCGCGCCGAAGGAATCGTCCGTAGACAATACGACGGCGTGTTATCGTGATATCGGTGGATTCGCTTCCGGCCATACGGGCCGAGGAACAGGTCGTGGACGCTCGCCGCCATAGGCGCAATTTCAATAAAAAAACTGAGGGTGCTTAAGCTCTGTATTTACTGGGTATATAATTTATATTAAAACTATAAGGATTTAATAGCTTTAATTAGCAAAAATTTGAATAAAAATGAATACAATAAGTATTAAAATATACAAGTACAAAAGTTCAAGTTTATATAAGATTTATTCGCCTATCTTTTTCTGCAAATGAATCTATAACTTTATTAACATTTATTAATTTTGTCAAATTTTTTTCTATATACAATATTGACAAATCTGTTAATCTGTCCTGCCCCATTGAAACTCTAAGCAGTCTAAGCCATGTCTTTATCTTACGTAAAGCAGAAAATGATCGTTCACATGTCGCAGAACTAATTGATAGTGTAAGTGCCACCTGAAATTGATTTGGTCTTCATTACTATTTTATAATTAATATTAGAAATATCAAATAAGGTAGGTAGCAAAAATGGGTTAATAAATTACTTCTAACAGTTTGTATATATTTGGATATACATTTTTTTCTATTATAGTTTTTAATTACATTAAATGAAAATCTTTGTTTATCTGTTTTAAACAATTTTTTGCTACCATCATTTCTGCCTTGAGTGATGCAACTTCAATATTAAATAAACCCTAAGATTGTATACTATGTAATGTAATGCTATAAACATACAATATTGTTAGGTAGAAAGTTATTTTTACTTTAAAATGGTTAATAAACGGTTGACTTTCATCAAAGTCCATCAGGAAAAAGTTGTCAATAGCGGAAGCCAATAACAAACTTTCATCAGAAAAACGTCTTTAAGTTGATTATTACAGTATCAAGTATGACAAAATATACTTTATTTTATCGAGTCGGTGATGAACGTGATAATTATATAACTGTCCGCGATGACCGGGTTTAGTAGAAAATATATATAAATTGGGAAATAATAATTAATAGTGTTCTATAAATATATTTGAATTCGACAAAATGTGAATTGTCGTCCGTCGAGTAACATTATTTTCATTTATATTTCATTACAGTTTATTACTCTGATAGTCAAATGTCTGATGACAAGAGATTTTTTTTTGTAAAACTAAGTTTTTGATACATAAATACGAACATTATTTGAGGGTGCTAATTGTAAAATTGGGGGTGCTAATACCCCTTAGCCCCCCCCCCCTATTTGCGCCTATGCTCGCCGCACAGTACAGTAATGTTATAACGCGCGAGACGATGGTGATAATAATATGCGGACGACGGGCTCGCGATTTGTCACCCCGCGGGCGCGTGTATTAAAATATTATTATAACACGCGTACGGTCGTAAATCATAATAATATCGCGGATTCGCTAGGTGTGCGCAGCAGAACGGCTAAGACTGCGACGACGACTTCCGGTGTGAAAAGCGTGAATTACGGCGACGTGTCCGATCCGCCGATATATGACCGTAGTGCCGGGGTCGTCGTCGTCGTCGTCGGACGAGAATGAATCATTCGGAGCCGGGGTGTCGGAATCGCTCGTACACGTATATATATATAATATATATAGCTGTACCCGGCATTTATATCATAATAATATAATACGCATATTCAAACGTGCTTGTACATTATAATATATCCATATACGAGAGCTCGTCCAAAGTTTTATTGCGAAACTGCACACACGCATACGCACGCGTTATACCCAATAATATATTACACCCGGCCGTAGCTATGATATCCGTGTACGATATTATATTATGCACTCTTTTACACACTACTGTCGCCGGACCGGCAATACAGTACAACGTCGATCGGATGATCTACGACCGATGTAAACCGCAGCCGAGCCAGGCCACTGCCACATAATACGTACCGGTAATAGTAATGATAATATAACGAAACGCGCTCCGTAATATTTTATTTCATACGTTCGTGTACAACACCGTGTGGGAGACGAGACCGACGACGACACGCTCCCAATAACAGGCGTGCGATAATATGTTATTATTATTATTATTATTATTACTACAACGGCGTGTTGGATCCGAATGATATTCGAAAACTTGAATAGGTCGAACTGAACGCGAATTTGTTCCTCGTGGAGGGAACTTCTGCGACTCGGAGAAAACACACAATGTAATATGCATTTTGCTCGTCTCGACGTGCACCGAAAACTGTTAAGCGTGACACGGTGTCAGAAACTCTACAATTCAAATAATTTTTGGCCAGAACGTCCGTCATTATGATGTGTTAATGGCGACGACTGCTAAATACGATGATACATCAATCCGAATCCGAGTCGAATGCAGCAGAACACGGTCTTGTCGTTTACGCGGATATTTTTAATAAGAATAAGAATATTTATTGCTAGAACTGCAGAAATGTAATACAAAATGAATAAAAAAAAACTACTATCTAGATACAGAGTCTAGCTTTACGCAATGTTAAGGTAGAATCTTTTTTTGAAGAGCAATAGTACTGATATTATTTTTATGTTTATTTTACAATAGTAGAAAAAGATAGAAAATTAATATAATTAATATACTAACGAAAACGACTAAAAAATGAAATAGGTTACATTTTCAATAACATGAGCAAAAAAATAATATGATATATTATTGAAAATAGCATTGTAAAAATACAAATAATGACAATATCATATATTTTAAATTGAAATAAAGGTTAAAATGTTTTTTAATTTAATATTTGAGATTATCGTAGTTGATAGAGTTACATAAATCAACTTTCGACTTTCAGTTATCATTGAATTCATGATTTTTAATATTTTTTATATTATCAAGCCCGGCCGGTCGTTATTGTTTTTTTTTTTTTCATGACTTATTTGTTTCTCAAAATCAACAACGATTGAATTTGTTGACACGCGTTAGATGCTTCTGCCTTGTCGTCCTCCCACTTGCAAGTATGGCAAATCGATTTCGTGGGAAAAAACTCTTTGGTTTTTTTATCCCCGTGGGTTGGAGTTCTTTGGAGAGTTTGAAAAAGATGACATCGACGTTTGTTGTCTTTTTGATAAGACGGGGGAATGGCAACCAGTTTGAGACGCACTGCGGTTTTTATGAACACTCGACGAGGCCTTACCGTGCGTTATATCTGTGATGCGTGCATTATAATACAATGTTTACGAATCACACGGTTATTCGAAAAATTCACGATAACTGATCGCGGATAACTCGTATGGACACGAAGCCGTAGAGAGTCAACGCCGAACTGACAGTCGATCTTAAGTATACACTAATACGAAAAACTCGTATTATCATGAATCACGACGTTAATTGGAATGTGTAGTGAACAGACTAAGTTGCCCCTGATTTCGATCGTGTCGTGGATAATTTCTTCAAGTGAAACTGATTTCGTTCGAACGATGGTAATAATTGGCATATAGTCATATAGCTCGGAGCGTTAGACTTTACCAATATCATACACATAGTCTGTTATTCCGAAGCGAACTACATCCAGTAAGTTATAATAGTATAGTATATATAAAAAAAAAAAACCACAGATAATTAACTGGAGAGCTGTGGTATAAAAACTGGTTCATCTACAGTAATTTATTGTACGACGGTTGACAATTATTTATAGCGCGTCCATAATTCGAGTGATCGGTGCACCAACTGCAATAGTATTAGAACAAAATAATCATCGACTTGCGGTGCTCACTATAAACACGTAATTGGAAAATAATAGTGACTAGAGGACTTTTTACGATGGTGAATATATTATAACCAAACTAAAATGGCCGAATATTATATACGTCTAAATTAAATGTGTTGATGCAGGAGTCGGAATGATATATGATACCTACAACTACGGTAAAGTAAACGATCACTGTTTCGGGCGTGTTTTGAAAACAGTTTTATAAATCATCGATTTTTGAGATTTTTTACTATGGATATGGGATATACTATAGTAGACTTAATAACTTTGCACACGAATTTCAAGTCTTTAAAGCCCAAAATTACATGGTTATTTCAAAATTAATCATCGTCATATAATTGGTGAAAACCATAAACTACATCGTAATTCCAAATTCAAACGCTTATAAAAAAAAAAAATGAGTCGTGCAGCTTTAAATACATGTTTTTTGAGAATACGCAGAATGATGTGAGTAATAATAGTGGTACATTCGATGAGAATAATCTTAAACTACCAGGTCAAATTTTGTGTGAATCTAGTATATATAATCATAAGAAAAGTAAATATTCTAAAGCTTATACATTTTTTTTTGAAAAATATTTTGTATTTTCAAATATATCTTTATCATGATGACATGATGTGTTTTAAAAATGTTCAAACTGTTAAAAACAATACTTAAATGTTCAACATGGTTGAGTTTTAAAAGATTCAAACAGGTAAAAGTAACAGGATCAATAGACTTTCGAAATAAAATTGGGTCGAATAATTTTGTAATTTATTTCACCTCTACTCTTTAAAGCATATTTCAAATAATACATTAGCAACACAACATTGGTCACATTGGTATAATTATTATACTATAATATTATGTAAAAAAAAAAATGAATCAAATATCATGAAGTGATCATAGATTACTCGTATATATTTTGAAAACAGCGTACAAAATAAAATCCGAGCGATTTACTTAGTTATACCAAGTACTAATGTTGTATTGTTTATTCGTATGGCATTATTATAACATGAAAATATGTTAAGTGAGCAATAAGAAATTATTAAGTGTGCACCGACTTTATTACGGTATCTATTTATATGCATTTTTTAATTTTATATATTTTTTTTATTTTGTTATAAATCTGCAGCGGTTACCAAACTATTTACACAGTGGTGCCATTTTTTGGACCAATGCCAGCATTGGTTCCCCGCAGTGAATACAACAAGGAGCTTGCAGTATGCGTAATAAAATGCACTCTATAGTTCATCTAACACTAGTTTTGTTTTCATGCGTGGGCCACGACCGTTGTGCCGTTTGAATGGGTTGGGCACCACGATTCACGGTTTGGTAACCACTGTTGATTTAAGCAATATAAAATAACAACAGTCGTATTGTTTGACCGGGATAGTTGCTGGCCGGACAAATAAATCATCAGGAACCCCCGTTTCCTCACTACTAATGCTGGTTACGAGATTAAATTGGAAAACCGATGCATTTTACAATCCCATCGGTTGTCATCAGCAACCGGCATAATTAAACATTGTGGATTCGTCAGTCTATAATTTACGGATAATATTTTAATAAAATTTTCAAATCGGCGGTCTCGTCGCAATAAAATCTCGTCGTTGTACATTACGTCCAGTGAACCAAAATCAAAGAGCGCAGAAATGAACACTCTCAAGTTAAGAATTATTTCATTTTATTTACAATATACTACCCCTATCACAATTTCACATATTTAACTGTTTACATTATTTTTCAATGACAAATAATTAATACTCAATGTGAGTAATGAAAATATTGTAAAATATTATAGATAATGTATACTTACGAATATGTTATTTTGAATTTTCTCGGGTCTATTATTTTTTGACGTCTTTATTTTATGACCTTATGAAATCAAATAATACATTTTATTTGTCACGAACCGACGAACCCGTGGAATATGGTAATAATAGTCGAACTGGTAACGATTATTTTAGTTTCCGCGATAAGAAAATCGAAAATAGTACAGAAAGAGTGTAATGCAGCGAAACTGATTCATACCCAATACACAGAAATTATACATAACTATATCTGTTTCTATCTTTTTTCTACTTTGTTTATAAATAAAAATAAAAATTTCTTCTTTTGAAGTATTCGGAATATTCCTGTACATTTAAATTATTTCGTTATAAATACAAATGGTAAATGTAAATGATATTAGTCTGTTCATTTGTTGTACACTTTTTTTTGTGTTATAATTCAAAAAAATTATCTATAATTTTTTGTGGGCCCCAGTACACAATTTAGAAAGGGACCCCATCGGCATTTGCCGACTTAACGACCGTTAAATCCGCCACTGCAGTCTCAACCAATACGGAATTAACGTTCAAGGGGCGTTTGACCAACTGACGGATATGTATAAAGATGACCGATCCAGGACGGAAGACACTGACGTGATTTCAGTCGTGGAATCAATCTTTCGATTGTTTTTCTCCCTGATCATCGAAACGTTCTGTCTAGTCTGCACTCTGGGACCGCTATTGCAGTTCGCGTTAATGTTCATGTGCTACGTGGTCAACAGCCTGTGTGAAATAATGGACTCGAAATGCCTTTTCAAAGCGAGTGTAAAACTACCGACTTTCATACTGGAAACGTCCATAATAGTAGTGTTCATGTTGTTTTGCGTAAAATACTCGTTCGTCACGATGTTCGATTTCATCGATAAGACCTTGGTCAATGTCGTGGGCATTTTAAAACTTTTTGGACTTCCAAGTTGAAAATATCAATGCGCATAACTGAACACATGCAAGATGTTTTTATATTGTATAATGTAAAATTAAAAAAAAAAAAAACTTTTTTTTTTTTACTAAACACTCTTATATAATAACGACCAGTTTCGATGTTTATATCAAAATTATTTTAATGTATATTTTATAAAACATGTTTTGCAAAATTTATATTGTTGTATAAGTTAATTTTCGAAGTTTTCGTTTGCACAAATGTATGCGATATGTCCAGCGGGGTTAGTTGGGGATGTTTAGGGATAAGTCCCCTGGAGTCTCGGAACCTTATTTTACTAATAACTTTGCAATAGTATTTACAGGTATTATTTTTGTTTTGTGTGCGTCGCCATTAACGTAAATGTTTGGTACAGTTTGTGTGGAGAAAATTGACAGCTATGATGAAATATTTACAAAATAATTGTTTGTGCCCATGACTTTATCGGTGTACGTATAAATAACTTTGAATCAATTAATGTTGTTGATAAAATAAAAACGCTACATCATGGATAATGTTCTATTCTTTAAGACAAAAGCAAATTATTTGATCCTTCATTATGAATGTACACTCAACGGTTTTGACCCGTGGAAGACGGGTGATACACGTCCTTTTGGTGTTGTAGACCGTCGACTGCGAACTAGTAAATTCCCAACGCAACGGTTGCACGAACGGCATCCGATCAGTACGCGCGTACGTCCTCCCACGAACCGGAAAGCACGTAGTAGCGCGAAAATATAACTTAGCAATTCTATGACTGCACTTTGTCTACGTACATCCATTTATGCATTGAAACTTTAGAAAACACATTTTTGTTTTTACGCCCGATCAGATAATAACCGAACGACGATGGCTTGCACAGTAAGGCACAGCAACTAGGTACAGTGGATTAGGCCTACTGGGGAAACCACTATAAAAAAAACGCTCTGTGTGTGATACCTCATGATTTAAAATTAAACAACACAATACGTGTCTACAAATTGTTTATTGTTTAATGTTATCTAAGGTGGTGCGGAAACTTACACGTTAGTAAATAATAATACGAAAAAGAGGCTTCTGGAACATCCACATCGTCCACCGCCCAGCTATCGTCCCCCTTCCTCTCGCGCTACCGTCATAAATGTTTATAATACGATCACTTACTTTGATTATACGTTTAGCAGTATAATCAAATCTTGATTATTACTACTGTTGTTATATTTACTTTAATATAATAATATACTGACCAATATAAGAATATAACATTATGCATATTATTACTATTAATGAGCACGTATGAGCACCTGGACGGCTGAACATTGAGCGACAAGTATGATCTTGTATTATCATTATTAATACGATCGGCTTCTTTTAAGTAAAAGTTCACTATAAAATAATGTCAAATAAATAATGACTTAAACGGTGGACTGTGTAGACGACGCTAAACAATTATCATGACCTTTGTTATTTTAAACCGGTCTGTGTATCATCATGTTTTTAAATTACATAATTATTATTCTCTTCTCTTATTTGAGCATGATAAAAATATAATAATTGCCGAATCGTTAGGTGTATGCTACGACTATAAGTACTGAACATAAATGTGTGATATTCAAATATTCTACATATCATAAGATTAGATGAATTGATTGTGTATTTATGTTTCAACGGTTCATCATAATACAATCGATTGATAAGAACTCTTAAAGTTTACGTACGATATATTATTATAATCACTTTATTATAACATTTTCACCATGACAACGATGTATTCAACCTAGGGTCGCCAGATTTTAAAATCACCAAACCGCGACATCATATTGAATAACCTTTTTTTTTTATATTGAAATTATAATATGCATTATTTTATTTTTTAATTAGAAATATAAATAAAAAAAAAAAATTTAGGCAAAACAACGTTTGCCGGGTCAGCTAGTTTTCTTATATATGTATACAATTTAAAATTATTTATAATTCTTAAATTAAAAAGGTATTTTAAATTTATATCAATATTCACCGAAATCTTACTTATTTACTAACAAATTTTTCGAATGAAATTCGTTTTGGAGTTTGTTAGTGAAGCTGCATATTCGTTTTGGAGCCATAATGTATATAGGTATATATATATATATAGAAATTCGTAATTACAACACAATAGTCACAATAAGTTATTAAATTAAAATGGGGAAACATCACAAATTCACAATACGTAGAACGTTTGACGTAAGATTAAAGAGCGAAGACTGTTAACGCGATGAAATATTAAATTATCGGTCCTCGGCCATCTCCGAAATTTCCGACAGTTGTTTATTTTTAGTTATTAACGCATGACAACAATAATTCGGGACTAATTTTAAGAAACCGGTACATTTGCACGTCCCGGCCGGGAGTTGAAAAATATCGGGACTGTATAGTGAAAACCGGTAGTGTCCCGGCGAAATCGGGACGAATGGCAACCCTAAATTTCAACCGCGATGCCGGAGCACGTATAGAGAGACGCGTGTTATTACTGCGGTAGCGATATTTTGATTGAACATGCGCGTGCGCAATACCGGGCAATGGTTACGTATAACATATTCTACACCGAACGTTGCAGTTGTACGCTTAGAACGGGTAAACGAATGCGATTATTATGCGCCCCGTTGCATTACTGTGATTGCAAATTGTTTGTAGCCGCAACTGTTTCGCCGTTTGTCTATCGTCCGCGCGATATGCGAGAGGCGCCCGCGCGACTTTTGAAAAGCCGCACGACGACGGGCCGGCGGGGACACGCGATCCGCAGGACGTCGTCGCGCGTTGGCGGTGACGGGAAACCGCGGGGCGGGCGTGTACGCGCGCGATGACGACCGAACGGACGGGGTTCGGCCGCGCCAGCGTGCGGTACCGTACGTGCCGCGTGACGTGCCGCAATAAATCGGCAGGACGACGTCGGACCACCTTGTAGACCGCCAATCGACCCCACATGTGTATCGTACCTGCACATACTGCAGGATACGGCGGACATAACATAATATACTTACGAATGTGATACGCTTCTATTATTATTATTATTATTATTACTGTACAAATGCGATTCGTAACGATAATAATATCAATAAAAATATCGCATGCGACTTCGAAATTCTCACGACCGTTTCGGACGTCAACTGTTATTGCCGAACTTCCCAGCTACAGCGAGATGACCGATTAAAATCATTTAATGTTACCCATTAAAATATCGGCTTGAAATGTGTTCAATGTATTCTCTTGTATGCTAATCTATCGTTATAAAAAAAAAAATTGCTAAGCACGTAATCATCGATGACGACGCCGCACTGGTGGTATTAGCGTGGGTGGTGATGCCGGTGGAGGTGGTCCTAGCCTAACACCGAGCTTTACGCAATGCGAGAACGCTATATTAAATATAGTTTTTCATTTGGCTACCACGAATATGTATTGATATTACATTTTTGAACTTCCGGCCAATTATGAAATAAATAGAGACATAACGTATTTACTTGGTGGTAGTATTACGTTTTTGATCAAATAAATCACTAAATCAAATTACAAGACTGCTCTATGCGTTCTTACATTGCGTAAAACCTGATTTGCTCGTTATAGGTATGTGTTGTATGACGTATATATCTAACAGTAACATCTTAGTTGTAACATTATTTAATTCCACTAATTTCAATTAAATACCGCTATATACTATATTACTATGTAAATGGATATAGATACCTATTTAGAGTAGAATCATCCAGTCAAATTCGGAAAAAGATCGAAGAAAATTTACCCAAAACTGAATTTTGATAAACACTTCGATAGTGTCCTAATGAACATAAAACAAACGTCCTGATGTCTAACCCAATGTCCAACTCCGAAAAAAAGACGTGAAATCCATCCTTAACTTTTTTCTGTACAACCATTTTTTGACGGAGTAGGCATATGAACTTTTAGTAAGGTTATTGGCAAAGTATATTATAAATTTCAGCCAATATACAGCTTTCTACAATTTTAAAAGTCAATTTCATCAAATTATGTTCGAAATTAGTTATAACGTCACCGGAGATATCAACAATCCAACTGCTTACGATACATTTTGGTGTACAAGTGTCAAATACTAATTTTGAATTAAAATATTAAAAAATCTAATTACCACTACCTAGATTTAACTATGAAAACTGGTAAATTTCAATAGTAAATTTGATGGCATATAATTTTTTTTATACATTCGTACATTTTTTTATCGTAATTTCAACGGTTAACAAGTTATATGGAAAACAGTACAAGGGTTGATTTCGCCCTTTTTTGGAAATTGGAATTTTATGTGTGGGGGTTAGTCCACAGGACATTTAGTATGTTCAATGTTCATGTGGACAGTATACTAGTAAACTCTAAGTGTTTACCAAAATTTAGAATTAAGTAAATTTTTTCCGATTTTTGTTGATTTTTTATCTTATTTTTCGCGCGTCAATTTATTAAATGACAAACCTAACTAGGTATATAGTAACCAATAGCAACGACGCACCGTTTAAATTTTAAAATAAAACCGATAACAAAATGTTGTGTTATCAGTTTTATCTGCACATTATTTAAATTTTTGTTTTAATAATATTTATGCTGGCTGAAAGGAAATCTATAATAGTATGATTGTTATTTCACTATGGGAAACGGTTTGAAAATATCCGAAAGAGATGATTTCCCGAGCGAATTTCCTCAGGGTCACTTGGCCTCTAGGTCTAAATAATTTTCTTAAATTACAACGACGATCGTATTCTAGTGCATATTATATAATAATTCTTATATATATGTATACATGCCATTTATTATTCTTGTATATTGTTTTGTAAGAATACTATTAAAACGAAGTTTAAAAATATTTTACCATAGTAGGTAGGTAATAGGTATATAATATAAATTATGTATATTGTACCGCTGTATTAAATGTGTGCATAAAATACTTTGAATTATACACATAACGTTACATATAATGTATATAATACTGTGAATATATATACGTACATGAATAGTACTGTTATAAATGTCGTGCGATGTCATATACCAGTATCACACACCGATATAATTTATATACACATCAATGATCACAAAATCAGGAAAGTATACAGGATGATATTTTAAGCATACTGACCCCATTTTTGGGTTATTTCATTTTCCATTACTTAGAAATTAGAATTTACACTTTTGTACCTATATCGCAGAGTATGCTATGGCAATATCAACTTTTGTTTTCAAACAGGAACACCAATTTTTTCCGTTAATTATTTTTCAGTTAAATATTTTTCAATTATTCGTGTAACTTATTATACGTTAACCATAATTAAAATTTGGACCGGTAATTTAGGAGTTATTCTAACTGCCAACAGAAAATTATAAAATAGTTAAAATATTGGTATACTTATCAACATTATTTGGATGTATAAACATAATATCTATAAGTTGTCTATTCATGTACGCACCAAGTTACGTATTATATTATATTTGGGTAATCTTGAAACTGTATAATGACAAAAGAAAACTAGCACATATAATATACATCTTCCAAAAATCGAGGGTGCGAGAGGTGCCGGTCTTTACCCTTTACAACATATACCGAGCCAGAAAGTTAAAATAATGCTCCTCGGGAAAAAATAAACATAATTTAATGTCCGTTTAAACGGTGTGCCGCGGACTACGGAGGACAACGATATATTCGCTGTCGCGTGGATTTACGATTTGTATTACTATTTTCGTTTCGGTTTCGATTAAAACGCCATAAATAATGCATCGACTCGTTGCCGCCACATTTATATACACCGTAATATTGTATATTATATCGTGTGTGTGCGTGTGGCACGTGCCGCACACGACAGCACACAAGCTCAGCAGTTCATCATCGAGTTTTTCCGATTTCTTTATACAACAACAATCATAACGACAATAATAGTATAATTTCCGCCGCCGCCGCAACCACTTGCCCTCCCGTTTCCCCCCTACAGCCCGCTATTTTTTCATTTCTTCTCCACGAGGCATTGTGCTAACTCATGCGGCCGGTTGATTTACCGTCCGTTGTCATCGATTCGTAAACGAGAATTTATTTTTAACCCGATTCCGAGATGTTCATGTCGTGATATTGTTACAATACGCTCTTCGGATTACGCCGGAGACGACGACCACTATGTACCATTACCAGCGCTAACACTAATACCGTACGTCTTACACACGGGCAGCACGTGATCTTGTGCACCACTGCGGACCGCGCCACCGACGGGGTTTCGTCTCCTTTTCCCCTCTATACATACGCGTACACCTATAGCGTATGCGCATTTTTATTTATTTTACTTTTTTTTACCTTTTTTTTTTCTTCACATAATATTGTGTACGCGCGCGCGCAGCACGAGCGAACGCACGCAATCGCGTTGCGCATGAGATAAATTCCATCGCGTTTTCACGTGAATCGTGAAAATTCCACAAATTGCCCGAGTGTACACGATAATCGCATAATGTATGCACGCGACGGCCGCGGCGTGAGGCGTACACGCGGAACACGATCATCTAGATCGCGGGACGGCCGAGGTGCGCTGTGCCCACTGCTATTCCGTCGGAGTGATCGCAGCGTTGCGCACGTACGTACGTGCACGTCGGAAACGCCGTCGCGGACAAACAAATGCGTTTTAACGTCGCGATTCCCGTTTGACCTCTCCGACCATTCGGTACCCTACATTCGGTTGTTGTTCCTCGGAGTCATCACGTGACACTGTGTTGCACATATACGTAAACGGCCGTGTGTACTTTCTAGTGCACGTCCTGCAGCGAAAACCGCTCGAAGACTGAAAAACATCGGCAGCGAGTTGCCGCGGAGAATTTCGGAATCCGAGAGAAAATACCAAAATGGACGCGGAATGAGTTTAGGCAATGTTGTTGAAAAAAAAAAAATAAATAAAAATCTAGTGTTCACATTCTACGCGGCGGGAGGCATTGGCACATGGATATAACGTCTAATACACAACACGACCGCGTAAAATGTACCATTTCCCGAGCAACGATTCGGTTGTCGTGGCATACATATCATATGGTAAAATCATCGTCAACATCATAATACCTATGTATCAATCGGTTCTTGAAATATGTATTTAACACAAAATACACTATGATTTCGACTACGAATTTATCGTGTCAAGTTGACATTGCTAACCAAATCGCTGTTAGGGCAACGGTGCATTTTACTCGTTTGTACTTTTCACTCGACAAGTGTTATATTCGGTACGACGTTCCCGACAACATTTTGTCCCCCCCCCCCCCTCCCTCATTACAGCGATAAGACAAATAAACACTTTATTTTTTGGGTATGAAATGTGTATCGTTTAAATTATTTACAAAGGTTAAAAAATATTTCATCAGACGATATACATGCTACTTATTGCACCCAATGCTGTTTAACGTAATCATTAATCATGTCATATATTTTAAAAAGAAAAAAAAAGTTTACAATTTCTAAGATTCCTTAATAATTGGTTTCATTTACCACGTATATAATTATAAATTTTCGATGTGATTTTTCTTATAAATATATTATAAATTAGAATAAGAAATGGCTAAAAATATCTTTGTAATAACTATTTTATAATTAAACAATGCCTGCACCTTGTTTTATAAGACTGTTGAATAATTAAAGTCATACTCATAGATTTATGTGTATTATAATATTAAATTTACTAGGAAAAAAAATTAAGAGTCATCAAATATTTTCAACGCGAAAATAAATTAAATGCCTTCCGTCGACTTAATTCAAATTAATGAAAACGGTGGCTTGATCTTGATATTGCTTTTAACAGGTTAAATATTTATAAATTTAATGTAATGGTTCAATAAGACTAATAATGTATATATATAAGAAATATCGTAATATGCTAATACTAGATAGTATTAAGTAAATTATATATTATATAATTATATATAATATTATTATATATATTATTATTATTATATATTATATATTATTAAATTATATATTATTATTATTATATATTATATATTATTAAATTATATATTATTATATATATATACATTTTATATTAAGTAAATACATAACCTATCTTATTATTTTTAAACCGGTCCAATTACTATTTCGTACCTGTATTTAATGCTTGAAACTATATATGCTATATTTTACAAATATATATTATTATTCGGTGTGATAGAAAAAGTAAAAAAAATATTATTATTTACTTAAGATAATTGCAACTTTGAAAAATATATATTTAATCACACACCGTATCTGTTTATCGATTTATACATATATATATATAAGGTAGTTAGTAGATTTGGTAGGGTTTTGGGGAATGTACTGGTTGAGTAAATTTGAGTTGTGATGGCGATTTCTTCTCTCGTGGTGGTCAACCCGCCAGGAAAGTTTAATCGTTGGCGACAAGTTTCAAACCGGTGACTATCCGGTTTACACACATTTATAACATTAAAATTAATTAGAACCCATGTATTCTGATCATTGAGTAAAATTTATTATTTTTCGTTGTATGTTTGATAAACGTTTCATTGCCTATTTTATTTATATTCATAGGTATTTGCATTAATTCTTGACAAGTTTGCGCCACGATAGGATCTCGGTTTTTTAGTTGGTTGTTATTCCATAAGAATTAACAATCAGCGACTCAAAACATTTACTGTGTTCTTATGAGCATTTAAAAAAAAAAAATTGTTTTGAAAAATGTTAAGCACAACAATAGTTTATAGTCACTTGAAAATGTTGGTTAAAAGTTCTCACCTACCACATTAAGAAATTTAGGTTCTACTACTATAACTATATCAACCGTCTTTAGAAATTATACAAACCGACCGATTTGACTCAAAATTGTTTTCTCTAGACTTTGAGTATTGAAAAATGGAACTCCAGGTTCAAAAGACCAACACACCAATATCATTCAGCCATCTCTGTATCTCACCCCACCGCGGAGCCTCGCCCGACCAAGGAGTTTCACCCGTTTTTTTATCTTAGATTTTGAATGAAGCGATGATTGCATTTAAAATATTTGCACAAATTATAATTTACTAAAAAGTTTTTTTACGAGTGTAAATGTTTGTACTACAGGCATGTGCGAATCGAGTACGCAGAAACATCATTCGAGTGGGTTTCCGCTTCGATGCTGGTGGACGAAGAAACGAAATAGTTACACTACGCCGTCAGGTGATGTTTAAATTTAAATTTAAATGCGTGTTATGATTCAAAATGATTCAAATAACGTTTAAATCCGAATGATTTATGTGCGCGGCGACACGAAACCGGCTTCGACAACCTGAATTCCTGCGAGCCATTTTTAATTAATCAATGCGCTTTAATGATAATTAATAATGCTATCATGCACGTGCGGTGCACAAGCACATCCGTCTGGATTACTTATTCGCGTACTTTCTTTTGGTGCCGTCGCGTCCGCGTGTCGGTGCCATTACATTGTGTAACGTTAACGCAACGGTTCTGTACGCGGGAAGCAACATTATTACATTTGTTTATCTCCGAACCGTTCAGGTAAAGTGATATCCGATGGGGACGATCGTAGACCAAAATATTGCTGCGGAGTGTGTAGTTCGTATTTTAAGTGTAACCCTCCTTTGATCGGTGAAACGTACATCAGTCCGATGCAATTATTCTCATTTTCGATAGAGCACCGACGCCACGTGTCTTTATTCATCAATATTGACCAATTCCCGGTGTATTATTGTCAACGCTGTAAAAATATTGAAACGTTTGAGCCTTGGGAAAATTGTTAACGTAGCCAAATAAAAAAAAAAAAATATTTTTCTTAGAACGAAAATGAAAATGACTCATATATTATTATACATCATGTATTACATATTATAATTATGTAGCTATTGTGTGATTTAGAAATAACACTGGGTAATGACAATATGTACACATGTTATTATAAACACGTAAGACGTGTCATTACCATCGTGCATACACCGTTGTCATATAATATTTTGAAATTGATAACACACACAGACCGAGTGGTTGGGTTTCGCCAGACGTGAACTTGTCAATCAAGTAAGAAAATATCCTGCACCACATCAGTGATAACATATTGGGATACAGCATTGCAACATATTTTGATATTTTGATTCTTAGCGCTTCAGGTCTCGAGCATTATGACACCAATTCGTTGCTGGGCTTAAATTACAAACGGTTCGGTCTGAACTATATCAAAAAGTTACGTGTAAGCACTACGTGTTTTTTATATTTTATTGTTTTAACCATCTGTTTACTACGCATAAGATGTAAAATAAAAAGTTACAAGCAAACTCTATTGAAATATATGTACTTACGTACACGCGGATAAAAAAACGTATTCGCATGCAATAGGGTAATGAGAACGAGACGCGCGCGTGCGCGTAATGAAATGGCTGAGACGATGACTATCAGGTGACCCAATAAAGGCTGGTAGGGCACGTGGGTATCGTTTTCCACATGCGATACGGATTTTATTATAATTGTATTATTATTATTTATATTATTTGTATTATAATCGTCATCTTCGTGTGATGAATAAAAAATAAAATAAAAAAAAGCAAAACTCCACGGTCGGGTGAGATACATGAATGGGTTAATTGCTGTGTTTGTCTTTTAAACTTTAAAACAATATACCATTTATTTCGAAAAAACTATTCTGAGATAAAGAGGTCGGGTGCATCAGTTTAAATTTCAAAAGACACTTTATATAGTAGTGGAACCAAATTCCTTAATAATAAAGTTTGAACTATTAATGCTCTAACTTTTGAAAAAAAAATATTGCTAATACAATTGGTTTACTTTTCCACTTCAGATTTCTGTCAAACTGCTCCACGGCCGTCGATGTACGCCCGCGACGGATTACGTGAAGTAGGTCTTTGGCTCTCGCGCCAACGGTTATTGATTATTACTTATTATCCGGTACTAGTTCGGTACATCAATATGGATTATGGACCCTTGGCACGTGGTTCGTGTCTCCAGAATCACGCGCCTCTGGCTATCCCCCGTCGGGGCTTACCATATTGGATGAGAGGTTGGTAACCATGCGAAGACCTTGGTGGCAATTTCGGTATTAGTTTCAAGCAGTATCAAGTAATCAAAATATGTTTCGAATATTATGAGATTTCCACTAATTACGATAATGTATACTTCGGGTCACTACGATTAATATGTTTTTGGAATAGCAACCAAATATTTTGTATCCATGAAAAAAAAACGAGTGGATAGTGCGTGACGAAAGTACTATTATATGTATATAGGCAGTGCAGTGTTCGACTCTCGAAATCGGTTGAAGTCTTTAGCACTTTTTTGTTCTGCAGTTCTCAACTAATCGGAAAACGGTTATAGAATTCAAAAAATGACCTCTTCAAAGTACCAACTGGACGCGATGTATTTTCAGAAAAGTACCACGTTTGTACACTTCGGATAGATAATCTCTGTGGTCTAAACCAGTGTTTCTTAACCTCTTTGATATCACGGAACACCAAACAAATATATTGTTTGTATGCGGAACCCCTATGAAAATTATCTTTAAAAAAGTAGGGTATATAAAACATAGCGATAAACGGCAACATTAGCAATGCATTAAAATACTAAATACGTCAAAATGTAATTCAATTTTCATGCATCGTTGCCTTTATTGTCATCATTAAAAATATGTAAATAAACTGTAATTTACTACGTTATCTAATGTTTTATATTTTATGTGCCTTACGGGTTTCTCCACCTGAGACTAGCCACCTCTGATCTTTAGTTATTTTTAAATATTTTGATAAAGTGCTTTTGAGGAATCCCTAAGTGAGATCCGCGGAACACAGGTTAAGAAACACTGGTGTACACAGACACAAAAAAGAAATGAAATATAACCCAGGATGATAAGACCAGTGGCGTATCCAGGGGGGGTTTAGGGGGTTATAACCCCCCCCCCGAAAATTGTGATGTTTAAAAAAAATTGCTAAATATTCAAATACTATAATAATATAATATCATATACCATGTAAAAATAAAACACAATAATTAAAAAAATTGTAATTAATAACAAGTGTTTATAGCTGAATATTATATTATAGTTATCTATATATATGAACAAAAATGGTATTGAAGTATACTTCGAAACAAGCCCAGAGGTTTATCCAATAATATCCACACTTCTTAAAATTTTCATAACACTTCCAGCGTCTACTGCCACCGGAGAACGAACATTTTCGACACTCCGCCGTTTGAAAACATACATAAGAAATTCTTTTTCATAACCCCCCCGCCCCCCGAAAAAAATGTCTGGATACGCCACTGGATAAGACCAACTCGTTTCGCTCAGAATCTGAAAGACGGTGTCGATCGTGCCTACGACGGCACACGCGTGTGTGTAATGCGTATCCACAATAATATATTATGCGCTCGCGTGAAATGTAACAAAACGCACCTGTTCAACACACGACTTCTCGCGACGACCGCGACGGGTCGTTGAAAATTAAAAATCAAATCGCAAGTATAACATTATTCAATCGGATTCCGATCGCGTCACGCCGCGTGTTTCGGTATCAGATGACAGTGTAATATACGTATAATACCTACTCGTGATCCTCGACTTGACGCAGCAGCAGCAGCAGCAGCAGCAGCAGTCTTCTCGGGGCTTATAGAAACGGTGTCCACTATAGTCTGATATTCGTGTTATTCAACTCGCGCGACTAGACGTAACGAAAAATCGGGGCACCGAAATAACAATAATTCGTTGAGTACGACACGCAGATGCTGCCCGCGATTCAGGTATTATAATATTATGCGTTCGAGCGCGTGGCCGAAACACGACAGCAACATCGCATGGGTCGACTGCTGTTTTTGTCCAGCGCGTTACAACACGTGATGCTGCGAGAGATTAAAAGCCGGACACACTTGTACACGCATAAGACCGATGCTCACCGGTACTCCGGGACAGTGGCGAAACGAACCTAAAATTTCTCACAAGCAACCTAAAATGTACATACCCACCCACCCACCACCTATAAGTACCTGCTATATACTTAAAATATATTTTTTTTCAAAATTATTACCCAATACCCTTATACAGTTATACCCATAGTACGTATGACTGAATATCTCTATAAATTGTAATAAACACTTATACTAATACTTAGTTATGGTTTGTCACTTTTATATTTTCACCCACGACCCAGTGACCCACCCACCCCTAGACCTAAAAAATCGAGAAGCGACTGCTTCTCATAGACCACATTCGTTTCCCCACTGCTCCGAGATCAAACTCTAAGTGGTTTCGATCAAAGTGTGGTGCGCACCGGTAAGGGTGACCGACAAGGCTTTTAGCGACAAAACCGCGTTCCAAATGTTTACCTACCTCCCAAGGTTTAGATCAAAAAATTGAAAAAAGAATAAATAACCCAGAGTAAAAAAATCATGAGCTTTGTGTTTCCCACGAGAAGACGACGGAGATTATACTAAATAGATACTCTGTACCGAACTAAAGGACGAAGAAAAACACGTCACACGATTTTTTTGGTGTACAACGGTGAGACGTGTGGCCATATTGTACATCACGCATATTATTAACGAGTATCCTTAGGTTAGGTTAGGTTAGTTAGTAGGAAACTGCAAGACTCCACGGGGTCTATGAATTACGAACACGCGATACGGCTATTGGTTGTAAGAGCTTCGGATATCAACATTTATGAACAAAGGAGGTTGGAAGGAAATACAAACATGCCGTGTATCACCTCACATTTATTTATATGTTTGTTTATGTATTAATCAATTTGTGTTTCCTTTGTCTTTCATGACTAATTTATACCCATAATTAATGCCGACGTTAACGACACAATAGCAATGTTGTTCCCAATCCCTACGAACTACGGGGTATACAATTTGATTATGTTTAGCCTTACTCATGATTTTTTTTTTTTCATATTCGGTCTATCGTTTCAAACTTCAAGAAACTTATAAACGAAACGAACATCTAATATTAAAAGTATTTATAGTATCCACAGAAATACTATAACGTTTTAGAGATAAACAAGCTTACGCGCACTTTTAATGCATACAACGATCTATGATTGTTTGTCGGCTATATATTACATAACAACTTGAAAAATAATATTTACTGATTAGGTACGCTATAATAACAGAGTGGAATTATTATAGTAAAACAAAACATGACAACAACTAACTTAATTCATATTTAAAAGGAAAATTTTTGAATATTTTAAAAAGTTTCTATAGAACAATAAAATGCAATATTTTAGCGTACACTATAAATATGTATCATATTATAAACCAATTTTGTGGAACAATATAAAATGTTATGTTTTCAATCATTTCTCAATGTTAACGTAAATTGAATTATGAATTATTTAAAACAATTTTTATTTCAAATCTAATATTTGATTTTCAAAAAACATAAATATACTGATATAATTATACATATAATAACTAACTTTAAAATTCAATATTTACTATACATATAACAAAATAAACTGGGTATAGATTCGATTGAACGATTTACGTTATTTGATGTTACAAACTATTTTTAAACAGATCACAGCCGGAATTAAATTTTATTCTAGACTGACAAAATATGATTAAACATGCGCACTGTGTTTGAGAAATTCGCGATTGCTTCGGGGGAAAAAAGTTGATTTTGAAATTATTGACTCCATATTTTTTTTAGACCGACCCATATATCATAATATTTTTAGTTTAAGTTACTTTGAGTCTTATGTTTTTCACATCCAGCACGATTTAGCAATCATGTCCACAAACAGCATAAAATAGATTTTGCTTTCAAAACGAACATTTTCACTCTTTTCGAACACTCAAATATTTTTTTTATTTCTCGATTAGTGTAATCGTAACGTAGCGATGGTTAAAACCAAAAATATATTAATAAAATGTTTGTCAATCTGTACAAAATCGTTAAAAACTACTATTGTAACACAGTATTCAGATATTTGAATGAAAATTATTGTTATTTTCGTATTTATGTAATTATACCATTATCCAAATTTCGTCAAACAGCGCCTGACTAAAAAAACATTTGGTGACGCTAATGACGCCAGCAGGCGTTATAAAAAAAAAAAAAGATATGTGATTTTGACCAGTACCTGGGTACGCGTAAAGAAAATTGTTATGCAGTGAACGTGTGAATCCGTTAAGTTATGGCAAGGCCGTCTCACTGCAGGTACGGGAGAAACTCGTTCGACTTAACACGCTTCCGTGTGTTGTGGCTAGCCTAAACACAGCCCCGTTCAATTATTTCCTTTGAAATATTATTTCAACCTCATTTCTCGGTCGATCTGTACCCAGGAGATTCCGTACGGTCCAACGAATTGTTTTTGTACGTTAATTGTGTTACGCTCGTCGTCTGTTATGAGCGTCAGCCGACTGACTCTACGAATATACATTCCGTTGTTACGCGAACAACAACTATTTTGAACATATAATATCAAAACAAAACAGTATAATTTAATCAAATAATTAAATATCAGAAGCAGTCCATCACAATATGCGGTTTTAACCGTTTGCTTTTGTTACTCTCGACATTAAATCCTAAAATTAATGTTTACCTAGATATCCACGATACGAGGCGGCCGGGCTTTTAAAACGTTCAATCGTACTACACTACACATCGTATATTCGAGTATACGCTTTTCCTATATTCATCCCGACATGACTAACAACGCATCTAACAAATATCGATGTACTAATAACGGTTGCGAGTCATCCGCGTAACGTGAACGCACGTAGACCACGTCGACTTAAACATACGCGTAATAATAATAATAATAATAATAATAATAATACTGGTTTCCCCGAAATATTTAAATAGGTAACGTTTTTTTTTTAATTTTTTTTCGCAATATCAACTACGGATATGACAAGTCGTTTAATATTGTCTAAGTAGCTCGGCATACTCACGAATCCGTGTTCAATAGCTAATCGACATCCACGCGCGCGAGCGAGCGATGAATCAAAATGTGACAGGAGGTTTTTGGCGGACACGCGAACTCGTTACAAGCGAATAATGACGCACGGCGTGTACACACAATACACAAAATATATGCACGTGTAATATTATCAAAATTATTATTACGCGCATACGAAATAATATATTATGATGGACAAAGTCGCGCGTTTCGCACAATACAGGTTTCGGAGACCGTTTCGAACGAAGACGACAAAATATTCTTTTCTGGGCGCGCCTGCTCTTACCGAACGCATTTTACTCGCACCGTGCTCACGTTATGCACTCGTACGCTCACGAGCGCATTTTCGTGCCACGGGCGGCCGCGGCTTAATTATAATATCACCATCGTGTTGGGCGCATGCGCGTGCATATAATAATAATATACGCCGCGACTAGCTTACGCGATCATTATTAGTGGTACCGCGTGTGTGTCGTCTCCTCACGGGTGGCGGACACGGCGTTTTCGGGCGTTGGTGGGGGGGGGGAAACCCGTGCCTCGTCGTCGATCAAATCCGTACAACTGTATATTACGTGTACACATTCCGCAGACCGCAACGACCGCTTTTACGCGGAGTTTTCGTAAAAAAAAAACAGGTACATTAGCACTCGCACGGTGGCGTTAGAAAGCGACGATTTTTTTTTTTCTTCAAATATCCAACAGTCGTATACGAGACACAGTAGCCGCTCCTCTAGACAGCAATAATCGATTTAGATGTAACGATCGATATTGTTTTCCGGCTGAATGCGTGACGTTTACACGCGCAGACACGCAAACACACGTTTACGTATACGCGTGGCGATTGGTGGTCGACCGTGTGCCAGGCCCGTGCGCAAGGGGGGGGGGGGGTTTGGGGGTTCAACTCCCCCCATGGTCGAAAAAATCGTGTTTTTCATTATCGATCTATCACCTATATGTAATATTTTCTAATCTTATTTGTAATAAATAATAATGCATAGCATAATAGTACAATACTATAATAATTTAATATAGTGTTGTCTTCACGTTTGCTGTTTATCGACTTTCATCATAGTTGCCGTTATCGATAAAATATAATGACAATAAAATTTGTATTTTATAGTATTGTTAAAAAACATTTTTAATATAGATACTTACAAAATGAATAATAAATATAAATATGTTATAATACTATTTGCTAATTATTGATGTATCTGTGTTATACATTTTTTTTTCAAAACACCCCCCATTCTGAAATCCTGCGCACGGGCCTGCCGTGTGCTTTCTATCCGCGCGCGCGCGCACGGAGCAAACGACAATAATTTGTTGCCAGGACGATAAATGCGCAACGGGACGACCCGACAACGCGGTGCTGCGATCAGTGGTCACGTCCGCAGTCCGACCACCGCGGTCCTGGCGCGCGGCAGGACGTTATATTGTACCACCGCGTGCTGCTTTCGGCCGGAACGCGCGTTTCCCTTTTTCGTCCATTATTATAATACGCGTGTTACACGTTCGGTAGAAACCCTCGATTTCTTGAACGGTCGAACGAAACCGCGGCCCGCGGTCGAGACGACGACAATAGTGCGATAATAACAATATGCAACGCAGCGTTAGACGCGTCTCACGAATAATGGTAGTTCTTCGAGTTCAGAGACCACGGGCGATGGCCGGAAGTCGATATCTGAACGGAAAATACGTCTTTCGGGACGAGCGACCGATCGAGATCGAGTAGTGGTTCAGTAGTGTCAACCGATACGGTCGAACGGGCGGCATAATACGATTTTCTATTATTTTTGAAAAAAACTAATAAAATTATTAAATATGTGCAAACGTACTCTAATGTAGCCATTCCCAAATTGTATTACGCGGAACCTATGGATTCCGTGGAACAAACCCAAAGGTTTCGCAGGATATATATTATTCCATTCATAAAACCGTTTTATCATGTCTTTTTAAATTCGAGTGTTATTACTACGATGCACGATAAAATGCCAAGTGCCATAAACTTATAAAATCTATACATGCTCTAAAAATGTTAAATTTAAAAACCTGAAATTAGATACCCATTGGGGATTCTCGAAAGCGCACTTTTTTCCAAGTGTGCCGTTGTAAAAGTTTGGGAACCGCTGCTCTAATGTCACCATATACACTTTTCTGCGTAAATCGATTTATCCGAACAACACAACATAGACCAATAGCTGTTAACACGTTTTATTAAATTTATCCTACACAAACTGTAAGCTAATCTACCATAAACCGTACCATTACCTTTCTTTGCCTTGCCATAACAATAACTGTTTGAGAAACACATATCGTATTATTACTCACCACAATCATAGTAAATGGCTCTATTGTTTCAGTTATATCAGAATTCCGATTTTATATCTCCACTTCAAATCTGTTCTTGTTAAAAGATGTAAATTCGTTCGAATTTTCGGTACAAGAACTAACTTCAATTTTTGATCGCTATTTTATTTTTTTTAATAATATTCGACCCGTAATCCTTTAAAGGCCTTTCAGGTGCGATAAAGTGAGCTAAAAACGTTGTGCAACGATAGCACAGCTATAACAGTTAGATATTAATATACCAAAAAAAAAAACATAAACAACATAAACCTTGGACGAGCGAGTTCCGCAAACCCTATTGCTAACAACTTGGTCTAGAAATATTTGACATTTTCCTGCGTATTCGACTCCGTACGCAGCGGGCGAATATAACTTAATTTAAAATTTTTTTGTTACGTCTTACTTGAGTCAGGGTGTACTTTGCTTCACGTTTAGGACGATGCTTAATGGAGATTCATATGAAATCGGTCGCCATAAACCAACCTCAAAGAAATAGTCAGTTATCACGCGTGCAACACACAACGAGACGTATCTTTCAACTGTTCGAGGTCGGGGAATCTAGTGTTTTTTTTTTTAAATAGATGCGAAGTACATTTCTCAGCTAAAGTTATATTAATTGCTGTAGTATTAGTATAGGTCGCTTATAAAGTGACCTGTTTCGATTGTTCCCGTTTATACGCACATTCCAATTTCTTACTGAACGTCAAAGTGTCAATAGTCTATGAGATTATAATGCACAAACGTTTAACGTGTACTTTAAAATATAATAAGTTGGGCAGTCAGCCAGTATTTTCAAAATTAATTAGGTCGGCTTACAACGTCTTGGAAATTGCTAAAACGCTTTTTTAATCCTCTAAAAAGCTCTATACTATTATTTTTTTAGCGCATACTCGACTTGATACAGTGAACAGTGATGCGTTTAGATGGTTTAATCCTATAAGTGTGCATATTCGGAATTAACAAGTTTAAGTTGATAAGTCGTTGACCTTGAATAACTGAATCAGAGTATAGCCTACGGTAAATGTTCGAATCGCGCCCGAATGGTACCCGAAATAATATCATACTTGGTGTTAGCGCGAGTATAAATGATTAAAAACATAATACTATGTGACGCCCGTAGTATAAATAATAATTTACAATTATCGCGATTTCTCGTATCTCATTTGGGTGTTTTGATTGATCGCGCGTCCGACGGCGCGGCGGCGGGCGGTTTCTTTTCGACGATCGATTATAATATTATATTATTACCGCGCTAGATAATACATTATAATTTGTAACATAACATACTGCCGGGCGATGCAGTGCTGTCGGTGTTCACCGTACGTCTTTTTAAACGATCGGTTTACGACCGTTTAATTAACGAGGTATTTTTTTTTTTGGTGGGAAATTATTATTATATATTTATTTTAGCATATTATTTTAGAAATGAAATCGTCTACTCCTCGGTAACGTGGTAGTACACACGGACAGCTGACTCGCGACGGAACAGATTTATGGTGCGCGTATAATATTCGGTCAGAATGCCTTCTCCGTACGTATAATAATAATAGTGTAGGCGCTCCGGGCACTGCGCATACTTGTGATTTCTGTACGGCGGCGGCGGTGCACGGTTGTCAATAAATTGAAGTCTGTATTAAGTTTACGGCGCATACACGGTACGGAGGGGAACTCGACGACGGCGCACCGGGCACTCGGCCGGTCTCTAATGAGGCTCGTCATGACTTCGCGGCGGCCGAGATTTATTAACGCTCTCCCCGTAGGTATATATGTTATAACGTACGTACACTAGCGCACAGACGCACGCACACGCACGCATTTATACACGTTATTACGGTACGATATGTGCAAATATTTGTACACCGCCGCAAAGACATGTCCTCTGGGCGTATACACGGGTAACGGGTATACAATAGACGTCGAGCTTCGGTGTGCGCCATAGTGCGCGCGCGTGGCTGCCGAGAAACGAACCGAAGGAATGCACGCTACGACGTGACCGCTGCACCGGGCCGCGTGCTGATGACTTTATACTGCACCGCGTCACTATATTATACATTGTGCTACGCGGGTACATACCCCGGCCGTATATCGACCTGTAACATATTAACGAGCGCTTCGCGTCATTGATGGGGATTTTTCCAGTTTCGGCGGCCGTTCAGAAAGTAAACCGCGATATCAATAATATTGCTCGGTGCAGTGTAACGATTGTTGCATACACTACGTTTACTAATATATATTTATATTACTTTTAGTATTACTAGTATAGAAACATAATATAAGCTGACTATACATAAGTCCCGCCCACTCACAGTTTATATTGTAAGGCCTATGGTCGACAATCGATATGTAAGAGAACGTCAGTTCTCCGCGATTACCATCAGAACTCCGTGTAACTACGAAACAGCCCTAAGATTGTTAAGTATGTCAGTAAGTCTTAATAAACCTTTATATATTAATAATTATTTCTACCAATACGCATTTATTTGTAATATTAAGATCCTATACACCATTTATGCTCCGGAGCTACGGTTAATTATATTCAAAAGAACCTAAATTCTTCCCTGAATATCTTATATTTAACGGGTCATCCCCGACCACGTTACAGCAGTAACGGCGCATTGTATTGGTGCCGTAATGATACCGATTCGAGCCGTACAGGACGTATACACCTATCTATAATCCGGCGCGGCGAACACGGTGGCGAGGTGATTGTGCGCCATTGAATTGTTACTACATCGCGATCCCGCGGCAAAGTTATCCGTAAAATATAATTCGCGCACTCCACGATATTAATATTATTTAATATTACTATCGGCGGTCTTGCACGTGAACCTATCCGGCACCTCCGGTTTGATGCAACTGGTTGTGATATAATACACTAGGGTCGTTAAATTATTGGTTTCAAAATATTAAACGTTCAGCTTGGGTACACGCTTTGTTCCACTTGAGCCCAAACGATACCCTGAACGAAACGATGATGATTTATAATGGTTTTATTTTGTAGTTCACCAATCAAAAACTCTAATGTATGATTTTCGCTAGTTGTACTATAGGTTCCCACATCGAATACGAAACAATAGTACAACCGTTATAGTTATTGGCTAAGATCTCAAGGTTACAAATTGAACCGAAGTGTTTTATTTTTTGTTTTACTCATTATATTATTTATTAATTATTTACACAACACCAAATTCTAACCATCCTCGGTTATTTGGTTAACATTTAAGTTGGCATATTTGTTTGGCCTCCTCATCATAGATTCTGTTTATCGCTAAACATAGAAGTATACTCGGATGTGCACCGGTTAAATTTATGACTCAAACAAACTCGTCAGGTTTTAATGTATTCGTGTATAGGGCAAGCTTTTTCTCCATCAAAATAGCACTTAAGCGTACATTGTAGTGTTGTAATCATTATGTTTTTTAGAATGCTTTTGACACCGAAGATCATACAAAAAACATCATACTCCGCAAGATACGATGTTTAGTCACCTTTTACCCGTGAATCGTTTGAGTCAGCAATATATAAATAGTATAATACAAAAACAAACATAATTCTTATAGACATCTATCTTTGAACCGCACAAAAAGTAAGATAATGTGAGACGTGTTAGGTCATCTTATTATCTCGTCCACAGTTACAACATAATAATTATGCCGTTTTGTACCTCTTTGAAAAACTGCTACCTCCAATCGACCAATAATAAGAGTGTGATCAAATATTTTATTTTCGTAATACCATGCACATGCATAATATTGCGTTTGTTTCGATTCCGATTTGTAGACGACGAGAAAAAATCAATATTACAATAGTCTTTATCGCAAAGGTGGCGTTAAAAACTGCAGAATAGGCGTGCGCAAGGGTTCAGCGAATGCTACTTTCGCTGCTCGTGACTATTATATTTTGGTTTTAATGGGCTGATGGGTAAATCTTAGATATTTATTAATTTTGATATATTAAATGTAATCTCTGATATTGGATATTAGTTGACTTTGAAAATAAAAATGAAACTCAACGTATAAAATATTATACACATTTTAAAATGTTAAAAATAAGAAGTTAATCTTTTAAGATCTACTGGAGAGGTACAAACCAAAGTTCTGTACACAAATGGCTCGATTGAGTAAAACAGTGTGGTAGATTTGACGTTATTAAAAAAAAAATGTTCACTTTCTTAAAACGTTTGTCACAATTTCAGTCATTATAGTTGTTGTAGTTGTGACCGTAGTTTTTCAAAACTCAGCACTGTTAAAAATAAATGAAAAAGTACTATGTTACAAGAAATGTCGGATACTCTTCTTTTTTTGTTTGTAGAACAATAACTTTTAATTGGTATTGATTTTAATTTATGTAATGAATGAGTTTAAACATTTGCTACCTAGTCACCGTAGGCTTATTCGTAAGTTCATTTATATTCGCTTTACGTGATTTCTAGGAGTTCCAATACATTATTAAATTATTTCCCTTTAACAGTTAGATTATGTGATGTTTAGTATTATTATACAAGTATATATGGTAATATATTGTATTGTACCTATATTAATTTTACTTCTTATTTACTACGTTTCTTATACATATAATGAGGGAAATAAGTGGGTTGCTTATTGTTCAGTCGGGCCGTTTAAAAATATGTGCTGCACCTGACACAAGATCCTGCGCACGCCTATGGTATTACGACTGTCGCTCGATACTATTTTCTTATCGACGCGTAAAAGGTATGACAACTTGACGTCCACGTCACTACCGTTATAAAACGATAGTGCACCCACACGGCATCGCGGTGCACGTCCTGTCAATATTACACGTAACAGTAGTTACGCACTGCGTTGCGGTAGAAATCCGAGATGAAAGAGAAAAGCGTTTTAGACGTTTTTCGAATTGTCCTGGCGCGCGCGCGTTCACTTTTCTTGCCGCCACCGCGGTGTTTTCCCCCCGTTCGTCTCGGAATTTCGCGGCCTCGTCCTGTCTATCGTAGTACCACGATTCCGAAACCGACGACCAGCGGTAATAACGATACGTGCGACGACGCGTGCAGCACCGGGTTGTGGAAATTAACGGTGATCTGCCGCACGATGCTCGCCGCAGATAGGTACGGTGGCCGCGATGGGATCGAATAAAACCCGATGCACTTGAACGTCATCCGTCAAACGTTAGGATGCACCGTTAATGATGATTACTGCAGTTGTTGCGTAGACACAAGCGCAATTTCAGTGTCCCACGCTTGTGCCGTGATAATAACGTAAAGTCGCGTGTCGTCGTGTTAAATGCGCGCAGCTGCAGTTGCTGCAGTTCTATTGTTAGTCCCACGGTCTACGAGGCGCCGCGCCCAAAATAAAACACTGATAACATGATAAAATCTGAGTACATATCCAAGTCGCGTATAAGTCGTCACCAAGAGTATAGTCACCAGTTGATTTTCAAATACCCGAATACGGAGACTTGTCATATTATGTTCACCGAATTTTATTTTTACCCTTACTGGACAGTATTTAATGTTAAGGTTCGTGATCATAATATCTAGCTGGTGAAACGGAGAGTTGCTGAGTGTACCAGATTTAAAGTGACGGTCGACACTTCATAAATATATAGTCAAATTGATTACGCGAATACTGAGATTGCGTGTCGTTAGTAACATAGGAACACTATAATGTCTAGAGTTATCGGTACAATAACATATAATAATATCAGTGTGCTCTTTTATGTGGTTTATTTTGATTGAACAGAATATATCCCGTGAGCTCTCTTGCAGTTATTATCGTTGATCAAATTAGTGCAATATTGCATGTTTACCACGATTTATCGTATACTCAGCTAACTCGTGTCTCGTTGTAACTATTGTAGCAATAGGATGCCTTATCGATTAGTGCTCTTTTTGGATTATTTTCCGAAAAGTAAGTTCTTTTCGGGTCTATATATACTAGTTACTACGACATGTGTATCATAATAATTACCAAATACCGTTAAAGAACACCACACAGCCGATGCGTTGTATACCGACCACTATAGGTTTAACCAACGAGAGTACGAAACCATAACATCACAATGACGTATCTACCAGTGTGTGTGTGTGTGCAGGAACTGGGTCGTACCGGTATATACCTTGGTAACCATCATCGAGAGTTGCGGCCGCAGTAGGTACATACCTAGCAACCTAGTAACCTGAATATAGGGAGAACGATCACCGCGGCGGTCGTCCGACGATAATATGATGCATATTATTCCTGCGCGCCGTACGTAATAAGTAACAACGTACAATGATAATAGTAATAACACTACGCGTCCGTCATCGGATACGGTATTGCGTTACACGGGTCCCGACGCGCATTGTTCGCGGGTCAGACCGCGCGCTACCTACTGCAGTTAAATTAATGTGCAACAATTAAATGTGTATTATGCCCGCCGCCGTCGGATGCTGCGTGTGCGTTTCCTACGTGGTACGCGAGTGCAACCACCCATAATGGTACGTTGCGTAACCGTCTGTTCGAATCGCTGTGGCATTCGTGAAGGATCGGCCGTCCTCTGCGAGGTGCGCGAAACCTTGACGAAGCTCGCCAAACGAGTACGACTCCACAACGGTACGCGAACACCACAGGGATCCAGAGCGTCGTTATGTTACAAGACTAGACTCAGAAATATCATCGCGATGTATGTCAACGTAGTATACACCGGCTGCTGTTAACGGTATACTGTGTACTGCACAAAATGTAGACAAAATATATTATTGAAAAACGTTTTTACTCCCACGGACAGGGTTGGCGAGAGGGTGGGATAGAAGACAGGGGGAAAATACCCCAGAGCCCGTTGTCCCGGACAATCGTACAAAAGAAATTTTATAAAATTAAATAACATTTTTAAATAAAATATTTATATTATACGAGTATGTTATGAATTAAATGTCAAATGTACTGAATTAATTGTAATAAACTATTAAATAATAAAAATACGTATATGTTTCCTTATACTAAAATGAAAGACCAATGAAAAAAAAGAGAGTTCCACCACAAAAAAAAAAATATCGCCAGATGGATTCAACATTGCTCTCAAACTTAGGAGTGTTAGTGGTGGAGCAAGAACTGGCCAGAAATATCAACTTGAACGGGATTATCAACGATTTGGCTTTGAAAAAGTCGAGGAAGGGAACAATATATAATATAACTGTACATAATAATTTCATTTTTTCTTTAATTAATAAAATATTTTTATGGAACCAAATATTGTTTCTATATGTTAAATTTAAATACTAGTATTGCACTACATTGATATTTATATCTCAGTCAAATGAAAACGAATATTTTCGTTTTATAATTTTTCTGTTGCTGTTTAGTTAATATTAACGGGTTTTAAACAAAACAAAAAAAAATCCAAATGACTGCAATGTAGTCCCTGTTAAAACGTTTTGATGTTGTAAAGTTATGTGTGTTATGTCTTGCGCGTCAGTATCTCCACACGACTCTTTCTGATGAGTAAACGACACGTGGGTAAATGACTTGCGCGACATAAAAAAAAATTAAAAAAACAATGTCTTCACTCTGAACACGAGTAATAACGAGTTTTACAAATCATCGATTTCTCGGGTGTATTTTTCCATTCGATATTAATTTGTATAATGTGTACGACGAGTACTCGTTTTGCACTTAACATTATTATGCGGGAAAAAAACATTGCGTTCAATACTTTATACCGGGTCCTGCAGTTGCACTGGTAGCTATATATATTCTGTATTTAAATAAAACCGTGTCAACGGTGGGTAAATACGCTGTCCAATTGGTTGTCGGCAGCATTCAACGCGTGACATTGATAAGACTTAACGTGAGTACCTATTCAAATAGCGATAATTTAAACGATGCAGTGACATACACAAATATATTCAATATTTAAATTATTTGATTATATCAGAATAAAGTAAAATCTATCGCATATGCACCTATATTATTGAGAAAAAAATATTAAGGATAATATAGTGAAATAAAATCGTTGTAATTCCCGATCAAAAATGTTTTTTGCGTAGTATTACCGTTTTTTTTAAAAGTTTTAATTTATATTAATTATTAAAAGTACGGTTTTTTCTGTGCTAGCAGGAGTGCACTAGCCTCAGGATCTATAATACATTATTATTCATGAGCTAAAATAGAATAAATGCCAAAATACCCAGCAGCTAAAATTGTTATTGAAAAAAAAACACGGAAGATTTTTTTTTTTTTAATTTAATTATTTAGTGGAGTGCTGTAAATGTTAAAAATAAAACAAATTAAAAATATATATTTATTTATTACCTACATGGTAATAGTTCCTGCTGTGGTGAAACGGGAAAATTTTATACATGTATAATGTAAACTACAAACATATTTCTAGTTGTATTCTTTTTAATTCGGAATACATTTTAAACTACAAAGACCCATTGATATTTTCAGTCTAAGTCTCAATATAATATATAGTATTTATCGAAGCTGTGGAATAAATTATGGGAATTAAACAAATCTGTTTGATCAACCTTCACTGAGAGTGAACATTTTTTCTGAAGCATGCGGTCGCGCAAGAATTTCAGTTTAAAATCTTTCATATTTAAATAGCGGTGAAGTAGTACAGGTACCTACGGTACTCATGTATTATACTTGGTAAAGATTTAATTCGAAAACGGATCAGTAAGGGATTGAAATTTTCGCGGCTGCGGTCGATACGGGGAGAACAGAGGGTGGAATAAAAACAACGTAACACGTTATACTATTATAATATTACAGTCATCGCGGAGACAGCTATTATGATACAGCCTTCCCTACGCTTTAACGATAATAATAATAATAAAAACATTAATAACATGTGCCCGCATACTTTATCATCAACGTTAACCGGATAGATCGGATGGCGTATTTTTTGTGGTATGAAAAAGTAGTCCCTCCTGGTTTTGACCTAAAATCCTACCTGGCTACCTGGCTTTCTCGCTGCTCTTGTAGCTCCGCAATAATGATTCCCGTCGGCCATGATAATGAGCACTTGCGCAGCGTATATAAATAATATTATATTGAAGTGTGCATTATATGTATACAGGTATGTACTAGCCGGTACGCGCTGCAGCAAGTCTTGTCCTGTCTTGTGCTACAGGTGCCCGTACGCGCTAACACACTGCACCGGCGTGTACCCATCGCGCGCTAAATATTTGCGATGTACGTGTACCAAATACGTGTGCATGTGAAAAAAAAAGAGATTAAATAAAAATAATACCGCGACACGCGGATTCCGATCCCGTTTTCGCGACAAACGATACCGCCGCCGCCGCACCGGGTTCTGTCGACATTGTTGGCATTTCGCAGAGAGATGGAGAGATAGAAAATTAACCGTGCCTTCGCGCATTGCACGTCGTTATCGATATTTGTACGTAAAGTGCGTATTAATATTATCCGTGTTCGAATGCCTATTGTGCGTTTTACACGACGTACAGTACACATAGTTTAGATGAGCAGAATAGTGCACAGACATTTCGCGACGTATATACGACTACTACACGCTGTCACTTCGCCGGGTACGATTAATATAATAATTAATCGTGTACGCTAACGTTTCGTGCGATCATAATGTGCGATTGTTAAGATTATAATATGCAATTATCGTTTTAGTTTACCGTGAGGGTATGAATGTTTTATGTAATAATTGTAGTATAACACCCTAATTATGTATACGGTCGAAAACCGACAAACCGTTTGAAACCGAGTTTGTTCTGTTAGACCAGGGATGTGTACCATCGCGGATTAGACAAAGCTCGAAATTAATTGAATTTCTCCATATTTTACCACGATTCCGTGCCTGTATATGTTCATTTTTTCAAGGATATTCACATTTTATCCGGAGAAACAGAATAAATATAAACCCGCAGCGGTAGCGTTAATAGTTGTCTGACCATTACAATCAAAAAACCAATGTTAGCCAACATTTCTTTCGGTCGAATAATTATTCCTAAATATAACAGAGTTCAGTTATTAAAATAAAAAAAACTGCTTTTTTCGTGTCCGCCGCAGGGGTCTTTTTTAAGTGTGCAAATTGCACGGTGCAGTGTGGAAAAGTAGTTGTGCATTGAAAACTGGTATCTCGTGCTGCAGTACACTAAAAAAAATTGTTCCTTGTAATTCACTAACACGGAGTAACTGAAAGCAATCATGAATAAAATACTGAATTTTAGATCGATTATAACTAAAATTAAATATTACTATTTCATAAACTTACGATTATATTAATTCGATAACAATTATCAAGTTTCAATACTTGTTCCGGTTAGTACACTAACATACTCAAGTCGATAACATAGTTGTACCTTTCCTACGAGTATAGAATAAATTTCGAAAATTTAATATTTAAAACAACTGCATTCAAGGCCATTCAAATAAAATTATAATTTATAATTATTTTTAATTGAAAACAAAAATAATCCTTGATGTTCTGTGAAACCCCAATAGCTAATGGTGATTTTGAATTTCCTGTCGAGTATGAAATGTACTAAAAGTATTAATTGGTTCGTCAAATGTTACATGCTTTAATGACTAAATTATTTAATTTTAATTTTAATTATTTGACTAAATAGGTCTGAAATGAATCCTTATTCTCTAAAATCTAATCATGTAAGTTTATTATTCATTGTTTTTTTTTTATAAATTCGGTAAATAATAGATATTAGCTACTTATTATTTTTGTACTAACAGTTTATATGGTTTCAATTTATAAATTATTGCTTAAGTGATTGGTCAACATGGTATATTATAAATTGAAGACAATTGTTTTATTATTAAATATTTCTTACTTGCTATATGTTTAATGTTTTCATTTTCAATACTATAATTAAAAGAAATGTATATGCATTGCATGCATTTGATTTAATTTGATTGTTTTCGTCACATTTTACTATCTAAAATTAATAAATGTTTTAGTGAACTGAACTACCGAAAGTACGCTATTCTAGCAAGGGGCCCTTATCAATATGGTAATAAACCTAAGATTTTTAAAGCCTTTTTACATATAGATGAAATGTGTGAAGGGAAGTTAAGTAAAGGTGTAAAAGTAATACCTAAGTCCTTAGAAGTAGTAACTGACAATAGGTTAAACTCGCTTATTTTATAAGAACTATTTGAGCTGTTCCTACTAAATTACATAAGCTAGCATTTCTCGGCATTGAAGTAAAAACAGTTGAATCTGAAAGCCAAGACTTGACATCCATTTAACTAAGAAATAAGTTATCCAAATGATTCTGAAAAACAAAATAAAGAATTAAATAAGGAAATTACAGTTAGGGATACTTTGTTTTATAACATTAATAAATACAGCATACAGTAAGGGAGATAAGTGGCACCATTGGGGCCTAATACTTATAATTAAAATAAATAATTAAACAGTCGAACAATAAAGTTGAATTACCCAGACATTTTTTTTAAATTATTTATGAATACATTACCAGAATAAAGAATTAAAGAAAATAATTATTTTATATTAATTGTGGTATTAGTGAATTAAGTTTATTAATTTATGTGTTAAAATTTATAAGTTATACACGAATACAATTTGAAAATAATGAGAAAATCTCAATAATCAAAATGCACTAGGTATTGTATTCGAACAAGCTGTGTATAATATGATGTTCAAAATTTTGGTTTTGATAAAATTAATACTGTTGTGTTTTATCTTTTAGACTTGTAATTTGAACATAACCACATAAATATTTTATTGCTCTTTAGTGGAACCTCAAATCGGTCGTGGAAAAAAAAATTCAATCCAATTAAAGAAAACAATTTTAACATGCAAATAATTAATTTTTGATTTTGTTTATTTATGTAAATTATGAGTAAATATAAATAGAACGATTTATATGTATAAATTCAAATATTGATAAAAGTATTCAATATAAGTATATATCGCAATTAATAATTACATTTAAGAGTAAACTATTTTTGAATGACTCTACCATATTTGTTTATTTTTATTTTTAGACAAAGATTTATGTTCGACGTTCTCAGCAGCTGTGACAAACCTTCGAGATATCGACAATTCAGTTTATTGACATTCGAGTTATCGAGGTTTTGCTTTATGTTTTGTAATTACGTTTTTTACTTACCACCTTCAATCAGAGGGGTGCAAAAATCGAGTGGGTCGTCCACATTACGACATCACGTTTTTCCGGGAAGAGAATTGGACGATCAACACACTATTGTTCTCACTACATTTGCATACACCGTGTAAGTACTCGCGTATGCACACAGCGCAAGTTTTCGCACACACCCCAGCATCACGCGTTACTCACATGTTAGTAGTCCGTTAATATCGAGTATACGCTTTTATCTCGCTGGTGAGCGCGATTTTTCGTGTAGGTACAGATACTATAGTAGACTACAAAAACTCGTTTTGTTTCGCATCTGAAAACGAGTGACGCGTTTTTGGCATATGTCCTAATTCCCATCGCACACTGGTCGGTCGTCTTGTTGAGAAAAATGTAAAAAAAAAAATAAAAATCCGATAACAAATACAAACACGCAAAACACACACACACACACACACACGTACGCACAAAAGCTACGACTTCTGTACAAAGACGACGGACCGCCGATCATTAGGCGCCTGGTGGTCAAGAATTTAACATATTATTATGAGCATTGGCATTTATCACCGCGACGACCAGAAAACCGGGGGGACGCACGCATGTTTGAACCCGTGACCGGTATTCGACGACGACGTCTGCTAATTATTCACGCCGGTAATCACCATGCCGTATCTGGTACAGTTCAGGGCGATTTCTATAACGTTTTTAATTAATCTAATCGATCAGTTATGCGTGTTTACGGTTCGGACGAGCCGTGTGGAGCGTGGCTGCCGCGATATGTACTCACCCAGCAAAAACGGTGGCGCAGTGACGATTGCCAAATCACTTAACTGTTGCCAATTACTTCGGTTGTCCATAAACTTTAGAGTGGACCTATAGGCTTATCAAGCCCGTTTATATTTTGCACCACGAGTAATGGTTATAATCACGATCATAAACATACTGGTGTTATTTATTTAATTCCCGTGCAATTCAAAACATTTTCTTCTGCATACGCGGTCCATCGTTTAAGACGCAGTCATATTTTTACTCTTGTCTAATATGATTACGTTAAAGGACATTAAAACATTCATCGTCCATATAAAATGTTCAATATAATGCTTGTATATCGTTATCACTTGTGTGTTTCGTTAGTAGGTCAGATAATGTAATCGGAATATGCACGACAAAGGTCCTACATTGTAATGGCCGTGTGACTACTCGTATAGATCACTATACAGCGGTCAGTTGCGACAGTCGAGTTGTACCTGAGTAAGACACAAAAAAATACGATTTAATATCATCCAGCATGTTGTTGGCTACGTACCAAATACAAAAAATAATAAAATATTTACTTTATCGCCATAGTTATAGTTTTGTTTATAAATGCGAATGTTATTTCCGTACTACCGTCGTATACCGTTGGAATAATAACTCCTTATATTGAAGTATTTATATCCATCTACAAAACGACATCAATATTTGCTCATATAAAAGTAAGTATGTTGTGCACTATTATTTTATTTAAATTATCATTTTTATCGTTATAAATGTACAAACGATCTACGCGTAAGAACGAATTATTATTATGTACACCTAATAATTAACATGATAAAATGTATTTAATACGAATCTACTTTTCTTGTGAGATTAACGCATTTAAACTAATTTTATATATAGAATACGCAGATATATGTATATAATCTCGCACTATTATAAGTAAATGGAAAACTCGGAATAAATCATAATTGGGTTACTTTCCAGTTATAACTAGACCTATATACTAAATATACATATGTACGTGCATATATATATATTTATTAGTTCATTTAATCTATTGTATAATCATTAGACGCAACATGCTGATGTCTAAACCAGAATCGAAAGCTCTATCAAACAATATGGAAGAGATGCCTACCATCTCAAATATAAAAAGCAAATTACAAGTTTTCGAAAGACTTACGACTCCGGCAAGTTCAAATAGTAAGCCACAGGCTTTGAATGTTATGCCTTCGGGTATGACGAGTGTAAAGAGTCGATTGCAAGCATTTGAAGTGTTACGCACGGTTTCATGGGACAATATGCGTCGATCATCACCGGTCAAAATTTTCTTGGATATTCCGAGCTTGAAAAGTCGAATGAAAGCCTTACAAGGGTTTAATGCAGTTATTCCGGACGACGTGCACCTATCAAAAGGTGCAACTGGTTTAGAAAATGTGAGAAACTTGGAGTAAACAGGAAACCATTTGAAATATACTAAATGAGTAATGACCCCTATTTGACTGCCCTTAAATTTCTTTCCCCGGATTAACTTCTTTCACTTATCTTCGGTCCCTCATTTTCCAAAAAACCGATACTCCTCCTTAACTCTTGAAATATATTTAACTTATAAAGGCACTTGAAATGCTTTTTATTTTCGTGTCGGCCAGTGTTCCTCAACAACTCTCAATCTTATTTTCATAATAATCAATTTCGCAATTTTATCCGGCTTCGCACGGATCAGTCTTAGCCGGGAGATTTGTTTTAATGGATTTCTACCTTACATTATTTAAATCTTGCCCATGTTTGGATAAGGGTGTTATTTTTGGTTATAGATTATTATTGGTTAAAAATTCGCCACGCTGGTGAAATTTGCATAATCAGTCTAAAATCATAATTTTTTACAATTCCTTTCTTTTTATACGCATCTATAGTAGGTATTAGAAGGACCACTATTTAAAATTTCAAGTGCATACGTATTGTCATTATTGATAAATGAGATGTAGTGATCATAAATCATGATGTGGTTACTTATAAAGTAGTTATGATATAGTTAAGAATTTAAGATAATCATGTCTTATTTACTGTATTGGCTGCTCTGTGGTAACGTGGTAAGTTGGAAAAAAATCATCGGATGTACCAGTAGCAATGACATATCCATGTTAACATGTTATAGAAATGTGCGACCACAATCATTAATTATTAGAATTAATATATTAAACAAAATAATTGGTAACCAAAAATTGAATAACTTTAATACGCATAACTGGCCCCAAGTCCTTAATCTTTTAATTGGAACGAACAGTTAAAAACATTTACGAACTATATGACTCAATGATTTTTTGCGTCTTGCTGGTTAGTCTTGCTGGCATCACACTCACAAATAGAACAAATTAAAGTACTTAATCATGAAAAACAGTATAATGATACAACTTTCAGTTGTAGATGGTGTGGTAGCTGCTTGGCAAATCCAATGATTTCAAAAAACTGTTGCATAGTTTACAGCTTCGTCGGCATCGCAAATTGCATCGATTGATTTGTATCACACAAAGTCACCTGGCAACAACTCTTGATTAAATATTTTGGTTACCAAAGTAACCCATGAATTAACAAATAAATTGTATTTATTAAGGGTCAAGTCTTGCTGAGGGTGGGCCTCACTTAACATCTAGGAGTTTAAAAATTAGCCTATAACCTATGCTCAGACCTACTAAATATACACAACAAATTTCATGAAAATCGGTCAAGCTGTTTCGGAGGATTTCATGGACAAACACTGTGACCGAAGAATTTTTAAGGAGTTGATAATTCTTTTGTTTTTAAAGTTAGAGAATCGATCAAATGCCATAAACCTTCTCCGCAATGAGCTCTTCAATTTAAAAAAAAAAATCATAATAATCGGTTCAGTAGTTTCCGAGAACATATCATTCAAAGGTTTTCATTTTCACATTTATATATTAGATATAAATTTCCTTAATTCTTCAGCGTATTCGGATTCTCTGTGGGTTAGCTCCCTGCTCGCTCCTTCTTTATTATTTATCTTCGAATTATCGTATAATTTTCTGTCAGTGGATACTGGAGATATACTGATGCGGGTATAGTAGAATTATATCAAACGATCAAAATAAAGCTTCTATGCGCAACGTATAGGTACATGTTATTCCTTATAATACAATTTATATTTAACGCGATAAATTCACATATTTTCTCAGAAGACTTTAACGGTATATCCCGGGCTCGACCACGGATGGTGCACCCCCAAAGCATCATTATCAAACGACCCAGGGTCGCAGAGAGATACTCAAGGTCCATTGCAGGCGGTCAAATTGTCATGGGTGACTAAGTGGCCGGTGTGAATGGTGCGACGGACGTAGGTTCTAACGGCAGTGATCAGAAGGCCAGAATCAATCGAATAACAGCGATCAAGAATGGGTCGGTGAAAAATATGGTCGACTTTTTCCACACCAAATTAAAATAAAAAGCGCGCCAATAATGCTAGGGGATGTTATAATATGCGTATATTCATCATCACTGCATTTCTTGTAAATATGTACACATAATAATTCGTTGTTATGCACTTATATTATTGTATTTCATGGATATTAAACAATATTACTGTTATTATTACGTCTTAATAATGTAACATTTACGTATTACCCATTACCGAACAATGTGCATGCGTATAATTACGGAATAATCCATCAAAGTTCAAGGTTAGAATTTTAAAATGAAATACCTACCTACCGCACTATGCACATGCATTTCACATAATAATACGTAATATTACGAGTATAGTAATTATAGTAATTGTTTAATTTATACTCAGCTGTTGGTTCCAGCCACTGTTAGTAACGTAAAAATTATAATTGAGCACCAGATTTTTTGAGACATCTATGTCTAATTAAAAACTTTGACCAATTATAAACATCGAATAAATTGAAGTAATGTAAGAAAAATAAAACTTTCACTTGTTGTGATCAATACTATGGTCAATACATACTTACCTACCTTTTTTCCCCCCTGTTTAAACCGAAGATCAGGCGAGAACAGTTTATCACAACACCCGATTCCATCGTTTATTTTACAAAATAAAATAATATACATACAGGCCATGTCGGCGAGGCCGCGCGTGTTTTGCAGTGGTGCCTCCCTGATGTGACCACGACCGCGCTACATGTTTGTAATTATTACGATTTTATTGCACCGGTCTTGGGTGGTCTTGCCGGCCCGATTTCCAGGGCCCACCGGTGAGTCTCGTGTCTGTCACGGTACGAGAGCCTGGGCCACGAGTTCGTCGTCCTCCTTTTCTTGGAGGATTGACTCTATCATATTGATGAATCCAGTCCTAACTCTCTTGGCCGCTTTTTGTATGCGTCCGCCTTGGTCCTTCCAGTCGATCGGGCTGCAAAGAAAATCGGAGACGTCCTCTTCCGCTGGAAGTCTTCCGTTGAGGAACGGACGGATGTGATATCGTTTCTCTGCCCAGAGAAATGTGGATTTGTTGTGGCCGTTTCAGTGGTTTGTTGAGCCGGAGTTCCAAAGTCCCACCAGATGAGGGTTTCGGTGTCGGCGTTTATCCCCGCCTTGCTAGCCCGTTCCTGTGTGGTCACCGACCCGGAGGGAGTCAGTAAGGTTCTCCGAGCGACCTTAAATGATGTCGGCCGCCAGACCCCTTAACTGCAGATAACAGGGTACATAATAGTTCCATGAAATGGAAAAACGCGCCTAGATCGGTATTCTGCCTGTCCGTAGAAATGTGTTTCGAAAAAGCGTCCAACTGTTTACCATATTATACAAAAGTGAGTAGATTTTTGTTTTTTATATTTTTTTTTTTTGGTCTCGAAAAACGGCAGTTTTGCCGAATGAGATTTATATCAACGTGAAACGAGTACAACACCGGGTGCGAGTCCAGAAGTGGTTTCAAATAATTCTCCTTCGGCTCTGCGAACACATCGGTATCAGCGTGCGCGTTTAAATCGACCGACGAAAAACTACTGCGAAACCGAACGGTGTACAATTTCTTTTTTACATCCGGTCGGCCATAATTTATTATAATGACGAAAATCAGCAAGTTTTAATCCGTCCGCGTTCATACGAGTAATAAATCAAAAATCTCAAAGTGTATCCGCTGCAGGTCGGCGGCGTCGGCTGTTGTGCGTGTGAAGTGGTGTTTTCGGCCGGGGAACATCGCGTGTGTGGTCTGCAACGTATTCGCCGATTTAATAAACAAACCGACATGTTAAACGCCGTGCGGTCAACCGTTCCGGGGTGGGGCGACTTACCGCTCCTCGTTATCCCGTCGTGTAGAGTGCGCAGACGTAACGGCGGCGGCGAAACAGGCGGAAACCCGATTTTGAAATAATATACGTTTCGAAGAGCACCGCGGCCGGCCTAAGTATGGTATTTGGCCTAGCGTTAAGCGGGTCACTTTTCATCCCGATCCGAGGTTGATCGAACGATTCAAATGTCGCCATTTTTTTCCAATCGTAATAGCTTACGTGACCGTAAGTCGTTTTTTTTTGCCGTTGTTGTGTCGTCCCAGGGCGGCGAGTTCGAAAACACGGCCCTGCCCACTCGTATATCCTCCGAGTTGGACGATCTGAGTTTTTCCTTTAAGTTTCCGAACAAAAACCTTCGTCGACCATCAGACGCAAATACACAGTACACGATGTTTAAAACATCAGTTAAAACTGATGAAATAAGGGCAAATGTATAACGAATTAAATATTCGCTTGTCCAAACTTCAGTGAGATTTTTTCTTTTTATCATATTGAAGAATCGAAAACCAAAAACGCCGTAAGAAAATTAACACGTGATTAGTGCACACAAATTGACCGAAGCTCAAGAAAGGCATTGCAGTTGACGCTAAATCGTACTAAAAGAAAAGCGTAAGAAAAATGATTATTACATGTTTTATTCTGCGTCATACGAGGAACGTTTAATACTGACAAATAATTGGCATTTCAAAACGATGGACAAAGAGCAAACGTCATCGAAGTCCGTACTTCACTCAGTACCTACTCGTGTACTGAAGATTTGCGGTACAACCGTTACCGAGGGCTTTTTAAGGTCTGACGACACGTCGAGTCGCTCGGGGAGTTTTACGCGATTTCGGCACGCGCTAATAACAACAACACACTCGCGTTACCTCGGACGCGCGGTAGTACCTATTGGTGGCGCAATACACGACCGAACGATAAAAAACGATTTAATATCATCACATTATTATATATGTATAAAACGTCGACGGCTTATAGAGCAGCACCGTGATATAATATTGTCGCCGTTTGACGGCACGCGTAATATATTATTATTATGATTATCAACGCTGGTGCCGGTTATTCTCTCGAACAACGACGATGACCGCGACGACGTACGTCACAGGCGTATAATAATAATACGTCCTGCTACAAAAATTCATATCGTTTCAAAGACAAAACTCGAGAAAAATGAGACTATAATATTATAATAGTAATAACGACGTGTACAATGATATAAATATGTACGTACACAACGAGCGGCTTTTGATGGCCTTCCCGCGTATATCATTATACGAGTACGTTATATTATTACATAGGCACCTACCTACCTACCTACCTACCTACCGTGCAACACAATTATATATGATAATTCGCGCAATTGATGTATGTTCAGCGTGCACGTAAATTGGCTCGCATATAATACGCCATGTATACGCGCATATTATAATATAAATCAGCCGCGGTGAACTTGAAATGCGGTTGATAGTACGTGAATTACGTTAAGAGAAAGTAAAAAAATGAAAAAAAAAAATTATGATCCGATAGCCTATAATAGTAATAATATTGCTTATTGTTTTGTTTTGTTTTCTTACGATATGTTATTCGTACGTACGCGTTCGGAAAATTTGTCACGCATTCCGTTTTAATCTTCGACAAATCAATTGGACGCACTTCTACTTGGAAATTCGCGTCCATTATCCGCGCGCGGTATGCAATACGCACCGCCACGGTATCGTTATTAATGCTTATTATTATTATCATATTACAATATGTAGGCAATGTATATTTTTATGCGATTACTAACTAAATGCCTAATTCGAGTTGAGCAAACGAGAAAAAAGAAATATTTTTGTATTATTTTAAACGTTTGTGATTTCAGATATTCCAGAAAATGCTACAAAACATTAACATGTAACGATTGTAACGACAAGAAGTAACCAAAAACTATCAATTAGCATTTATAATTATAATGTAAGTTTTAATTGTTTTTTTTTATCTTGTGCTATTATATCTAAATAATAATTATTTGCAATACTTACACTTATTTATAATTCATATTCCAAAAGAATATTACCTTAGGACACCAAATTATAAATATATTTTCACATATTATACGTATTTTATATAAAAGCATACGTAATTTACACATATAATATCAATAAACAATTAATAAGATATAGTTTAAAACAATACAAAAGTGTTTCTTTTTTTTATCATTTGCCTAACTTGAACTAATTAAACGACTAAGCGTCCAACTAGTGTCTCGGACGGATAGTGAAATTGCATAAAGATTGAATTCGTTCATTATTTGCCTAGGCATTTGGTAAATGACACTTGTACATATTATAGGATGTAGTGAGTGAATTTATTTTTTGTTGAAATCCGAGCAAAACGCGTGTCCATAACGCGCACGTTTCGCCTCGAATCACTTCGTCGACGATGTGTTAACCTGCAGTGGATAATCATCACGACACAATTAAAGTAATAATTAACACCTTAAAAGGAACGATTCCAGCGCGCACGAGATCAACATGTCCGTCTGCGAGAGACGTCTCCGTCGACTTGCAGATTTCCCACCCCCACCCCCCCCCCGGACGCTATTATTGTACGAGCACCGTTACAGACACGCGTTACACAGAGGAGTGTCGATATCGTCGTGTTCTACTGCAGCACGGCACCGTGGATGCACTTAATTGACTCGACGAGCACGTAACGGACGATGATGGAAACGCACAATCGCGTGGGAGTGTAGCGCTATTAAAAGGTTCCGAGGTGGGCGTAGGTCCGCGCGCTTC